>CP092088.1:48766268-48843768 GCA_029203775.1 Neoneuromus ignobilis
CATGCATTTTATTATTTAATTTCAAATTCTATATTTTTAGTTTATTCTAATATTACGATTCTTCCTGATAATCTTTTTTTACTGAATTATACTCAAAGAGCATTTCCATTATCTTGAGTATAGAATTGTTTCAATATTTTTTATTCTAATTTAAATGTGTATAAATAAAAATCTATAGGAAAATGTAAAAAATTGTCAGATCACAAATGAACCAATCTGTCACTGTTTATCATTCAATAATTTTTAGTGGACGATACTTGTGTTGAAAATGATTATAACTTAAAGAACTACTTAAAAATAATTTTAAGAATATAGACAAGAAATTGTGAAATATATAGAAAATTATTCTAAACAGTAAAGAGTCTAATTGCCATGTATCAAAACAAAATTTAATTACATATATATTGTCAGCCTTTTTTCGCTCATTATTGGATGAAGATTTTGTAAAATTTTTCACTTCATCAGTGATGAGGCACTTTTCTTTTTCATTTGACACTGATGATTTTTTCATGTCTCTAGTTTATTTGTCCATGAATCTCTTTTTAAGCCTTTGTGCATTTCTATGTTTTTAATCAATAATTTCTGTTTTTATTTAATGATATATATATATATATATATATATATATATATATATATATATATATATATATATATATATATATATATAGTGAAAATACTTGTACATCAAATAATAATTTTTATATCTTGATTTATGTAAAATATAATTATTATTTTCAAAACACACTTCCACTTATTTATATACTTAAAAAAATGTACATTAGTCCATTTATTTAACTGTAATGTCACTATTTGTGTTACGAAATTTTTCGCCCGAATACCTCAAAAATTCGACACAAAATTCATTGTCTTTCGTTTATTACACTTTTTTGTCCCATAAAAATCATCGAAACAGAAAAACAAATTAAAGTTTAATTCATAAAAGCAGCCTAATACCGAGCATTGAACGGCGACCGTATGAATCATCTTGTCTAGACGTGCAGATCTACGAGTATGTCCAAGAGAGTTGAAGGGAGTGAGTCTCTTGCATTAGCGCGGCCACTTTTCGAACAAACTTCGTTTCTACATACACACATTTAATGGGATTTGTCTAACATACTACACGTATAAGGACGCCGAAACAATACCATACTTCTAAAATATATAGCTCTCACACACATACATTTTTAATGGTTTTATTTAACAATATGAATATATTGTGCGCGCACAGACATAGAAACGAATATTTTTTTCTAATAGAGAAGAAATGATATCGTTGTGATCGACTTGGAAAAAAAAACTTTTAACAGTGCATATTTCAGTTTTGTGGGTGTATGCCAAACAGAACGACTTTTCGACATACTGTATCTTCACTAAACGTGTCGTAAAATGTAAATTAACCATTTGTTAACGACATAAATTCATAATAAAAGGCGTGCTCGAGTTTCTCGATTATTGTAAAACACGACGAATAATTCAGAATTACATGTCACATTAATGGTACTTGCAATTTTCCATATAACCATTATGAAGTCAGTCCCATATGAACATATATGCTGCTTATATACAAATATTCATTTATATATATATATATATATATATGTATGTTTGTGTGTGTGTAATAGCTTCATATGTGAAAAATAATTTCCCAGTGCATATTCTCAACTATCTAGTTATAATTTATTTGTCTGGTATTGTGACCGTTATTATATGCTGTCTAAGATGTACAGCAGAAAACAAGTTCTGTTTAATATTTTCTAGAAAAATTGCGCCTCTATTAAAACTTCAAAATTATTTGCTCGACTTTGTATATAAAATAAATATACGTTACTATCTTTGGTCGTTTCAGTTCAGTGATTGCCTATTTGTGATCTAACAATTTATTAACGATCGATGTAAATAATATAATTGATATAACATTTTAATTAGATGTCTCATGGTGTTTTTTTTTAATTCGATTGTGTTTAGTTGGTACTCTGATGACTGATGTTTCTTAGTAATTTATTATTTGTTTTAACATGTTGAGTTTTGATAAATATAAGTAGAAGGAAATATTAATCGAATTGTGAAATATTTGAATATAAATGAAAATAAGTAATTAAGAAAAATAATTTATAGTTTCATTGAATTTTTCATAGTCTTATTTTATGCAAATATACAAATATTTCAATATGTATAGAGAGATTTTCGTAGAAATTAATAGATTTTATTCTAGAAAATTAGTTTTAAATTATTATAAGTGGTATTAATATTTATATATACATATTTGTGCATAACGATAGATTATTTTATATTTAATTACGTGAATTAGTAATTTTGTATTAGTTTCAATAACCACAAGAATTTATGTGTTTAATTATCGGATTAAATTACAATCGTTCAAAAATATTTGTTCAATTTTTCCTTTGTGCGTTTTACTTCGAATGTTATACTTTATCTTCAAAATTATAAAAATGTAATACTGCATTTATTAAAAATATCTAGCTAAAAATATACGATTTATTTTTGTATATCAATTTGTAAATAACAATCAGGTTGTATTTGTAGCTAATCATAAATTAGTATTTAAAAATAAAATTTAATGTTCTTTAGAAGGTTGCACAAATCATGACATGGCTATTGAATTTACATCAACGAAAAAATGGGTTATTTAATATTTATGTAGGATTTTATAGTTTCTGGCGAATGATTGTTTCGTTAAAAATATTTTTTATTCCTATAAAATATATTAGCAATTATTTTAGATTTTTTTATAAAAAATCTTGTGTTATTAGGATTGATGAGTTCGTTTGTGTGAAAAATAGAATTTATTTTATGTAAAAATAAGATTTATATTCATTTTTTCACAGTAAATAACTTTTTTTTAAAAAAAGCATGTTTGTAGAACATTTTTTTTTATAATTCAGTGTTTATTTTTTTTGAAAAAATATTTTTGTCAACAGTATAATTATTAAATTTAGAACGTTAGAAAAATTTAAAAAACTTCCAAGTATGTATAACATTGTAATAAATCTTTAAATCTTGCAAATCTTTTTCAAGTATCATTGTATAATAAAAACATAATTATTAATCCAGATGTGTAATTAAAAACGATAACATAAATTAGTATTCAATTAAGTATTTCCATGATATCTATAATGATATAATTCTCGTTTTTCTGATTATTTCATAAATTACGTTTTATTGTCAATATTTGCTATTATATCATTCGATATTTATTATATCTTAAGAATTAAAAATTGTATAACTTATCTCTGTACGTTTGAAGTAATTCGTTCGAGTGTACAATTTTCAAATAAATAAATCAACAAGTACTTCGGAAATATTATTTTAAATAATGTCTGATTTTTCTGTTAGAATAACAAGAATCGAATTTATGATTTCCCATTGTGTTTGTATTTGTTGATCAATCTTATATAAAATTTGCATCTCAATTTATGATGTACGTCATGTATCATACAAGAACGATTGATTCGAATAACATACAAACGTCATTTTAAACATCGTAAATAAATAAATAAGAAAATCAGAATCGTACTAATATGCATCTATAATACTGTTCATATTTCAGAATATTCGAAACGAATCTATATCTGAATAAAAAATGACAATTCGTGATTGATATCGTTTCCAGATCCATAAATATGTTGCACTGTGTTGTCAATATACGTCACGACGACTTCTAGTATGCAAATTATCTGAAGAAAATACGTATCTTCGACATAAATATAAAACCGATACTACTTAACGGCAGTGAGACATAGGTCACGAACGACCTGTCTAACAATTTACAGGTTATGTTTACAACTACTACAGATTGATGGATGAACACAGTATCTATTACGAGAACCTATATTGTACATTCTATATAGCAGTATTGAAATTATAGCCCAATACAAATAAAATTGCTAAATAGACCAGTCACGATTTTAAGAAAACGGTGTTGTCGGATTTTTTCTAACAGTATTTAGTTTCTAACGCAATCCACTTACATTTGATTGTGTTGTTAGTAAGTAAAATTAAATACAAGAAGATAAACGTGTAATGTTTGTTTTTATCAACTTTTTCCTTTTTATATCTGTTTAGTTATACAATTATTAATAACTACTGAATTGATAAACAAATAATATAGAATAGTATTTTTTGACAAGAAAGGTTTAAGAGGTTCTTGCTCGGTGTGGATTAGAATGACAAGAAAATAAAATCATTTTATTTTTCATACTTGTAAAAATATTTTTTTCAATAGAATTCAATAGAATTTGGTAATAAAACGACCTGTTAATTTATCATATATTTAAAAATATTCAAGCTAGAAACTTTTGAACCTTAATACATATGTTTCAAAAATAATATTGTAGTCATTAATAAAAACAATGAAAGTTCATGAAAAAAGAGCAAGTAATATATGTATTAAATTATTATATTTATTAATTTTTATTAGAGATTTCGTTTTTTTTAAAAGTAAACTAGCTTTAATGTAAATTTGTGTATATATATATATATATATATATATATATATATATAATGTTTAATTTTTATATATATATATATATATATATATATATATAATGTTTAATTTTTGGGTACTTGAATAAAATTAATATATTGAAGTTCAAAATAGTTATGTACTATTTTCTCCGAGTATGAAATTAAATTTAGAGGAAAAAATAACCCAATAGGACAGATATTTATATTTTAATTATCGAATGTAAATCCTTTGAATTTAATTTTTTTTTTCAAAAAAAATCTTGATAACTTATTCATTTTCACTCATTTTTTTTAATTGACTCATTCATGTTTTGCACAGTTAGAAAAAAATTGAGGTTATGTATGTGTAAATTCTTAATTTAAAAATATTGTCAAGAGCGTATATTGAGTGCTCAAATATTTACATAGTTTTATATTTAGCATTACTATTACTTTTATTTCTATAGTTTTTTTTATAACTTTTTATACATTTTAAAACTAATTTTCACACCAAAAAAATTTTACAACCATGTTTTAATGAGTGTATTTGTATATCCATTGTATTGTTTCATGCGTGTGTGTGTGTGTATATATATATATATATATATATATATATATATATATATATATATATATATATATATATATATGTATATGTATGTATAAAGAGACAAAAAATAAAATTTCTAATTCATTCGTAAACACTTTCTTATTCATACAAGAACCTTGTTGCATTGTTTTAAAATATTTCATTGAAAATTACATGAAAGGACTGTAATCTGGGTACGTTTTTGAATTAATCTGAGAAACGTGCACTCACAAGAATATATTGAAAAGGCAACATCTTTTTTTCTATTCCATTTTCATTAATACGTATGGAAATTTGGATATTTATCAATGGACATGTCGAAAGAGAAACAAAGGATCAGAGTTTACATTAAAACCGTGTTTATTTTCACTACAGCTTCGACGGAGACAAAAACATAGAACTAATTTGGCACATAAAATATGTGAATTATTGTTACATGTTTATTTTATATATATATATATATATATATATATATATATATATATATATATATATTTACATATACATACAGAAAATAAATAAGTTTGTGTTAATTACTCGTTTTGTGTTTGTATTTTTTATCAGGACTGTGAAATCAGTAGGATGCTTATTCAAAGTAGAATATGAGGTAATTATGACTATAAGGCGAAATTCAAATCTGTTATTGTAATACTAATTGATAAACTCTTTTCCTATTCTCAAAAAAAAACCGAATGATATTTCTATAGAATATTTGTATTATTTTTTACATGACATTTAATTCATACTATTTTTTTTTAATTTTTATCACTGTAGCAATTTCAAAGATTTTCTCTTTCCTGTATTTTTAATATTATATTACATTGATGAATTTACGGACCTCAATTATTATTTTTTTATAAACAGTAATATTAAATTTATGTCATTTTGTGCTGTTATTAAATTTGTGTATTTAAATTATTTAAATATTTGATTTATAAATTTATTTAATAATTATATTTGTTCATTTATATATAAATAAAACATAAAGTACGATTAGTAATAACAAAAGTAATTCGTGTGATTAATTAGTATTTTTTTTTAATTTTTGGAACTTAACCTTGTTTTTTGTATTAGTTCTTTGTTTCGTATAGCACGAATTCGCATAATATGGCATTTTTTAGGAACCTAACGACCGTGTTATACGGGGGTTACCTGTGTTTATATATAAATATATATATATGTATGTATGAAATGAAGTTATTTTTTTGTCAAGTAGCGTGCATTTGAATATTATTTCAATATTATGCACTAACGCGTCTGGTGTTTCTTAGTGCTATCATGGGATTTGAACATGTTGCCTTCAGCGTAACCGGAGTGTCAAGAGTCAACGAGCCTGTGACCAACAGAAACAGTCCTGTGCGTCAGACTAACGCCAGAACATTATACAATGCATAATACATTTTTGTTATTGTTGTTTTTGTTCTAGACTCTTAGCTACTCTGTTGCAACAAACAATTCGCGTACTGTTGCACTGGCGAGAAACTTTTAACTATAAAATGCAAATCTTACGGAAATTCACACAACTTTCGTATAATGTTGTGTGTTGTGTTCATGAACATTTACACAAATATATATATATGCTATATGTACATATATACATACACACATACAGGTTTGCAATCGTAACTACCCACGTTTTGCATATAGGCATTTTACACAAGTTCGTAACAGATACACACAGACACAAATGTTGATATACATCGACAGTTTTATTACCGTAGGTGTTTAAACTCCGTTTCAAATGTGTCTCGTTGCATGCCAAATTTGGAGTCGATCTCCATTTATAGTAACCACTGGCGCATAATATATTAAAATACGAACGGCGAGCACAGCAAGCAGTAGGCAGATATGCGTCTGTTGTATATTATGCACACCGTCGTCTTTTAGTCATGGTTTGGTCATTTTATGCAATTTTCTACAAGATAGTACAGTCAGATTGCTTCTATATCAAATTACTGTAGCTAATTTAGATATTACATTCGTTTCGAAATTTTTATAGGAATGCCAGTGATTATTGTACACAGAATAAATATGAAAATGGTTGTAACATTTGTAATACGGAATTTATTCGATTTTCTTCCACTTTATAAGTGTTATAATACATAAGTGTACAAACATACGTATCAATATTTTGTCAAAAAAATACTAAGCAAATATAATGAATTAATCTATTAGCTGGCTGTATAATCAGTTCGTATGGAATTAATATTGAATTATTTGAATTTTTTCTAGAAATATAAATATTTAAGTGTTTATTGTAAATAAACATTTTTTCCATTTGCGATAAGAAATTTCGTAAGAAATATTACCTCACAATGTTTATTTCTTTCGGGCTTCTAATATTTTTTTCATTTTTCATATTTAAACATTTTTTAAATGATTTGAGTTTGTTTTTAAAAGATAAAGTTTAATATATTATAAAACAAAAATGTAAATATTCTTTATCAATATAAAACTTTATGAAACGTGGAAGTAAAGAGCAGAAATTGAGGAAAAGATAAGTTTTTTTTAACAATTTTTCTTTAGACGTATCAGAAGTCTTTTTTGTATTTAAAATTTATTCAATGTTTATCAAAAAATAATTCTTCTACTAGTATTACGAATTTTAAACTTAAAAAAATTGTTTATTTTAGATAACTAAAATAGTTTTGATATAGAAATAAGACTTATTACCTTTTTTAATTATTTTATTTTATTTTATTCCTCAAAATTGAAACATTATATTGAAATACTATTTTTCAACTAGAAGAGAATTTATAAAATTTAGAATTTTTATTTTTTAAAAATTGAGAAACTTCTGTTCTTAACATTGTCACTATTCAATTATTTAGCACATATGTGGTTATCTAAAGACAAAAATGAGTTGAAATCTGATGATGACATGCCTGGCGAATATTGGGGATGAGGGAGAATTTTTCATCTTAAATTCATTATCTTTTCTCTTGTCATTACTGCAACATGTGACCGAGCGTTATCTTGCAAAAATAACACTTTAATACTAACATATATTTTATTTTTATTTTAAGTAATTTTTCAAAATAATTATTTTTTTAAACTTTGTTATTTATAAGGTGATTCAAATGAGACTGAAGGGGGTAGTAAAAAATTGTAAATGATAATTTCATAAGCAAATGTATTTCACAGCTTTAATAAGCAAATGTATGTCAAAATCTTTCAGTTTATTTGGATTATCCTATTTTAAAGTGTGTATATGTATATAATTTTTTATGAAGGAATCATTAACTGTAAGTCCTTATAAAAATGACAAATTTTCTTGATAATTAATCAAATTAAAAATATTCACACGTTTACACTTGTCATGCCTAGAATATTTTAATAGAAAATGTATGGCATTTCCTGTTGATCGTACTGTCTATTTTCATCTTTTTGTTGAATAAATAAACGCCGTTATAAATAGACATGAATAAATGAAGAAAACAAACGTATTTTTTATTATATAATTGTTTTTCTCTATTGTTAATTGAAATTTATGTTAAGAAAATATGTCAGCTCGTTAACATAAACAATAATTAATTAATTAAAATAAAGAAATTTCCATAATGAAATTATATAAATTATAATTTTTTTATTATTGAAAAAAACTTTTATACGTCATGTAAACCGCTATAAAATAATCATTTTTGAATTTGAGTAGTATATAGTTACTGAATTTTCTAATAAAATCTCGTGTTTATGGAGTAGTCATTCCTGAAAATATTTTTGTTGTATTTTTTTATATACAATAGAAAGTAAAATTTTCATCAATTTGGTTTTAATACACTTTGACCTATTTTGTTGTTCGTAATTTTTGATTAAATAACTAATATTTCTGTATTTATTGGTATATTTGAAAATTATTTATTATAATTTATTTTTTTAACTAAAATACTATTTTAGGTTTTTGATTTGACATTATGGCTAATGTACTTAAAAACACGAGTCATTTATACATACATCAAAAAATTGTATATAAAAAAGTGTTCAATAATCTATTTCTGTTGTATTCATTAATACACATTTCAATATCTGTGCTAGTATTTTAAAAATGTAGTATTATAAAATATTTTTTTAATAAAGTGAGTAATAAGTGTTGATTGAACGCTCTTATAAAAATCCTATTTCGAATGCCAAGAAAAACTTGATCAAAGAAAAAATCTACCCAGCGCCAAAATTCTTGTTTATATTTGATATAAGAAAAAAAATAATCTATACGAATTGTTTCGACTATTTCTTTCAGTCTTTTTTTAGTGAAAGTTTGTCGGCTAGTCTATCTATGCTAGAAGTGACGAATTTAGATTTAAATATTATAAAACATACTAGACAACGACGAGATATTTAAAGTTATGTTAAAGATAAACGTTTTAAATTGCAAAACGAATTAATCGCACGATTGTTCGAAAGTAGTTCAATATTATTCGTGTCACAGAAACACAATGTGGCAGTGAGTCCATTTTCATATTTAGGATATAGAGTGTATTATGTTGCATGCATGCGTTCGTATGTGTGTGTGAAAAATGTGAGCTGCGCTGTGGAAGAAAGCGAAATGTTTTACTTCCCTAGCAACAATACCAAATATATTTATATACGTAGTAGTACAGCATTATGTTGGACTGATAATGTGGCATTAGGCGGCACATATAAACACACAACAGCTAGACATAATGCAGAGAACGAGCGGTGTGTAGGCAATATTGCTTTATGAATGAATCGTATGAATGGAAGTGGCTGTGTACTTATTTGCTAATGTTATAGGCGGAATATAGGTGTGTCGCCAGCTACAGTTATACGTTTCGAACATTTGCATGCATGACAACATGGTGTTGGTCGTGTGCGATATTTTTAAAAGTAAAAAAGAATATGTGCATTTTTAAATACCCACAGCGCGAATAATATTATTTTTCCATACAGTCGAACAACGAACATATATCTACGTATGTATGTATGTATATTCACTTGCACGTGTAACGACGGGTGTATATTTGCGTATGTCACAGGTGGGTAGGTCGATAGGTATTTATTATATTAGGTGTGTGGGTGTATATTTTTCTGTGACGATTGTGTTACGAAAATATTTGAGTTCTGCTTTCGATTATGTATTTGCGTAGCGTAAAACAGAATTAACTTTTATCAGGTGAATGCATCGTTCGAATCTAAAAAGAGGTTTTCGATGATACGTGATGGAAATTTTGATACGTGGAAATTATTTAATTTGCAACGGATTTGTGTTGCTCTATACACGAATTTGTCGCAATGTAGACTAAGAGACTCTTTATAGAGAATAAATTTAAATAAAATTTAAACATTTTTTTTAAAAAAAAAACAGTACAGAAAATATTTAAAATTGTATATTTTTTTAACGATTTAAAGTTCTATTTTCCAAAAATATTTACATCCAGAAGAATGATACACCCCTTTTTTCTTTCTATTACTATTATGAAATTTTCTTTCACTTCATAGTTACATAAAAATATCTTTTAAATTCATTATCTTTTTTTATATTTTCCACTGAAATTTAATAAACTTGGTTTCTTTTTGGTATTTTTATATTTCTTGATTTTTGATTAATTCTTCTTTTCATGCAATATATCTTGTTTACATCATCTCAAATTTTTAACTTTTATATTGCATTGTTTTTTTTTTTCATTCTTACAGATATTTCCATATTTCTCTGAATTATGTAAATAAAGTATTTAATGCTAAGAATCTGTATTTAATTTTTATAGTAGGTTACACTAGAAAGTATTTTTTTCGATGTAAGTATTGAGAAGTTTTAATTTTTTATTTAATCTAATCCATCTTAATAATCGGTCAAATGAATTTTCTCAATGATTTTTTAGATTTGTTTCGTTGATTTCGATTTCTTTTGAGAAGAATTTACTGAACAGTATAATTTCTCAAATTTTGTTTTTCAACCGTAATCATTTAATTTTTTGATAATTTTTTGTGGCGTTTTTAAAATAGTTGTACTGGTAATAAGGTATTGGTGAGAATTTTTTTTTAAATATATAAAATAAAGTTTCAATATTAAGTATATAAAACATTTTGTGTAGGATTAAACGATGTCAAAATATTATTATTCGTGTTTGTAAGGAAAATAAAAAATGTTTATGTACGGAAATAAGGAAAATCGTTAGTGTATATAATTGTGATGTTTTTGATAGTTTAAATTAATGAAGGAAGTAGTAACATCTTTAAACAACTGTAGTGTTTATATATATATATATATATATATATATATATATATATATATATATATATATATATATTTGTATGTATGTATGATGTAAGTGATAACTCGGAATCTTTTGAGAATATTCAAAGTTGTTAACAAGTTTACTTCGACACGAACACACATATATAGATATACGTACACACACACACACATAAAAGATACACACCGCGATGAAATATAACTTGTTGTAAACTGTAAATTGTATTTGTCTGAGAGAAATGTACAATGGCTTTTGATTGTATATACCACTTGTTCGATTCTCGCTAACTTCATAACGAAGTTAGTATCTGTTGCTTTCTGTAGACGACCTATGGCTGATTGCATGGTTGACCTATACAACAATACACGTCATCATCTGCAATACGAAATAAATAAAATATACATTTTTTTCCAGCCATTCGAAATTGATTCAGTTCCTAAATACATGCATGTATATATTGAGTTAATTTGTACGTGTGACTTTTTGCAACTTTACAAAGAAAATTTCGTATGGATTTATAATTTGATTTGATTGTATAGTATGTATGATATTTTTAAAAATTGTTTTTAACATAAAAAAATAACTGTTATTCAGTGATGGTCTTTAAGTCTACTATCTAATAAATCTATAATTGTTTATGTATACATATTTTTACAAAGAAAAAACACACAAGTTGTTCCTCTGCAGAACCAAATTTGTTAAACAAACTAACTAACATTCAAATTAATAAGCATAGTAGCGTTCGAAATAACAAATTTAAATATACAATTAGAGGATATTAAACAAATTACAATGACTCGTATTGAAAATATGATATTCATTGTTTATCGTGTCCATTCTTAAAAATGTCATTGTCTTAAACGATAGTTGTGATTCAACGAATGTCTCTTCCTTATTTATTTCTCAGTAGAGGAGAACAAGAAAACGAACATTAAATTTATGCGTATACTATTTTTCATTGAACGACGTTGTTCGTTGTGATGTATTAACATTAAAAATAATACCCTAGCCATGGTTTGAATGTGTGAATGAATTTATAATTTATAATCATTGCACGCCACCTACAATGCAGCTGCAATTATAAAAGGTGTGTGACTTATCATCATGTAACATAATGGGCGGTTGCAGTCAGCAACGAAAAAAAATAAATAGAGATAGTCGGTGAGTCATAAACACAACATCTACACAGTTTCTGTGTGAAGATTTTCAATGTTTCCATTTTAAATATTTCTCAATGCGTGGTGAAAATAATGAATGGAAATGAAAATAACAGAACCAGACAAGCACTTTATATTTTTTTTATTTCTAAAATGTGTTCGAGTGTTATTTAGTTTAAATCTGATCAAAATTTCTCCAAAGATTTGATACTGGCTAATTCAAATTTACATAAATAAATTGCCAAAAAATGTTAAATAATCATAAGTTTTTCTTAATAGTCATGCACTACAACTTAATAAAATCAGAAAACATGTTCAATACTTTAAAATATCGTGAGAGATTTTGGAATAAGTAATTGATATAAAGAAATCCTTTACATGTATACAGGTTTAAGTACTCTTAAACATTCCTTGTACTTTTTTGATAATCTTAGAGATGGTATTTATAATTTTTAAGATAGGAATTGGCATCGATGAGGAAATATTTGAACATCGACCTACGATCAATGAAATAACATTTCTATTTAAGAATGTTAACGTTTTTATTTGAAAAACAATAATGTTTTCAACATTGATAATTTATTGTACAGATACTATATATATTCGAATTGATTAGGATCAAACAAATATATTATTTTTAGACAAAAAGGGGATTGTATAATCAATTTGCAGTTTTAAAAAAAGATAATTTAAAAATAAGTATTTAATCCTGGATGTATTCTGAAAATTGATAAAATAATTTGAGAATAAAAATGAATAATACTATTAGTATAAATAAATAAAGATCTAAATGGGTATACAGTGATTGTGTTGAATTAGTCTGTGGATTTAATATCATCTGTGAATAATCTTTATTTCAAGAGTAATTAAAAAAAATATTATGGTGATAAAAAATAAACAGACTAAAGATAAATAAACACACAAATAACATAGAAAAATGTTTATAAACTTAAATATTTAAGACAATTTAATACAAATGGATCATTCAAACCAAAATTACAAGCTTTAATTAAAATGTTCATTAGTCACTTATTGTTGACTTTATTTACTAATAGACATTTCGTTAGACAGTACATTATCGATAGAGCGTTGTATTATAAAATGTTAACATTTATTATTGATTTTATCTATAATAAAAAAAAAAATAATACGTTTTGATGATTATGGCATGGTTACTGAAATGCAAACCAGTGAATAAGATGAATAGTTGTTATTCATAAAATCTTGTGTTGTTGAAATGAGCGATTTTAAATTGCTTAGTTAATATGATTTTATAAGCTAACAAATGTAAATTTTGTTTACATACTACTTTTTTGAAAAATTGAATAAACTGAAAAAAATGTCTGTATCAAATAATACATTTTTATTGAAAACATCATATTGTTGTGTATAAATAATTTTAGTGAGAAATTGATATTTTTCAAAAATGAAAAGAAGAAATTCTAATTAATTAATTAATTAATTTAAGCAGCAGCCCTATTATTTACAAAACACATCATAAAAAATTACCACTATTAGGATATGAAATTATTTTCTCCTCTTGTTTATTTATTTATGTGTATATTTGATTTTTCTATTTATTTATTATTATTGTTATCTGTTTTTATGTTAAAGTAAAACTGTTACAATGATAAAAATAATAGTAATAAATTAAGGCAAGTTACTAAGGGAAATTCATGAATAGACTATAAGAAAAGTCTCAGATTAGTTACTTTTTTAAAATACATTTTTATAACTAAAAAAAGTATATACATACTTTCTTTTACATACAAATAGAACAAATTTCATAAATTGAAAGGTATTCAAATTGAACTGGAGTAAATATTCAATATAATTCTTTTTATATATTCATTTGAGTTCCAGTAGATATAGTCCGACGTCTTCTTCAATCACACGAACAAATCTATCAATCAGTGTTATTGCATTGGCGTTTCGAAATGTATACGAGATGCATTTCGAAGAAAACGCTACTCTTACGAACTATCTTCACGACAATGATACTCTAGTCTGTACCATGCATTTTTATTGAAACTTTTTTGTTCAGTATTTCTTACAATGCCTTTTCCTGTTTTGTGTGACGGATGTGCTGTTTATATGTTGATATTTGTTTAAATAGACATATATAATACGTACACAAGATTGTTTATTGACATACATCTTCTATTCTTATTGTGTAATTATTTACATATATCTATCTCTATCTATCTGTCTATATATATATATTATAAATAATGGAAGAATCTTGGAAAAATATTTAAGAAGATTAATAACATTCGATGATGTTTTTATCTAGCAGTGGGCTGATATTTTTTTTATTATGATATAGAAATTATGTTAACAAAACTATTTATATTTATTATATAAAAAAAACATTTCTTATTGTAATTGTTGGAATAAAATCTATTCCAATAAACATTTTTATTGTAATTGACAAAATATGTTATAAATGGGATTTTTTGTTTTAATGTTTAATACATTGGACTTTCCATTGACTATCGATATTTAATACCAAAAAAGGTACTTGAATAGGTACTATGTTGACCTCAAAACGAAATAAATATCAGTTTCCTTTTTACATTAATTTGTAAATAATTTTTTGGTCTTTAATTATATATATTCCTAGAAGGAGCCACATTGAAAGGATTTTATTTTGTAACTGATTCTTAGTAGAGTATTTTTTACCTCTATTCTTCAAGAATGGAAATGTGGTTTTGTGTATGTTTTGTATATATATATAACCATATACTTACACACCCACTTTAAAAAGCACTGATTTTGAACGATGCAAAAATTTATACTAGGAAAATTAATTTCAAAATTAAATTCACTTCCAAGAATTTCTTATTATTTTGTTATTGTGGTACAGCATTGCTTATTAAAGGGAGTTAATGACCTAAGGATCTAGTCCAGTGCTCTTTGCATTTTTTTGTGTGAAACATTCAATTATTCATTCAGTTCAAAAAACGTTATTTTTTTCATAATATGTTTTCGTGAGAACATATTTTTTAAAAAATCATTTTTATTTTCAAATGTTTGCAGTTTAATTTAATTTCCTTACATTAAATTTTCTCTCTTGTAGTTTTTACAATAGTCATTGAAAATTTCACGTTTATTTCTTTATTTTTATTTTTCTATTACTGTTATATGATAAAAATTATAACTATTTATCCTTTTATTATTTTTGTTTAAAAATTATTGTTCTTTAGATATTTTCTTTAGATAAAAGGTTTATTCTATTCTGTTATCACATGATTTCCAAAATCAAATCAGTCATTAATTGTAAAATTTATTAAAGCTTTACAATGAGTAATTTTTTTTAAAAAAAATTCAAGTCAGGTTATGACTTTATTAAGTCTTTTAGATTGTTAGGAAATTCACTGAATTCACAACTGATATAAAAATTGTGGTTAATTCAATTTTTTACAAATGGAATATTGAACTCAACATTGGTTTAATAAAATGGTTCAATAGTCACTTATTGTTTTTTTCTCTAATTTTCATTTCTTATTTCCATTTCTCGATATTTAAAGAAAATTTCAAGTCTAACAAATTGGGTTTTAGCGATGAAAAAAATGTGGATTTGAAAAATGGTTTCTTTACTAACTGCCAAATCTGCGTGAAAAACTTTTGTTGTTAAAATTCTTATACGTTGAAAAGATCTTCGTATTTATAAAAAAACTTGTTTATACAAAATTCTATATTTTTTATTTAATGCATATAGCTAGCAAATCGGAAATCATTTAATTAAATTAACTCTTTTCTAAATGACAATTATTTTCTGCGCCATTTATATACGTGTTTCTGAATAAAACTAATTGATATGTTTTACATGGAAAAACATATATGTCGATGCAAATATTCAAAGAATTAGCTGTAAAAAAATATGACCCTAATAGATTAATGTAAATGTTTGTATGTGAGTAACAGCAATATGTGTTCATTACGGTCTATATATTTACATTTTCGCTAATAATAGTTGAAATACATACTGTTATGTTAAATGTATTCTAGGTGATGTCTGTTTTGTTGACGGGCGATGATTTCAAACGTGATAACATTAGAAAAATTATATATTTTATGTACATGCAAATGAAATAATAATAATAATAATGACGAAATATAATTTGTCAGGATATACGTCATAAACCATAACCAACTTTTTCTGTAAAACAACTGATTTTAGAAGTTTATTTTATTATTAAAAATATTTTTCTTAAAGTATTTGTTTTTAAATGTAAGTTAAAAATCTCATTATATTTTTAAAAAAATATCTGTTTTTCACAGAAATTATTTATGTGCAACAATATGGTATATTTTCAATAAATACGTTTTATCTGATAGACATTTTTTTTCATTTTATTGAATTTTGAAAAATACGGAACGTAAAAAAATATTTCACAATTTCTAAAATCATACTTCATAACAGTGAACAACATTTTTACCAAAAAATTAGTTTAATGAAAATTTTTTCAATTTTTAAAATTTGACAACTGTAGAGAATCATCAAAAATCTATTTTCTTCTATAAAAATGTTTTTTTCTAATAACGAATGTTATTTTTACCAAAAAAATGATTATTTTCATTTAAAATAATTGTTTTCTATTAATAAATATTAGCTTGTAGTGAATTTTCAATTTTTCAATTTTTCAATTTTTGACCATCGAAAAAGCGACGACCTATAGTATGGAAAATTTCATAAAAAATCAAAAGTTTTGAAAATCGATTTTTTTTCATCTAATATCAAACATCAGGTATAAAAGAAAATAAATCGATGATGAATATCACGTTTATAAACTCGAAACGATTTTTATTTAAAGAAAATATCGATTTAAAGTATCACTTTGTGTATGAATCAATAAAATGTCGTTTTGAATTTCAAGTGAGCTTCTCTTATAGTAAATATTGAATTTTTCAATTAAAAATAATTATTGAGAAAAATATTATCTATTTGGAATCAAAATATTATATTTTTCTGAATATAAATTATTTTTTCTAATTTTTCAAATGTTGACTAATGATAGAAAATCATCAAAAATTAATTTTCTTCTATAAAAATTACTTTTTCTAATAACGAATGTTATTTTTACTAAAAAACGATTATTTTCATTCAAAATAATCGTTTTCTATTAAAAAATATCAACTTGTAATTAATTTAAAATTTTTCAATTTTTGACACTCAATAAAACGACGACCTATAGTATGGAAAATTTCATAAAAATTCAAAACTTTTCAAGATCGATTTTTTTCGTCTAATATCAAACATCAGGTATAAAATAAGATGAATCAGTGATTAATATCATGTTTATGAACTCGAAACGATTTTTATTTAAAGAAAATATAGATCTAAGGAATCATTTTGTGGTTTAAACAGAAAATTCTATGTTGAATTTCAAATAAACTTCTATTGTAGTAAATATCAAATTTTCTAATTAAAAATAATTATTTAGAACAATATTAGCCATTTGAAATCAAAATATTTTATTTTAGTTAGTATACATTACTCTTTGAATTTTTCAAATTTTAACTAAAGATAGAGAAAATTGTCAAAAATCAATTTTCTTATATAAAAATTATCTTTTCTAATAACGAAAGTTATTTTCACTAAAAAACGATTATTTTTATTCAAAATAATCGTTTTCTATTAAAAAATACCAGCTTGTAATGAATTTTCAATTTTTAATCGTTAAAAAACAACGACCTATAGTATGGAAAATTTCATAAAAATTCAAAAGTTTCGAAAATCAATTTTTTTGTCTACACCAAACATTAGGTATAAAATAAGATAAATCAATGATTAATATCATGTTTATGAACTTGAAATGGTTGTTATTTTTCAGAAAAAAATTAATTTAGTTCATTGAACTATTTTCGTTTTATTAAGGTTCATAGTATTATAAAACTATTTTTTTTTGACTTGTTTTATCAAATTCGTATATTCTTTTGTGAAATTCATCTGAACTTGCTGAGAAAATAATAATGTTAGTAAATTTTTAAGTGACCTAAACTTCTTTTCATTTACTTTATCAATTTCCTATTTTAGTGTCTTGAAAAGCTTCTTTTAATGTAGATGTAAATAGTATGCATGTGTGTGTGTATATATATATATATATATATATATATATATATATATATATATATATATATATATATATATATATATATATTAAACATTTGTATATCATACGGTTTTATGCACGTTTCTAATTTTATTTAATATTATGAAAAAGGAGCCGTTCGAGAGATGATTTTTTCTTAAATATACATACAACACGATCTGTGTCTTCACATTTTTTTACACACCTATTGCTGCAACAGATAAGATCATATGCATAAGTAAATAAGTGGGTCGTTTATTGTGAATGCAATTTAACGGTTTGGATTATTGCCTTGTATATAATGTGCGTGTTTATATATATATATATATATATAGAAATCCATGTGTTTTCGATGATGCATGCAACGAGACAGAAAAATGGCACGTACGTTGTCAAATTTATGTGTTATTTATTTATATCTGAAGAATTTTAATCGCGATTCTTTTTATAATCGCCAGTTTGGTCGAAATCCAATGAAGATTAATAGAGAAGGACTTACGATGTATATATAGACCTCTCACGTGTTTGACATAACATTTTTATTTGGAGTCATGTGAATTTGAAAATCGTAAAAAATCATAAATTTAATTGTGTCTTTAATATTTTTTCTTTAACTTTTCTATTTTTTTTTATCATTTTTATTTGTCCATATTTAACAAGTCATGTTTCATTATTCCTTTGTTATATATATATAATGCATTTGATATTCACTGTGAATTTGTAGTTGTGATCTATTTTTTTAAGACTTTAGAGTTATTGATTTTGCTGTATTGTGTCTGATCGATTTTCGAATTTGTACCATCTTTTAGTAATAATACAGGCACTGTGTTTAAAATTTATATTAGAAATAACGACTCTCTCTGGTCTCAAATAAGGATTAAACTGCTGGTATAGCCGAAAAAATCTTTTTTCTATTATTTAAAAATAACAAAACTTTTTTTATCACAACTGTATTAATTCTGTTGCAATTTGAGGATTACATGCTGACCATAAGTGTTTATTTTAAAAATGTAAACTGTATGTAATTTTTAAATAATTAACAAACTCTTGTATTGTTGGATAATAATGATTATATTATTTTATATATAAGCAGAATAATTTTTAGCATCTCAGGAAATATTAGTCATAATTCTTGTAGTACTAGGCTTCTCGACCTTGAATTAAAAAAATCGATCCATTAAATCAATTGTCTGAGAAATTATAATCAAAAAAATCATTTTTTTCTAATTGCGATTTTTCGAAGAAATATATTAAAAATAGTTCTGATTAGTACTTTCGAAAAAAATTACTCCACAAACACTAAATTTTTATAAAAGTATCCAATAATCAAAATGAATTAAACATAGATTAATTGTAAATCATACACATATTAAAAAAGAATTTAATAGCTTGTAATTTTTTCTCCATTTCCTGATTTTTACTTTTATCAATAATTATTTATAGCCACAAATATATAAGTCCCTATATACTTTCTCTTACGATTAATATTTTCTATATAAAAATTCTCATCTGAATATACTTTCAATTTTTTGTAATCAAACATACAATATTCACCAATATTTTAAAATTTCAACATATTTAAAAGTCATCATCAATCTTAATGAATATTTGATATGTTTTTTTTTGAAAAAAATCTACCTATATATAAATCATATAAGATACTATAAAAGGAATAAAAATTATTTATACGATTAAAGTATACGAATAACATTTCTAATTCTCAAATATCAATTTGTAAATTATTCTCACTACGATTTTATATAAAAAAACTAACCTGTGTGTGTCGTATTTCTTTGAACTCTAACCTAATATACATAAATTATTAATGCCTTTATAGTTCTTGACTTTTTGATTCAACTTTTTGGTAATTTATTAGTTTTATCGTTCTATCACATCTTAAAAAATCGTAATTATATACTTTTAATTTAACTTTCAACTCCTGACTATTAAATTGAATATATATATATATATATATATATATATATATATATATATATATAATGGAACTATTAAGGTATTTTGTGGAACTTAATTGCGAATGTAGAAAGCACAACAATAATTTTACTAAAAACTATTAGAAGACTCAAATTACACTTGATGTTTTCAATAGAATTAAGTGTTATTTTTGTCGGTTTCATTCTTTGGTCCAATCAAAAAATCTCAACCGCTTTCATAATTAAAGAGTTAGTTATATATATTAAAGCAATGAGTTGATTTAGTTTGATATAATTTATATAATTCGATATTGCCTGAACTGATTTGATTATTATCTACGCTCGTGTTACTTTTATAGTTGTTTATGCATTTAACAAAAGAAAGGAACAGCGACATAAATCATGTTGTAAGCAATAAAATTTACTCTTTTATTTATAACAGAATATATTGTTGTAAAACATAAATGAAGGTAAATTTCAATCTGCATTCTTTTTAAAGAAACTTTTGATCGAGTTTTTCAATGGTCGGTTTCAATTTTAAACGATGTATACATACACACATACACATGCTTATATATATATGTATATATATATATATATATATATATATATATATATATATATATATATATATATATATATTGTTTAATAAACAGTTTATATTGTTCTTAAGATATAATTTTTGAATTAACTTTTTTTTTATTAAGAATGTTTTTTTGTGATTGCTGAAGTAGATTATTTTTCTTATTAACTTTCTTCCATAGATTTTTTTTTCTTCTCATAGGATCTTTAATCTTTTTGAATTTATCATTAGTAAGAATAATAAAAATGTCCGTTTCAATTAAATTGCAAGTGTAATGTTTATTAGAATAGCTGTTATTATTTAATTGAAGTAAAGTATTTGTAGAAATTATATTATTTTTTTTATTGTCCTTTTTCACTAAGTTTTGTTTATCTTTGAAACAGTATCAGTAATTATACGTACTTGTTTTGGTTTGAGTTAATTTCATTTTATTAGAAAAATCATTCTGATTTCTGGTTATATTTTTTTTGACATCATAAATATTACGACTAACTGTTTGTTGTTTAAGTAAAAGAAGATAATATATTTTTGTACAGTTTATTAATATTCAATTAACAATGTAATTTCCATTATTATTAACAACTTCTTCTTATCTTGATAGAAGCTTTTGAATCTTTTTTGATAAAATTCTTATTAACAAGAACCAGGCATTTTTTCTGAATTAATCGTTTTTTTTGGCTTTAAAAGTTCATAATAAATTAGTCCTCCGTATCCCACCATATAAACAACATTTTCTTTTTCACATTTAAACTCGAGTTAGATGTTGACCGAAAGGGTTGTCCAGCTTCTCAGTATTTCCTCATTACATTTTCATATGTAATCCATTTTTCATTTCTAGTTACGAGGCGTTTTAAAAATGGTTCATTTTTATTGTATGGAGGTAGAGATGAGCAAATGGTTACACGATTCTGTCTGTTGCGAGCAGTCATTTCATGTACTTGCACACGAATCTAAAATGGGTCTCGATCCAAGACTCATTTAAGAATTTCATCATCGATCACATAAGTTCTTACAGAACATGGTTCATCTTTAAGATTAAAATCTCCATTCGTAACTTTCTTAGATCATCTTCTACATGTCTTTTTAGATACTTTGTTTGCTCTAAAAACTTTCAACAATTTTTATATGCTTCTGCAGCATTGTTTTCTTTGATATTTGTAAAGTATTCAGTGTCGTAAATGAATTTCATCGATTAGGCATATTTCTTTCATTATTACTTGGTAAATAACGATAATAAAACATTTGTTTCAGAGTGTGTTAAAAGGGATCAATGATAAAATATAACTGTAAAAAGAATGAGTCATGTACCTTTCATGAAAACATTTTTTATCTGCTTAAAATAATTGTACGTTAACAGGTAGAACTTTTCAGTAGATTTAATATATTGTGTCATAAAATCTATAATAAATTAAAATATAAATTATTACAAAACTCAACTGTTTATTTTTTTCTTTTGAAATTCATTTATCCATTGTTTTTATAATCTTCCTCAACAATGTAATTATATGTATATATAAATAAGTGTAAATTGTTTATGTGTCGACCTGCTACAATTATCTCCACCCGAGTTGCACACATACGTTACTTAAGTCAAATTTGTTTCTAGTAATTACAAGACTGTACACGCCATTGCCTTGACTAGCCACTTTTTGTCTAAAACGTTACCGACAGATAGTTTGCTCGCTGCCACTACACCACTCATAGTTGCGAAATAGATACATTGTAACTGACACCATGTAAACAGTGATCAGCTTTCTGGCGCCCTGTAATTAAAGCGCACGTTGGCCTGAACTGTTCTTGATTACAGCAAGCAGACATTGTCTTTAGTACTAGCTTCAAACTAGTCAGCATTCAATTACCACCCGACTGTATGTACAGGTGTTTTTGAAAACATTCATCTATCTGTAATGCACATACATATGTTTTCATAAAGTACGAGGAATTGCACTTTTATAAAAATACTCTTTATTTATTTACATTAATTAACATTTTGTAAATACTTTATTTATTTATTTTTCTTGCAAAAAATAAAAGTATACAGTAGTGAAATCATAATGTGAAAAAGAATATTTTTTTGTACTCAGGAAATGTGGAAATTAATAGAAAAAAATTTAATATATATATATTTGAAAATTAAAAATTAGATATAATATTTCTATTACTTTTTTAAAATGAAATAAATAAATATTTATGTACTGATTTATTTATAAATTATATAACTTTGTTAATTGATTAATCTTAAACTAGGTCGTTTAATATAAATATATATTTTTTTTCCATATAATAAAATTTTTAATCATCTTTCTTTGATAAATGTTGAAATACAAGTAAACGAAAGTAAGTATGAAATTTTAATTTCATTACTTACAGATCATGTACGAAAATATCATCGGATTAAAAAAGATTTTTATTCTGATTTTAAATTAAGTATTGCTTAGTAATTCGTAAAATATGTTTCTTTCTTTTATTAGAATATGAATTTGCATCAAAAAATTTCTTACGCTCGATTATTTTCAATTTAAAAAACATTTATTCAACACTTAATAATTGTTGACGTCAATACTGTTCTAAAATAATCTGAAAAAGTGACTAGTTCATATAATTATTTCCATTGAATGGAACGAACTCAGTCTGGTTTAAAAATGAAAAAAAAATTTTTTTTAATCTTATTTTTTTATATCTCTTGAATTTTTAAGTTTTTTTAAATTTCAGATAAAAATAATAAAATTTTATTGTAGTTTATATTAAAGTAAAATTTTTATTGTAGTTTAATTCAACTTAATTTTTTTATAGTGGCATAAAAACACCTATTTATGTGCTGTTGTTTGTTGTATTAAATCTTGTATGATTTAATCTTATGGTTGTATATATATATATATTTATATTTTAAATTGTTTAATAATTCAGATTATGGCCTTATGATAATTTTTTTTTTTAGTACTTCAATTTCAATATAAAGACCACTTTAGACATATGTAAAAATTATTTTCAAATTTATCTTAGAATATTTGAAGATATTTTATTACAATTTAAATTTAAAAAGTAAAAAAAATCAATGATTTATTACTGTAAATAATTACTTTTTTTAAAATAAATTACTGGCTCAATACTATAAAATTCATTAAGTGTTCATTATTTTTTTCTTTAATTCCTTAAAGTCACTTTTGTTTAATATTTTGAAAAAAATCCTTTGAAATGGTTATCATTTTTAGATAGATTTGATGATATTTCAGTATCATTTAAATTAAAAATCTCTTATAATAACGAATGTTGTATTTTTTATTATTTTTTCGTTTTATGTACATTAATAACATCGTTTTTATGTTCTCACTTTTTTTCTTTAATATAGGCGTTTTTTTTATGCATGATAAACTTTAAAAGTTCTATCTAACTTAAAAAAACACCTATACTTACATAGACACATAGTCACTAATATACAAATATAGTTATAATAATTTAAAATATTTAATTTAAAACATTGAATAGAAATTTACTTTTTAATCTCTCCAATTTTTAAATTATTTAGATTTAAATATTATTTAATAAACAGGACATTATCTTAAGAATAAAGTCATTTATAGATATTTTTCTTAATTTGAAATTTATAAGTTTTTATAGGAAATATATTTTTATACCATTTTATAAATTAAGAAACATTTTTGATTTTTTGAAAATAAAAAGTGTAGTTTGAGATTAGAATAATACTTTTTTTGTAATTTACAGATATATTTCATAAATAATCTAATTAATTATTTTTTATAAATATATATATATATATATATATATATATATATATATATATAAATGTCGTATGTGCGTATTTATGTTTGTGTGCGCCGCTGAAAGGCGTCATATAAATGACATCGCAGTCACACACATAATTTTTCCACAACGTAATAATGAGTGTATCAGGCCGGCACGAGCGCAGTCCGTCCCCGCCGCATAGACATTTTTATCGGCGTTAGTACAATGTGTTGACAAGGCACGGCGACCGACGTCTGCCATGGCGTCCCGACGTCTGTTATTTTTACATAATTAATTTTATAACGGCTGCTACGAGTGTTGCCCACCGCTGCCGCCGCTCGCTCGCTACTTACTACCCACCGTCGTCGGTCTGGCATTCTGCGTCGGATTTCGACCGAATAGAACGCGTTTATGAAGAAAAAGTACCAGAGATATGGACGGATGATGAATATTACTGTCGTTCATTTACCCCTTTACGTTGCTTACGAGCCACTTTAAGAGTTACCTTCGAGTCAAGCGAAAGATGTACGTGTGTGTGTGTACATACATACATACACATATATATATATATATATATATATATATATATATATATATATATATATATAATCGGCGTGTGTTTTTTTTCCATTCTTCTCTCACCGTAAACTATTTAACTGATTTAATTGGATTTGAAAGTTGAATGTTGTTTTCTTATCATCTATTTCGTTAATAAACGGTTTCGCTAACGTACTTTGATTTTATTTTTGTAGACTCTATGAAATTAATTTACATTGTTATGACAATTAATAAAAATATTTTGTTATTATCATTCAATTACGCAAATTACACATTTTCACTGCTAATTTTACACGAAATAAATTTAGATTCAAAATTTTGTATTTATATCGTTTACTGAAATTACAAACTTTAGATCATCAGTAATTATGTATGTTTTATATATATTATATGTTTTATATATTTTATATATATTATATGGTTGTGTATATTTTATATATATATATATATATATATATATATATATATATATATAATTATTGATGATCCATCGTTGAACGATTACTTTCTTTTAAATCATAATTAAAAACATTTTTGACTTCAGTTATTTCTATTCATAGGCGTATTTTTTTTATTTCGACCATCTTGTTTCTTTTAAAAATTTTGTAAATGTGTTTACAGTCTCTAATGAAAAAATAACATATTGAAACTAATTTCCTATATATTTCTCTTTAGAAAGCAGTCTGCATTAAATATCAATTTGCTGTGTGCATATTTTTATTTAAAAATATTTTTTTTATTCAAACCGAATATAAAAATTAATTTAGCTCGAAAAATATTTAATACTTATTGATAAACAAAGCCGTTGAGTTTTTTCACTGATGACAGTTAAGTAGGAGTCGATTGTTTGATTCATTGAACATCAAATGGACGTCGTAACCGTCGAACCATCTCGAAAATATTCTAATAAATATTTATAGAATACTAACAAGATTTATGTATTCATTACTTCCTTATTCTGTTCCGTACTGTGAATATTAATTTAGGTTTATTATTCGTATATAAAAATGATTCATTGACTGGTGATTCCGTGTTATTGATTACGGTTTTTATTTACATACACTATTTATAATATTGGGACGTGTTGTAGATATGAAAAAAATACATAGATGTGTTATTTTTATATTTTCAATTTGTTAAAAACATTTTTTTCGTTAACAAAACATGATTTTAATTAAGATATTATTTACGTTAATCATTTAGCAATTGTATATTTATTATTCTGTTTGATTGTTTAAAATACAAGGTTCATTTTAGAATCATTTATTTTTTTAAATATCTCTGACTATAAAACATTATATACATTGTATTAGTCAATGTTAAATACTGAATAGAATTTCGTTTTAATTATTTATGTATATAATTAATTAAATTTTATCTAGCGAAACTTAAAAGAAAATTCCAAACATATGTCGTACTACAAGAAAGTATACAAAGAAATGATTTTTGACAACAAGTAGCGCCAATTCGATTTATAAAGAAGAAGGGTCAGTAGTTCGAAGAACATGTGCAGAGAAATAGTTACGAAAATAAAGAATATTACAAGACTTGTTCAACGTTTGTCACGCTACATTTATTTTTTGTCGCATTTACTGTTTTTTTCCCTCATTCGTGTATATTACGTTGATGCTTTTGTACCTTTGTTTCTGAAACTCTCAAGATAATAGACTAGGATTTTTTGGTGTAAAATGTAGATTTAGTGCATATATTTTGTTACGTTGAAACAGAATGTTTTTGTAATATTTTTTGTACGAAATTGTTTAGATCGTGTTTCGAGTTTTAATATTTCATTAACTTTTTTTTTCTTTGTTCTTTTATAAAAAATGTATGTGCTTTTTTTCTATTTATATATATATATATATATATATATATATATATATATATATATATATATATATATAAATGAATAAGTAATGAAATAATATACAATTACTACTACTTGAAAACATGAATAAAATATAAAAATCATTTTTTACATGTAAAATACAGTTATATTAAGGCATGTTCTTAATAAAAATTTAAAAGACGAATCACAATTACTAATAATCCTTTCAAAACAGTTTAATAAATTAGAAATTATAATTTTGGGTTGTAATGATGATAGAATGACAATCGAAATGCACATTACTGAAAAAATGAACAATAAACAATTATTGAATATTTACAAAATTTCATTTATATAAAAATTAATTTATTTTAGTTTGTAATTAAACGTTTTAACTTATTTTTAAGTCATTTATTACATTTATTTTGATATCGTCATCTTCAGAATTCAGGTACAATAAATCAAGAATAAAAATGATTTCTTATATAAAGTGAGTGGTAGTAGCAAACCAGCAGTATATTTTTTTTGAAAAATGTTTTTTAAAATTACAAACTAGTTACTGAAATATAGACAAATAGTTTTAATAGAAAATGTAGACAAGGTTTTCTTTGGGTTTTAATTTAATATTAAGTAAGATATTTTTGTATATGATTTCTTATTTTTTATGTATTTATTTTTTTAAAAAATACAAAATTTTTCTACTGCAATTAGAGCTTCATCTTTATATATATATATATATATATATATATATATATATATATATATATATATATATATATATATATATAATCATTAGATTATTGTATGCGAAAACTGGAACAACTCTTTACTTTTTTCGAAATCGATCCATTTTTAAATCCGACAGATTTGTGTTACTTGTTCAGATATTTCCATTGATGAAATTAATTATTGTGAATGAATTATTAAAACGAAATAAAAACAACCGTTATTAAGACTAGAAGTGTGTGTCTGTGTTTATGTGATTAATTGGAAAGTTGTGTGAAGGTCGTCGTCATTCCATTGATTTAATTCTTATTTATGTATTGAAATGAGGTATACAGGTTTTGTGTTTGTCATAAATAATTGAATGAAAATATATTCCGGTATTCTAATAAGTTGCATCTTTCCTTGATATAATCAGTCGTGTCAACTACAAATTTAAATTCGTATCGGATTAGAAAATAATGTTGACATTAATAATTGCAATCATTACTATTTTTTTATGGTTCTATTAATTTAATTTTGAAAATAATAATTGTAAGTATTTTATTGTAATTATATTATAGTTTTATATCTATGTATTAGCCAATAGTTGGTCTTTAAATAGGGACTGATTAAATTTTTTTATGTATATATATATATATATATATATATATATATATATATATATATATAAATATATAAGGTGACCCAAATGAAACTGAATGATAGTAAATTGTAACAAAGAACTAAATGTATGTCTAAATCCTTGAGTTTCATTTAGACTACCTTATATTTATTTTAAACTGCACATTTTTATAATTTTTTCTTTATATTGAGAGAGTGGAGGAGGTGATGAGATATTTAGTTAAACAAGTATATAAATAGATTGAATTTAATTTAAGAATTGATTTAATTAGATTACTATTAAGTATTTGTTTTCTGCATATATTTTGAACAATTATCTTATATAGATTTTTTAAACTTATCAGAAATGATTGTTCATTTGAATGGGATTTTTTCCATACAATTCATGCATCTTAATAGTACAATATTTTATGTCTAATTATTCATTTTATTCAGTGATGTGCATTTCGACGTCAATGTCCTCATCATCCAATGAGTTAAATACGATTTTATAGTGCAGAACTGTTGATAAAACGGCTATTGAAATATAAATCATTGAATAAATATAATGATAAAGCGATTATTAAACATTTTTATAAAATTTTATATATATCTGATATATTAACTATTTGAACCTCCTTTCATTTTTATCATTATCTATCTTTAATCTGTTATTTGTAATTTCTGTTATTATCTATACTTCAAGTCACTATATTCTTTATCTCGTTTATTTAATACATCACTAATATCGCTTCCAGAATTTTCTTGCTCTTCCATAAGATATTAAAAAGTGTTTAATAATTACTTATTGTTAACTTTGTTTATAACAATAATAAACTGATGAGCATTTTGATTGCAATATCATTATCGTCAGAGAGTTGTGTTATAAAATCGAAACTAATTCTTGACCAGAATTATTTATGTATTATTTGTTATGCATTTTCTTATCTTTATTTAGTGTATTTTCAATTAGTATGGTTTTTGTTTTCTTATATTATTGGATGATTAAACCTTAACTTTTTTTTAGTTGCATGTATGATATTTTTATTTTTCTTTATTTGGTTTTATATTTTATTTCAGCTACGATGATACAATTCTTATCTTAGATTTTGTTAAAAGTTATTATTATTATTGTGTTTAAAATATAAATTCATTAATTTATAATAACATGTTTCTTTTTGTGATTTGTTTTTATCATCAACGATTGACAAAGAGTATCGAAAGTGAAACATCACATATATAATAAACTCTTATTCATTTATATTTGTGAAAGTGTAACAAGCTTTACCAAGTAATAAAATTTGTACGCTACAATAAATTAATAGAAATTTCAGAAATAAATATATATATATATATATATATATATATATATATATATGTATGTATATATAAATGTATATAAATGTATTTGTATGTGTGTTATGTTTGTGTTTGTAATTGCATATAAATCGTTCATTGTCTGCCGCCACTTAATTTGTAGTGGACTGTCGCGTCTAATCCAAAAATAAATGAACATTAAACAAGACCAGTATCAATAAACAGCAAGTACCTGAACTTCCGCATATAAATATTTGATCTAGCTTTATTGTTATATACGTATATTATTAGTCAGACGATCTATATATCCATATCAAATTGTCCACATGTGTGTATGGCGTTTAAAATTTTAATGCGATTCCAAAAAACAAAATGATTGTTATGTTGTTTTGTGTCGGTGGTAGGCCTATAGTCACGCACTTTTTGAGTGCGTGCTAATAACCTGGTATCTATGAAGGGTACGTGTAGAGTAAACGAGGAAAATCCAATTTGTATACTTTTATATATATATATATATATATATATATATATATATATATATATATATATAAACACACACATGTATTAATAAATAAAAGGCGGTTTTTGTGAATGAAAAGATAAATATATTGAACAAAAATAATTTTAATATTCAATAGCCTAAGATGATATTTTAATATTAGAAATATTTTTAATTTAATGAAGAATTTTAATGAGGAATGAATTTACAGAATTTATAAAAGAAATTATTATAATGACAATCGTTTTTTATTATTATAATAGCATAGTTTAGTTATTTTTAATTTAAAAGTATTGAAGAAATGTTGCATATGTACAGTGTTAATTTTTTTATTTTACACTATTTTTCAGTTAATATGAGTGAATAAATGATTTTATGTATACAGATTTACATAAATTTGAGTAATATTTTTTAGACTTAAAATTATAAATTTTTATACTATTAAATATACACAACTTGACTATTATATAACAATAAAAAATATGTATATTAGAAATTTTATAAAAAATAAATATTGAGAATTTATAACAAGTCGTTCTAATGATAATGGCGTTGCTATGAAAATGCGCATCAGCTTATCGTTGTTGTAAACAAACAAAATGAACAATAAGTAATTATTGAACCACTTTTTAAATTTTATAGTGTTAGGGTGATAATTCATTTTTGTGAAATGTATGTATGTTATTTATTTATGGCACAAATAGGTTAAATTTGTTATAAAGAATTTTTTGTGAATTCCGTAATATGTCATATTTTTTATTAAAAGGGGTCATTAGTTTCTTTCACAATCCCCAACTTAGAAAACATACACATACATACATAATACATATATTCATACACAAGTGTAAATATAATATAACAATTCTAATATTAAATCGCATTTTTTCTAAAAATCCTTATATTCATTATGATTTTTTTCTGACATCTTAAAAAACGATACATTGTATTTTTATGTATTAATATAAGATTTGTGCTTTTTTTAAATCGTTTAAAAATGTTTTATAATTTTTTTGTATAAACTAATGTAATAAATATGTGTTGGTAATTTTAACTTAAAAATAGACTAGTACTGCTAACGTCACTTTTTTTTAATAAATATCAAAAAATTTGTATTATTATTTTTGTATTCAGAAAACGATTAATTGTATAAACGTTCATAAAATACAAATGGTAAATGAAAATTTAATTAAAGTCTCAAACATTTTATTTGTAATATTTGTATTTTTATCAAATGTTTTATATTCTGAAGTGTATTATTTGGATAAGTTTTCTACATTTTTTTATATTTATCATATATATAAATTTCTATTCGACTGACCTCAATTGTCCTGCTATTTTTCGTCGGTTTTCCCCTATTTAATATATTTTACCAACGCACCAGAAATAAAGGACAAAACATTACGTTGCTTATAGCGTAACGTTTTTCAGTGGATATTATATACGTCGTAGTGTTCACCGCGTCGTATATCTACTAAATTATTAATGTGACTAATTTGATTAATGGCGATATTAAAATTAATTATTTTGTTTGTTTCAGGTAAGTACCTGCTTTCTACTACGTACCTGTGAATATGTATACAAATATACAGATACAAATATATATATATATATATATATATATATATATATATATATATATATATTTGTATGTTTATATACATATTCTATATTAGGATCGTCAATTATAGTCGGCTACACTACAGTTAATTTGCGTAGGTGAGTTGATAAGTCAGGATTTTTAATGATACTATCATTTTCATTTGACTGTGAACTTTGTGCATATTTCCTTAAAGTAAATATGTCAGAATTCTTATTTATATAGTTTTCTGATTTAATATAATCTTATTAAATTTGTGGTCCTACAGTAAGATTATATCTAGTAGTGATTCAAGTTTTATTCAGTTGCAATGCAACTACCTAATATTTTTTATTTTAAAAAAATGCATTTTCCTTGACCGAAGACAATTTTAATTTCAAATATAGATTGCACATATAAAAAAATTAAATATGTATAAAATACACTAGTAAAGAAATTAAATTGAGATTGTATTACATCCATATTTATTGGAGTTTTAATGTTTAAATTTTAATTATGAAAATAGATTTATAAAAAAATAAAAATATTAATAAAAAATGTTGAATCTAGTGAAAAATCGTTTAAAATATTAAATCTATTATTTAAAAAATGGATAGTTTGGACATTGAAAAATTGTTCCTTATTTTAAATGTAAATCTATTGATTTAATTAATTTATATATTTAGTAAGGAAACTATTAATTTAAAATAAATTATTTTTCGATACTCCCAGTATTTTTTATAGATTCTAAGCATGAAATCCAAACATGTGAAATCCCTCTTCACATATTTACACACAGTTATCAACAAGACAGTAAACGTGTTAAAATATACAAAAAATTTCAATATTTTTCAGTAAGTGTATTGCTTATCCAGGTAGTAAAACATTTCGACGATACTTTATGGTCGGAGGAAAAAATATTGATTTAGGATTCTGTAATGTATACATAAATATATTTTCAAATATATATATATTTGTGTGTGTGTATCTATGAATGTATGTATATAAACTAGAAGGGCTAAGTAAGAAAATTCAATGTTCCTTCAAGCCGAATACATCACCGCCTTAAAGCACGAAATAAATTTTCCATCCGCTGTCCATTGTCATTTACACGATACAGAAACAAAGATAGATTGACGATTGTCGTGCACGAACGCATTTCGCTATTCTCTTTTTATGTAACATTCAAAATAAAAGAGTTTATCAGAACATGTATATAATACATATATTCACCTCGTCCGCTGAATTCGAGTCGACGGCGCGAGCGAGACGGACGTTGGCACGCGAACGGCTCGCTTATACGTGCGACAGAAACGAAACGACCGACGGATCGTCCGACGGATGAATAACACTACTGCTTGTGCTCACATCGTATTACTGCACACTTCCGGTCAATGAAAGCCTCCTTCCGGTGTTGGTTTCCTAACAGTTTCCGGTACATTTTGGCCGCCATGTTATATATTTCGCAAGCCATAAACTCAACTCTGTACTGTGTTGTTGAATTTATTTTCTATGGGGTTACGCCACGACGTCTTTTTATGTGACATTTATAATCCCCCTCGCTTCAAGAAGAAAACCAGATAAATACTTGTTACTGATGTAACAGTTGTTTATACATACACACATACATACATACATGCAGATATATTAAACACCAATTATCATTAATGACAATTATACACTCGTGTCTATTTTTATACCACTTGAACGAACGATAATATAAACTGTGTACGTGGAGTATTTTTAGTATTTTATTAAAATCCTCGCTTTATAAATTACACATCAGAGCCATTAATTAAACTCGTGTGTGTCTACACTTTTAAGCATAGCACATCTGAAACGAAATCAATTTTAATTACAAATCAAATAGACTGGACAGCTGCTATCGTATGAACACTTAATGAAACCACATATAAGAAATTACTCGGATGAATTTCGCAAGATTGTTACATAATAACGAAACTTTGTCGGTTGAAACAATACTCGAAAACGATTTGAAATCCGATGATGGCCGTAAAATTAAAACCGAAAACATTCATTAACGTTTAATGAATTTCAAGAATTTCAAAGACGGGAATGGACAGATATTCAGTGATTGTAAAATAAGTATTAAGCGGCGTTCGTGATTTACAAATATTTAAAAAGAAATGTTTTTATACGGATGTACTTGAGAAAAAAGTAAGAAGTTTTTTGAAATACTCGTAAAAGAATTGTAAAACATTTTCATATGTTTATAAAATAATATTTTTATTATTTGTTTTGTTGGTATTTGATGAAATTCATTTTAACACAAATGAATCATTCACTCCAACATCACACGATTTTATAAAAGTGTTCAGTGATCTTTTACAGTTTACTTTATTTGTTAATGCGCAATTCGTTGTCCTTGTCATTATCATCAGAGCGTTGAATGATCAAATCTATTTGATTTCCTAGAAACATACTGTGTATTAAATTATTTTTGTAAATATTTTCTTTGAAAATTCGTGCAAATTAATATCGTTTGGAAAGTTAGTTTTCGAAAATCTTCTGTTAAACTAGTCCAAATTTCTTAATTAAAGTGTTATTTCACTAAATAATAATTATAATCAATAGACTTTGCAGAAAATATCTATTAATTATTTGTGGTAGAATTTTGTATATATCTATTATAATATTTAGATTTGTTATGTAGGTTAAAAGAAACACTTAACAAATAAATAGATTATATTTGTGTCAAGCCTTTTATTTAATATAAAATTAAATCAAACAGTTTGTTCACTGCAAGATTACATTGAAATATAAACAGTAAATGATGTACTTGTAGCAGGCACTTGATTAAAATTGAGGTAATTGTAGGAATTTAAGGTCTTATTATTCCTCATACTTCTTTGGATTGTAATCATATGAGTATTTGTTTTAAAAAATATATATTGTGCTTTTTGAAATAGTCCTATGTGTATATATTGGGTTAGGCAAAAAGTATTTTTACTATTTATTAATAGATGGAGGTTTGATTGATTTTGACAGTGCATTTTGTGACATATTAGTGTTATATATCATTTTAAAGGTAACATTTTAAAGTAGGTTTAAACAAAATTGGTGCATTCTGTGAAAAGTTATTAATATTAAAGATAAGTGAAAATCAGGAACATTTTCTACACGCATTATTTTTTGTTATAAGAAAAGAGAAAAACGCTGCACAAACCCATAGAAAATTTGTTTTTATGGAGACGATGCTCTAACTAGAAAAAACAGCAGCGAATTCGTTTCGTCGATTTTTAGATGGAAATTTTGAAGTGAAAGATGTATCTCGTTTTAGTTGATTTTTGCGGAAAGCGTCGATGGAATCTTGCAAACATTTGAAAAAAGTCAACATCACAACGCCAGATCACATACATATTTGAGGACTTGGGAAAAATTGAGAGAGCTTGGCTGAGAAGTTTTGATGCATCCAATAATCCTGACCATGCACTATCAGTCTACCGTTTGTTTCATTCATTGCAGAATTCCCTTCATGGATTAAACTTGATTTCAATAGAGACTTGCAAAAATCACTTGTCTCTGTTTTTTGACCAGAAACTCTAGAAATTCTACACCGATGGAATAATGGTTCTATCCAAAAAATAGTATAAGGTTTATGGATCAAAATGACATATATTTGGTTTAATAATTTTGAAAATATATTTCAATTTTGCTTCAATTTGTAAAATGATTTTTTCCCTAACCCAATATTATTCATTTGTTGCCAAAACAAATTTAGAGCTGAATCACTTACTTCATACAATTGTTCAGTAATAAATTATTATTCATTATATTTACGTTTCAGTATCTATGTCATCATTGTTAAAATGTTGCATTATAAAAATTATATTAAGATAGATATTATAATGTAATGTTTTAACAATAATAACATGTCTACCATAAATTGTATCAACGAATAATGGGAGCAATAAGTGATAATTAAAAATAATTTTATAATGATGGGGTAAATGATTTTATGAGATTCTAGTAAAGAAAGGGTTTAATAAATAATACATTGTATCAATTATATATTAGATGTTATAAAAATAGTAATTTAATTTACTTTTGTGTCTTTTATGAATTGTTGAGGATAATTGTATGTTACTATTCCTTTTTAAATTCTTAAATCCGTGTACAAAATAATGAAATGTATTTGTGAAGAACTTGATATGTGCATTATATATATATATATATATATATATATATATATATATATGTATGTATGTATTTATTATGTACATATGTGTGTTAATATTGAGTAAATTATACATCAAATTGCTACACAGTGTTGAAGGAAAGGAAGCAATGTATACATGTTACTACTAGTATACAATTATTGTACTGTCATTTATGCGTAATGACATGAATAGATGACAACATGGAAGTGGATGTTCGACTAGAATATAATAAAATCTCTAAAGAACAATTTGTGTCATTTATTTCATTACGTGGGAGAATTCATAAGGATAAAAAGAGTTGGCTTGCATGCGGTTTGAACATTCAGTCTAAACGTTTCAAATTCCATCGAGGCCAACAAACACACATATATGATACACATATTATATATATATATATATATATATATACATATATGTGAGTAAAGCTCGTTTTTAGTCGAATATTATTACGTCATATTCACAAAGTTCGTGATGCACATAGGAGAAAGAACGTAGTGTTAGACAGTCAACAAGCGTGCAGTCAGTGGGCTAGCTATCGTCCGAAGAATATTGAGATGAGAAAAAGATGATCTCTGGCCGACCAGTGACGTCGCGCGCATTCCATACATATCTCTCCGGTTCTTCACCTTATTATACTGGTGGCGGTGTGTGAGTATAGACACCGCAGCATCTCTTATAAACTTCTTAGGGCAGCGACACCACGAGTTTAGAACCTATAGTGTATTATTTACACCGTATAAAAACAATAATGCAGCGGCAGCAACGGACCGAGAGAGGCCTTCACGACGGAGCAATTACATTCGAGGGATATTAGACGCGACGCAATATTCATGTTCGTTGAATTCTTGACACTGTGTCATCCGTCAATTCAGTATTACAAGTGTGGGCTATATATACACACTATTTTTATAAATATTTACAAAGAGGACGGACGAACTGCTTATGCCAAATATACTGAATTAGAGTATTTTAGTTCGTATGCTTGGGGCGATGGAAACTGCTTGTTAGAATGAAATGTCTAATTTTCCAGTAACGCACACATTCAATAACTAGGACACTTTAAATAGATGTTTAAATTTAAAATTCTAATGATATACAATGTATACTACGTTTTAAAATTTATATGAGCTGGTATGATAGATGTTGTTTGTTTTGATTTAAATTTTCTTTCTCGGTTCAAATGAATTGCCATTCACTGTTTTAATTTACAGACGAAACTGAAAATCATAAAATTGACATTTGATTTTATTTACAAAAAAATGTATACTTGAAATGTTCTATTTATAAATCAAGTTTTTTTACCGTACAACTTTTTTAAAATACAATGAGCTAAATAAATCAGATATTTGAATTTTGACCTTTTTGAGAAAGTATTTATTAATAAATTGAATTTTAAAAACATGTCTAGGTTATGAGTCATTTTCAATATGTATATATATATATATATATATATATATATATATATATATATATATATATATATATAAATGAATGACATAATGATTGTCTTAGTCATAAAATTGATAATTTCAAAAACATTTTGAAAAAATATAACAAATTAGACAAGTGTCTTTTTATAGATTAATAACTTATGTATGCCGTTTTTTTAAAAAAAACTTAAATGAAAAGAAAATATTTCCAAATATATTTCTCGATATCAACATCATATTTTGTTCTAGTAAAATTTCTTTTGCTATAAAATGATTATTTTTTTAATAAACCAGTTGAATTATAATAAAAAGATTGAATCATGTTGAATTTTCAAATTTTCCATTTTTTAACCCTTAAAAACGATGACTTGTAGTATGGGAAATTCCATAAAAATCAATATTTTATAAAATCAATTTTTTTCGTCGAAAACCGTGATCGGTTATAAAATAAAGCACATTAGTGAATAAAATTGTATTTGCAAACGAACGAATTTTACTTTGAGAAAATTATGATTTATTTCAACCAGTTGTTGACTTAATAAAAAAAATCATTTCTTTATTTTTAAATAGTTTCATTGTATGAAGAAATCAATTTCTTAATCAATATTTATTTTTTTAAGAAAAATTAAGAAAATGAAAATGTACAAAAATCTTGTGAAATTTTTAAATTTTATTTCCTGACTACTAAAACAAAAATTGAAAAGTATTTTTTTCATATAATTAAAATAAACATTTTGTACATAAAATATATAATAAAATTTGTTCAGTGTAGAAAATTAGATGATAATAAAGAAGATTTATTATTAAATAGAGAAGAAAGAAATGAAGAATAAATGAGTAACGTTTGTAATTATACCGTATACGAATTTATTTTCATAAAAAATTAAATATATTTCTACTTCCAGAAATAAGTACAAATCATCCATTTCTCGGAATTAAAATGAGTAATTAAGCCATTGTGCCAATTATGGTTCACAATACGTACGACTGCAACCATTACAACACTACATTTTCACTGTCACGACATCACTTGAAACTAAATCGAATCTTGTCTACTGTAATATTTATTTATTTTCTATAACACTTGACAAAAATGCTCGCGAGTTCTATTTAATTCACATTCAATTAACGGCGTCGTAAAATAGATCAAAGCGCAATTGTTCGTCGACATTGCGAGCACAGTTTAAAGAACTTTCCGACTAATTCGAATTATTGTATCTTTGCCATATTTTTTCACGTATGTTCAACAGCGTTAAGAAATATTAGTACACATATTTTCGGAAAAAGATCGAGCTAAACGAGACAAGAGCAAAAAGAACCCGCATCCTACATGAATGTATATAAAAATGTCTTTCGACCTAGTTCACATATTACATTCAGTGACATATGATTAATTATATTTTTAACTATTATTCACGACGTTGTCTCTCGCGACAACAAGACTACCGGTTACTAAATATAAAAGGTTATTTTAGCGCGCGCAGCGCCGCGTCTTTATATTTAGACACTGAATTAAGGGGATCGCCTTAAACTAAAACGGGAACAACGCCTAACAACAAACTTAATATGCGTTACTAAAATTGAACTAAGTGTCACAGTGGTATTTCTGTCACTTGGAATTAAGACAAATAATTCAGTCAGAAGGTGAATGGCATAACGACAAGATTTATATAAGCAGGGACGGTCATTCGGCGGGGGTGCGTTACGATGTGACAGACGGATTAGTTACTGTGTTGTTCTTTGAAATACTTGTTTTTAGGATTTATTTTTTTTTAAAAAAAGAACTATGAACTTAGAATTATTCTAACGAACAAATATAAAAAATGTTGTTGAATGAATGTTAAGTTTTTAACAACGTGTTGATTAATTCTTGTCTCGTAATATATTTAGAATTGTGGTTAATTATTGCGAAAATTATAGAAGTGACATTTAAGTCTATTTAAGTAAAAAAAGCAAATGAAAAAATAATTATTGAATGCTTGAATAAAAACTTATTGCGATGAAATAGTGATTTTTTTGGTAAAAATGGATTTGTTATAATTTTTACAATTTAACCAAGGATGTTTTTCGTGGTAAGGGAGAAGTTACGTGCCATTTTTTAATGTCAAGTTATATTATATATAATCATGTATTAATGACTGTTCTTTTTTTATTAAAAAAAACGTCATTTTCAATATTACAAGATTTTTTTATTAACAAATTCAATAATTATTATTTACTTTTTTATTTAGTTTGTTTTTCGATGACAAAAAATGGACAGTAGGAAATTACTGGACATTTTAATAGAAAAATGGACAAGGATCTTTGTATGAAAAATGATTTAGATAAAGTGGTAAATTATATTGTTTAATATTTTTTAATATACTTTTGTAATTGGTCTTTTTGTTAGATAATAATTCTGGATATTGTTTATCAATTATTATTTCTTCTTTTCTCAACTGGAAAATTTCTTACCTTCATGTTTTCGACAAAAATTTTCTATGTTATTTTTCAAATGCAGTTATTTTTTGCTTTTATAACGAACCAACATTATCAATTGATTTTTTATAATTTTTTTCAAACATGAATATAGTCGAACTCTTCCCCAAATCTAATCACCAACTGCTAATGATATTGAAGATATATAAATTTTTATAATGCTTAATAAATTCAAAGTTTTAAAATAATATATATGTAAAAATATCAGATATTAAATAAATTACTTATTTTAATTCATAACATGAAGTAAGTAGATATTCTTTGATCAAAACAGAAATTCGAAATATAGAATATTTTTATTATCGAAATTCGATTAAAGGAAGTTCCACTGTATTTCGAAAATGTTACTGTTTTTTACAGTCAGTAATATTAGACAAGACTGAACATAAATTCGATAAGTTATTAGAAAGTCGATGGAATTTTAAATAACAAAAAAATCCTTAAATTATCTTTGTATATGAATATATTTAGTATTTCTGTCCAATGCTGGATAAAAGCCTTGTCTAAAACTTTTCCAATAATTTAAAATCATTTTTTTTCATTCCATGTATCTCTTCTTGAATCTTTTCATATTTCTGGGTTTCCAATCATCATCGATTATCTTCTCTATGTAATTTGAATACGACCAGATAATTTCTATTTTAACATTTTTACTTTTGTTATAATTTTTGTAACTTTTGTTTTCTTCTTAATCCACTAATTTCTTTTTATGTTTTTGAGTGTTTTTTAAGATACATCTTTCTTTGCTTATATATGTTATCTGGAGTTGATAATTTTTTCATGCATTTAAGGTCCATATTTCTCTACAATAAATGAGAATCAGTAGGATCTATTGATTAAAAACTTTTTTCTTCGAACATGGATGAATTAATCAATTTTATATTTTAGTACAATAACAATTCTATTCATGTACTAATATATATTTAGTATAGATTTGTATTATTTCATTGTTTAAAATAGTAAGATACGATTTGAAGGAAATAAAAGAAGAAATTCTAGCGATAAAAGAAATGTCTAGAAATATAATTTCGAAAATAGAATCAAGATTTATATTCTGAAACATAATGGCTTCGTATTATTATCAACAATTTAAAGAAAAAAATGACCGAATATGAAAACTAATAGAGATGCTATAAAATAAAGAAAAAGCCAATAAAACCAAATATAAAAAATAAATATAAAAATGTATATGAGCGTGCACATAAAATCACGAATAAATTTCATTCATTACAGTCGTACATTTGTGGGAATAGTTTTTTGCCAAATGACTATTAATAAAAATTAAACATATGCAATAAAAAGCATAACCGTTCGACTTGATTGCCGAAATATGAATTAATCAAATCGTCGTACGTTTAAATACAAAACGATTGTCGATAATGTATTAATATAATGTAAAGACCATGTAAATAAATATCTGTAACTAATCAACCCTTCAAATAACAACAAATCGATATGCACGAAGATAAATCGGTACCTATTAGATGTAAACGACTTATTCATACAAATTTGAACTTGTTATTCACAATGTCAATAAGGTCGTCGGCATACGAAATATGGCAGAGAATCGTAATCATTTTTCAAATCTGTACCGATATGTAATGTGTATTGTTATATTTATTTGTATATAAATATTTGTCGGATTTTTGACGATACTTCTTATTCATTATGCACTAAGTATGCAACAACAGTAGATTTTTTCCATGAGATTTCATACAGATTGTCGTTCACTTTCGAAAAGGTAAAAGACAGTATTATGCAAATCGACGAGGAGAATGAACTCTGTGTATCTTGAATCATCACAAATATATATATATATATGCACTTAACATACTGAATGTTTTTTATTCTTGATTAATTATATAACTTTTTCTCATTATAAACATACAATAAAGTTCATAGGAGTTTTATATGTAGTTTGTATACTTATCTAATAAGAAATAAAATAGGAGTAAACAAACAGTACATGTGGTTATTTAAAGAATAATTATCATACAACATTCTAAGATTTTATCAAAGTCTTCAGTAATCGATTATTGTTCACTTTATTCGCCAATTTGTATTTTAATGGCAGTGCTTATATCCTAAAATGTTAACGTTGTATTTTCTCAGTGCAATGAGTACTCATTATTTTCAAACTGTGAAATATGATATCAGCATGTTAAGAAGTTGAAATGTGAATAAATAAAAATAAATAACAACAGCATTTAAATTTTAAAAATATATGGATCAGAATTAAATTTAAAAAAAAAACTTGTATGACTTATAAATCTGCAATGGTTTAATTTTCTGTAATAGAATATAATTTTCACATTTATTAGTTATTATTTATTTTTTGTTATGGAAATTAATAAAGATCAAGATTTATTTTCTGTTTAATATAAATAAATTACTCTCAACTTGATATAACCATATCTTAAAGAAATGTTCATTAACTATTGTATTTATTTTCCTCATTCTTTAATGCTTAGGTATTTCAGTGATCATACTATAGGGTGGAATTAAAAATCTATTTTATTTACTTTATCAGTATTTTTATAATATGAAGTTTTTCCCTTTTTCCTGATTTTTTTATAAATATATATGTTATTTTTCCATAAATAATTCTTTTTCAAAATACACAAAATTAATAAGAACATAAATTAAATATTCACCCAACATCAACAGATTTTAGAAGTGTTCAACTGGATTATTTATTGATGTACATTTTAATGATCATATCATCATTTTTACTATTTTTCTCACAATGATCATCATTGAAATGCATATCAGCTTTTAAGCAATTTAAATGAACAATAACTTATTATTGAACACTTTTATAAAATCGAGTGTCATTGATTAATTTTTATTAAACCATATTTTTTTTTAATATAACAAGTCCGCTTACCAGTTTAATGCAGTTTCTGACAAGAGTGTTTATTGTAATGCTGGGTTATCATCTATTCATGTTAAAAAATCTGATAACATTTTTTTTAAATTAGATCAATTTTAATTTCGATGAACATGTAAATAAAAAAATACAATTTTATCTCTTGTAAACATTACAAATGAATTAATGGTCTTTCATTAAAATTTGAATTCTCCTTGAAATAATTAATCTTCTTAATTAGATCGGACCAATCTCTTAAAGGAGTTTCAAAATCATGAAACATTCTATTTTATATATATATATATATATATATATATATATATATATATATATATATATATATAAATGAAAGCATGTATGAAGAACATTGATGAATGCGTTAGAGGATCGAGGTCTATCTACGAATTCACTTTCAGACACTAATACAATTGTCTCTTCGTGGTTTACTGGTTAAGCCGATTGCTTTCGGTAAACGTATAAATTTCAAACTCATAAAATATATCCTGCAGATATTAATTTAATTTAAATCGCTGAAATGGTATTTGTAATCTAGCCAAAACTCCCACGACACAAACACTGTAATAACGTCGTATCCTTGTCATGTAATCATAATTTGATTTTTTTTCGCTCTTAAACATTCATTCAATCATTATTATGTAGAAAATCCGTATTCGATTTTCAACGAATGAATTATATTCTGAAAATAATAATGAATGTTTGTAATTATCAGTTTTTTATAACAAAAAATATAAAAAAATTCTATCTTATAAATAATTCATTTAACAAGTGTAGTAATTAAGTTTCATTGTTAATAATTCAGTTTATATTGAAATGAAAAATATACATTTTGAAGGGTACTTGATGTTAAATAATTTATAAAATATTGTCGGATTTCAATAAAAATTATTCCATGTCCGTTTAGAATTATACCGTCATGGATGTGCCGGTAAAAAAAATACTTAATTCCATGCGATAAAAAATTCACACGATCGACTTCCAGGATGTGACTTATTAGGGCGCAAGTTACCGTAATGTTTGTTTTACACTAGACATAGTTATATCAACTGACACTACAATGAAAATTTCTAGAGAAGGAAATGACACATTTATATTGTCACGAGCGTAACACGAACCGATGGTCGAAAAGAAACTTTACATCCGTAATGCAAATTCTTTAGTACGGGAATACAAGTATATACACGTGTTTTGTTCTATTTCTAAGACAAACACATACAAAGAGGAAGCTAGAACGATTTTAATAATATAAGAAAGAGATATGATTCTTTTTGAGACATCAGTAATTTGTTTATACATGAGTTAAAATTTAAGTTTTTTCTTCCGTTTGTGCCGAGTGTTTGTTTAATAAATATTCAGAAATGTTAAACGTATTGAGATTGATTGAATGTCAACAATTTCACAATTAACTTATTTCATTATTCGTTTAGTACCGTGACTAACCTATATTTTCACAAGTGAACGATTTACTCCTAAACCACACGATTTTATAAAAATGTTCAGTAATTGTTTATTGTTTACTTTATCTCCTTGCACGTAATTCGATACTCATGCCATTATCGACAAAGTGCTGCATTATATATAGTTATGCAAGACTTTGATGATAATGAAGACTTAGTCATCCAAATACGTATTAGCAAATAAAGTGTTATTAAACTCTTATGAAATCGTGCGGTTTTGGGATGAGTGATTTGTATGTGTAGAAGTGAATTGAAGTCTTCATATGAAACCAATCTGTTTTTGATAAATATGCTAATATACTACAATAAAATTATTTTGAACATAAATCTTGTTTATTTTGAATTAGTTTCTGTTTTATTACAAAATTCTGTTTATATTTTTATCACAGATCTTTTAACAGAAACAATTTTTACTTTTTTTGTTAAAAATATTTTTTAAGAAGAACATGAGCTGTTTTCAACAAATTTTGTACGTTTTGATAAATTCAATATTTTTTAGAATTTTTAAAGTTTTATGGAAAAAATGGAAATAGTTAAAAAATAAATTTTAGCTACTAAAATCGTATTTTCTAATAGCGAACGATATTTTTTATTGGAAAATGATTATTTTCTATCAAGTTGATCAAGTTCTAATAAAAAAGCAGTTTCTTAAATTTCCAATTTTTTTACTCCAAAAAAAAAACGATGGCCTAGAGTATAGAAAAATCAAAATCTTCAACATTCAATTTATTTTTTTTAACATGAAAAATTGGGTATAAAATTAGGTGAATCAATGATTAAAATAACATTTTTGGACAGGAAATTGATTTTATTGTGAGAAAACTTCGATTTAACCACTCAGTCACTTTTTCAATTCAAAATCCACAATTTCTATGTTTGAACAAGTTTTATTATAACTAATCTCTAATTTTGAATAAAAATATTTATATAGAGTAGAACTACATGTTTAGAGTTAATATTTGGCATTTTAATTGTTATAAACTATTTTTGTTACAATTTTGGAATCTATAACAAAGATTGAAAATGATGAAAAATCATTAATGTATTGTAAAAATGATTCTTCTTAATAAATAATATTACTTTTATTACAAAATGATTATTTTCCATCAAAATAAACGATAACTAATAAAAAAGTTCTTTTTATGATGATTTTTCAAATTTTCAATTTTTTACAAGCAGATAAAAGATTGTAAAAATCATCTATCGATTTCTTAATAAATAATATAATTTTTATTAGAAAATCTCAAAAAACCACGACCTATATATATAGTATGGAAAATTTCATGAAAATTCAAAATCTTCAACAATCAATTCTTTTCGTCTAAAATGAAAGATGGTGTGTAAATTAAGGTGACTTGATGATTAAAATAATAATTTTGAACAGGAAACAAATTTTATTTTCAGAAAACCTCGTTTTAACCACTCAATCACTTTTATAATCGAAAATCCATTATTTTAATTTTTGAACAGCTGTATTATAATTATTTTTTAATTTTGTATTAAGAATATTTATTTCGAATGCAATTATATATTTATAGTTAATATTTTGTATTTTTTTAAAAAAATAAGCTTTTATTTACTTGGAATAGATCTATACGTTTTAAATCAAAATTTTTGTTCTACATTTTTTTTAATCCGCTTGAAAAACATTTCATATTTCAAACTAAAAAAATAATCAAATATTTATTTATTTCTCTATTTAAAAATAGTTATTCATCTTTGAGTTTAAAAAAATAATAATGATCCACTTCCGGTGTGATGTGAAAATTAAATGGAGAATATGAACATTTTGTTTCCATTTTTTTCCGTTTTTTTTCGAAGATTATCGAAGTACAAATTTTATGGCATATTGAGATTAAAAAAAAATAAAAATAGAAAAAGATTTTCAGGCAAACTTTTCAGATAAAATAAATTTTGATTGTATTGCCATATTAGACTTGAATGCACATCAGACCACACCAATCTATATAAACGTTTTATTTTTTATAATTTATTTAGGTACATTGTTAAACAGAAGCAAGGTCTGGGGTTGATGATCGAAGTGAGTAGAGGGTGGATTTTCCTGGTATATAAAAAGTATCTTTCCAGAATCAGTGTAGACATTTATTAAAAATAAAAAAAATGAACACAGAATAAAATTGTATATTAAACAAAAAATCGCATAAAATTTATTGTTTATATCAAATCATTTTTTTCTTTTTTAGATAAAAATCAAGTTTGATGTTTTGTACAAAAAGCAAACTCGTATCGTGTAAAAGTCCCATAAAACACAGATCATCCAATAAATCTAAAAGCATTACCGACTTATCCTACAAAGATAAATTAACTAGTCGATTGTAAAATAATCTAAATGAAAATGACAATGCATATTTTACAACCCGTCCCGGCAAATTTCTAATAAAGACCAAATATCTTAATACATACTCGTATTATGTATAGATACCTCTATAAATTATATAAGGAAATTATTATACAGCAGTTAACTTACATCATATATGAATGCGTCCATGAGAAACGACATGTTCGTCTGCACATATTGGATAGAGACGAAATATCCGACACACGACAATGTAACATGAACGTCTCTTTGTTCCGTACACGAATTTCTTGAAGATTTTTGCTTATCGGTCTGTTGGCCATGATGACGTGCTCTCTTCACATATTCGTTGCAATATGCGAGTTCCATATGCGCTCTGAATTGCCATTGCAATTGCGAAATATGTTTAATTCATGAATTGTTCTGTACAGCAGTTAAAATATAATTCGGTTTTGTTTCGTGGCGTCTGTCTGGTATGACATAGACGCCGTGACGCCCGGTAAGCAACACATCGATGTTTTTCTATACGGTACATTTATTATATGCTGAATTATACAAAAGAGTAAATACGTTATTGCTTTATAAAACCGACCACAGTACCATCGACGTCGTTGTGTTGTTTGGGTATTTCCAGGTTTCAGACGAGTACAGAATGTCGTTATCGCGTTTTCACTCAATGTTTTTGTACATAAAATATAAATGTTGTTGACGATATTAAGAGTTCAATGGAAAAGTGGACATAATTCACAGAAGTTAACTTGAAAAATTGTCAATATTGAATTTATAATAGTATAAATGAATGATATTGGTTTTAATTTTTGTAATTTATTACGGTTAATAATTATATACATTGTCTGTCTCCAGATATACAGGTAACGCCTTATTATCAATCAAAATATATAAGTACTAATTATGGCCAAAGCATAATCAGTAAAAATAACTAATGAATAAACTGTTAGTTCTAATCATAAATCTTCTGTAACTAACGATTCATCTGAAATTAATCACATGATTAATGATTAATAACTAAATCAGCCATTTCTGTAAAATGATTGAATTAGTCAATTATGTTTTAGTCTGACTAATGTTTAATCATTAATCATATGACTCAAAGTCTTTGAATAATGATTAATGATTAAATGATTTTGAGTAGTGATTAATGATTTTGACTAACTATTTTATTTTTGTAATTTTTAGTAAATTTTCTTTAAAGAATTTTTTGATTAAATTCTGCAAATAAGTAATAAATATCAAAGCAATGATCTACAAAGAAAGTCTAAGATTGAACTGAGTGTAATACTAGTTTAATAATAACATTTTCTATTTTTCCCAGACTTGGTCATTTAAAACAAATGGTGACTAATGACTTATCTATATAGTCATGACTAAAATTAGTCTGTTTGAAAACAAGCTAATGAAAAAAATGATTTTTGATTAAAAACTAACTTAGTTATAAATAATCATGAGACCAAATTTTAGCCATTTTAATATTTTAGTTAATTTGTGTCCCGCTCTGCTTTTCCATGGCTTGGAAATGCCGATAAACAACAAATTGATTAAGGGATCGTGCTCAGACAGGAGGCCAAAAAATGTGGCTTTTGGGATTTTTTTCAAGAATTATAATACGTTTCTCAACAAATGTTCGGATATGTGAAAATGCATATTTAAAAGAAGTTTATATATTTAAAAAATAAAAGAGGTATGGTCATTTTTCTGTAGATCCTCCGGAAAAAAACTTTTGCTGAAATCAAGAAATGAGGATTTATTTTATACATTCTATTGTGTAGTCTTTGAACGATCAGTTTTTCGAAATATTGATTTAAAATAAAATGACAGACATTCTACAAGGGTCGTTTGATAAGTATAGTAAATTTATTTATTGTTTAATGTAATTAATTAATTCAATTAAATTTTTCAATTTAGTTTTTCTTATTTTTTACCACATTTATCAAACGACCCTTGTAATTTAAAATTTCGATTTTCGATGAAAGCAAATAAAAAGAAATGCAATGAAAAAATCCTTTGTTCAATGATTAGTTTTAAGCATGTAAAATTTGAAATAAATCGATACAGTTGTTTTTGAGATATTTTGGTCACCGATTTTGAAAATGCGATTTTCAGAAAAACCCGTTTAAGGTTTCAAAACTAGTTTATACAAGTATTTGTAAAAAACTAGTATGCTTATACGCTTCCATTAATTTGAGTCGAATTAATTTGAAACTTTCAGCGAATATTCTCCAGATATTATACTTACAGAAAATGCCTAAATCCAAAAATTGAACTTTTTTACTTTCTGACTGAGAATGACCCCTTGCTATCTTCACATTCAATGCATACCCTTAAATATAAATAAATTACACTAACAGGACAATTTTTTGTGTCCAGTATTGTTGTTTTTTTTCGTCAACTTGTATATCATTGTCTATGATATGTTTAAAATTGTATGAATTGCCAATAATTTAAAATGTGAATATTAAATAATTATTGGACACATAAAATGTTGTAGTGTTAGGGTGAGTGATTAATTTGTTTAAAAGTGAATTAGTCATAATTCCACAACAAGGACGATTAATATCATTTTAATATGAATTTGACTTATTGTTTTTTTTTTTTTTTTTTGTCTAGATAAAGTACCTTGCAAATATGTTAATGAAGTCATAAGTTTGTATACTTGTTTGCAAAATGTCTTTCATTTTTTATCAGCAATATCGTATTAAAATTCTGTTTGCGCCTGAAAACAACATTAAAGTCAATCGTGTACAACTTTTCAATATTAAATAAAAAAAGTACGGTAATTCATTTTCTCGTGTAACAATACATTTACTGTCTGTCAGTGTCCTTCAAGTTTTCTAATCTTTCAGTAAGGTATAATCAATTCAGGAATTGCAGTACACGAACGAGAAAGAAAACCTATTATTATCATAAATATGCAACGTGCAGTGTCGATTGTGAAGTTACTATTACGTTATCGATGTAAAAAAAAATGTATATATAATAATTTTATAGAAAGTTCAGTTGCGGATAGTTAGTAAAGTGTTTGTACAACGGATGAGATTTTTGCAACACGCATTGTGCGGTTATAAATAAATATAATAAATATTTTAATTGTTTCAGTTTATATATACTGTTTTATTTTTAATTTATCTACATAGGAATATCTGTTTAAAGATCTTGATATTATAGAAAATAAATCGTTGATATTTTTTCATAATTGAAAATATATGCCTATAATGTTTTAAAATTGAAATTTATAATATTTCATTTTTTAGATATAAATATATTTTTTAGTTCACAGAAAATTTTCAATTTTTAAATTGATATTATTTACTTTGAATGGAATTTATTTTGAACCAAAATTTGAAATTCATTGAATATATATATATATATATATATATATATATATATATATATAATTTGAATTTGAAACAAAAAGAAATAATAATTAAAATCGCATTTCGGTTATCAAAGTTATATTTTCTATTAATTTATGTTATTTTTGTTAAAATGTTTCACCAGAATCATCGATTTCTATTAAAAAATCTATTTATAGTAAATTTTTAATTTTTAGTGTTCAAGAATATATATGTAAAATTTTATGAAAAATTAGTATTTTTTAAAAATGTTTTTTATTCATATAAAATTAAAGATTACCTTTATGTTAACTGTAAAATAGTATTAATCAATGAATCAAATATCGTTGTAGAATAACACAAAGTTTATCTAGGGAAAACCCTAAGTTAGTCAATCGAATATAGGGCAATCAATAAATAATTCAGTAGATTTATTTTTAAACGTTTTTCTTAAACCACATTTATTTATTTTTTACTGAAAATATTTTCTAGATAGAAGGTGATATATTTTTAATCGATTTTTTATGTTTTGATAAAGACAAATATTTGTTTTAAAATTTTTGAATTTTAAGAAAAAAAATAAAATTATTCAAAATTGATTTTCAGTTATCAAAATAATATTTTCTGTTAACTAATGATATTTTTATCAGAAAATGTTTATTTTCTATCAATACAATCGATATTTAATAAAAAAATCGACTTTGAACAACTTTTCGAATTTTCTATTTTTTGCCCTCCAAAAAAGCACGACCTATAGTATGGAAAATTTCATGAAAAATCAAAATCTCTATTAATAATTTTTTTTCGTTTGAAATCAAAGATTGGGTATAAAATAAAGCGAATCAGAGTTAGAAATAATATTTTTGCACAGGAAACAAATTTTATTTTATGAAAACTTCGATTAAATCAATCAGTCATTGTTTTAATCCAAAAAAACATTATTTCCGTTTTTAAAAAAGCTCTGCTATAACTAATTACCAATTCTGGATTAAAAATGTGTATTTGGAATAGAATTATACGGTGAGAATTAATATTTTGCATTTTAATGGTTATAAATTATTTTTTTCGAATTTTTCAATCTATAGCAAAGATGAAAAATGATCAAAAATCATCTATCAATTGTAAAAATTGAATTTCTTATTAAATAATATTATTTTTATTCGAAAATTATTATTTTCTATCAAAACAATCGATATTTAATAAAAGAGTTTGTTTATAATGACTTTTTAAATTTTTCAATTTTTTGCCTTCCAAAAAAGCACGACCTATGTATGGAAAATTTCATGAAAAATCAAAATCCCTAATAATCAATTTTTTCATTTAAAATGAAAGATTGGGTATAAAATAAATCGAATCATAGTTAGAAATAATATTTTTGGACAGGAAACAAATTTTATTTTAAGAAAACTCTGATTTAAACAATCAGTTACTGTTTCAATCCAAAAAATCATTATTTCCGTTTTTAAAAATGCTCTGCCAGAACTAATTACCAATTTTGGATTAAAAATATTTATTTAGAATAGAATTACACATTTAGAATTAATATTTTGCATTTTAATGATTATAAATTATTATTGTTTTTTGAAATTTGTGAATCCGTAGTAAAGATGGAAAATGATAAAAAATCATATATCGACTATAAAAATGGTATTTAGTAATAAATAATATCACATGATAAAAATTAACCTTTTTTTGTTAAAAGGATTGTTTTTTTTTAATAAAAACGGTTAAATAATACTGAATTTTCAAAGTATCAATAATTAATCCCTGAAACAACGATGATCTATAGTAGGAAAAATTTCGTGAAAAATTATTTTTTTATTTATTCAAAGTTAAAGACTGAGTTTAATAGAAATAGATGATTTAGTTAATTTTCAAACGCAGAATGATTATTATTTTGTAGAAAAAAAACATTCACATATTTTTCTTTATTTCTCAAGATGAACACACGTCTAAGCGTTGAAATATCTAAGAATTATCCATTTTATACGACAGTTATTTAATTTTTTACTTGTAGGAGTTGAAAAGAACGATTGTAAAATAAACATTTAAATTGATAGAAAGCACCGAAATTATTGTTTGTAAGTTAGTTTCTATAATGGTTCGCCGTTGTTCATTTACAACAGATTTAGTACTTCCTCGATGTTGATTTCCAAGATTCATATCACTTGCTCTAAATTTAGTTAACTACTCTTGGATAGTCCGCTCGTTAACAGTTGTTTCCCTAAATCCCATATTAACGTGTAAAGTGGTCATAGATGCACCGTGTCTCAATTTAAATCCATACAAAAAAGTCGTTGCAATTCTTTTACAGATAACATATTACACACACACGTAACAAGTGCTGAAAACACGCTTAAACTTCAGCAATTTAAATACAACTGAAATTAAAATAAATTTGTATGCTACGATTAATCGTAACTTATTTAAAATTCGGATGTGTTACAAGCTAATATTTTCATGAGACAAAACAGGAAATAATATTACGGCTATTATTAACGTAATATGGCGATAAAATCTAACAGAGTAGTCCCATTAGATAACATCACGTGGTGTCGTAAAATTAAAAAATTCCAAAAATATCCGTACCGTGAATTAATGGGTTAATAAAATGAAGGGTGCGAATAAATAAACCGCTTCTTTGCATATTTTCTCGTCGAGTTTGTATACTCGAAACGGATGTAGATCTACGAGACAAAACTGTACATGAATTATGTGTCTGTATGTATGCACGAGTTTAAATATATATACATATATATATATATATATATATATATCTTATTTACACACATTCGTACTCACTACAAATCGTGATATATATACATACACCCATCTGTATTAAGACGTTAGGCTGTTATCTACGGCTATTAGCTGTTAGTTCGAAGCTCGACGTCGCCGTGCCATATAACCAGCCAGTGGTGGTTGTAGCGGCGGTAACAGAAATGTAGCTCGACGAACTTTAATTTAATGTTTGGACGTGAGAGAGGATCATAATGGCGTCTCGTTCGCAGTTAATTGTGGCGTGCGCGAGCGGAGAATTACGGCGATGCACGACAACTGGAACACTTTAACACCTAATTCAGACTGTAATATACGTTCGGAATCGTGTTGTTCCACCACTGTCGAAACTGGAAAGAAAAAAGTATCTGCACGACGGATAAATCGTACTCGAGTTTGTTGTCACACGTCGTGCAAATGTTATAAGTTTGTGATTTAGGTAATCAATAATCATTCATAATTCTGTTGAGAAACGACGGTTTAGCAAAGAAAATGTTTTCAGTTTGGATTTTTTTTTAAAAAAAGGTGTCATTAATTTTACTTTTTCTGTTTTTGTTCTATGTTATGTACTCGATGTTTATTTTATTTCTTGATAACTATTTTATTTATATTGTAAACTCTATGATGATGGATGTTATGCTTATCGAAATGTACATCGGCGAATAAAGTGAACAATAAGCGATTATTAAACATTAATCAAATTTGATACTAATGTGATGGAATCATTTGTGGAAATTCAAAAATAATTCAATATTGATTATTCAGTAAGTTTAAATTATGCTATAAAGTTGAGTTCGGGACTTGTAAGTTTGAAAAGATACAATAATCGAACTCGTTGTCTAGAAATGATCGAAAAGATTTTTATCAAGGAATGTAACGATCGATAATTCTTATTAATAATGAATTTTTGAATATTTTCAGTCGTTGGGATCGCTTTTGTTTGGATTTTTAAAGTAATGTCTGTTTACCATTCTCAGATAGATTTGATGATTTTCTCTGATTCAAGATTAACCTTCGAGGCTCGGCATTCATGGAGTATTTTTGTACTCCAGTTTTTCTATAAAGTTATAAAATGTAAGAGTGGTATATTTTCAACTAATATAATTAATAAAATCGTGGAATACAAAAATACCTTATGTGTAGCCTGGGGTAATCAAGTCTAACTGAAAATGTCAACCAATTAAAAGTAATTGTATGGAGATATCAAATAAAAGTGGCGTTAAGAATTGAAAATATTTATTTATATAAATTAATAAAACAATCATTTATATAGAATCATCCAAATGTGACACCTAGATTTGTGTTTTATTGAAAAGAAACATGTGTATAGTTTCTTTTTAATAAAACACAAATCTAAGTGTCACATTTGTATGACCCTATATAATATTCGATTATAAGATTTAATGCCTCTTAAAAAAATAATAGACTTAAAAAATCATTTTTTTTGCTGAATCAAGGTATAAAAAGAAATGATACTCATTTTACTTACAAACTGTCATCTCTTTTTTGATTACAGTGTATGTACTAAAAACTAATTCCAATTATAAAGTTACGAGTTACCATTCCACATTATTTTTAGTAATCATAGAAAATGAACAACCGATACAAATAAATAAAAATACCGAGTGTCCTGTTTTGTCTTTCGCCGAGTAAAATGTTATTTCCTAAATCAAATTAAACTTATAACACACACAAAGTATTATTTGAACAAAACAAATTCTACAACTATCTTCTTTGAAATCCGTAACTGCATGCTCCCATTTCGTTCTAATGGGACTTTTATTATAACATTATTCGTTGTACTGAGAGTTAACTGCATGCGCTCACTAAGCTAATATGACAACAGTACGTATTGAAGAATGTAACCTGTTTTTACTTTGTCAGTTATTACTCTATTTCAAATACGTCAATATACGACTAAGTCATATACGACTCTCTACCTCTTTATATGGCTGTTGACTTGTCGTGTAAATTTAAAATACTTTGTTGCATATTGTCGTCATAAAACATGAACGACGTACATACATACACGTATGTTATATATATATTATATATATATATATATATATACACTTATGTATGAATTAACACAAATTACATATTATATTAAGTACTTAAACTGTACGTGTATTACAGAATATCTTGTATTTATAAATTGTTTCATTTTAATACATACATACACATCTCTCTCTCTCTCTGTCTATATCTATGTATATGTGTGTATATATATATATATATATATATATATATATATATATATATTGAATCATTGCAATTAGTAAATTAAATCAAAAAATATATTTATTAGAAAGAAAATTGTGTAATAAGATGTTAAAAAAATTGAAGAAAGATTTAACAATTTCATCTAAAAATGATAAGTTTTTCCCCAAACAGTATTTACGAAAAAACTTATAAATTTAGTTTAATTTTTTTTCTTTTGAGATAAGTGTTTTCTTCTTTATATGCTGTTAGAGAAAAATATCGAATTACAAACTTGGATTCAGCCCAATGAATACAATTACTTAAGTATGAAATAATGTCAATATGTTTAAAATACACTCATTTATAAATAGGTCTATTTATTTTTTTCATATTTTTCAATACACTATCCTCTGACAGTATGGTTATCGAAATGCACATCAGCGAATAAAATGAACAACAAATATTTTTTTAACTCTTTTATAAAGTCTTGTGATGAAGAAGAAGAGTGATTTATGTTTCGAAAATGAATTTGCCACACAACTGAAACAAATAGTAGATTTTATTTTATAACAAGCAATCTGTAGAAATGACTGCTTTATTAAAAAAAACTTAATTCACGGTCTAAAAAGAAAAAAAAACAATATCATGAATATTTTTCATTTTTATGATTTAAAACGTCCGCATTTTTTAAAAGGCCTGATTTAAATTTACAGCTTACTTAAACTGATTATAGAAATGTTCTTCCCAACAACAACAACAATAGTCAAATGTATATTTATAGTTGTGTTTCTATAATATATTATCTTAAAAATACTGTATATTTATATTAATCATGTCATAAAAATGAACGAAACGAACCACAACTGAATCGATATTTCATTAAATTCGAGTTTCCAAGTGAAAGGAAAAACTGCTTCTTTGTTTAAAATAGGTGTGTTATTATTATTGTCTTAACTGTGTTATGTTGTATTTAATATCAAATAAGTCCGTCGTTTTCAATTAATCTATTTAAACTTTGAAAAATGTGACCGGGTTATTTACAATCTTTTTTTGAAAAAAAAATACATTTATTTGATGTATTTTTTGTTTATTGTTTTGAACTTAATTGACGGTTTCGCTCATATCAAAAGGTGATGAAGTGCACTCTCTTAGCGAACAAAGTGCATTTTGTCGGCACTTAACAAGCACAAATGACATCAGCGTATAAAATATGTAAATGAAATGCGTATTGGGCAGAGATCAAATTTCTGAGAATGTTTGCCGTAAATAAAAAAAGGAGACAGTTTCAACATTTATAAATTACATGAATCAGACGACCTTGCTTAGACATGTCGAAGGACGCGCGTATTATATGTTTATGTTTCTGATGTAAATTATTATCGACTGCAAGTATTTTTTTTATGCCATTTACAGACTGAGTAATGTACTTGTGCGTTTAGTGTTTATGAGGCATTTGTCGTAAAACCGAGCACATTAAAATATTGGTCTTTTTCGAAATGGCATCTATATGTATAACGGCGGGCCGTATTCGTTCGTTTATGCAAACGATCTTGTCCTCTTTAAAACTAATTGAAACAGCTATCAATGGGTCGTATATTTCAATTTTCGAATACTAATCTAGATTTCTGTTTAATTCAATTTACGGTTACATAAACTTGAACATTTACATAAATACATTCATACGCGTACGCATTATTTATCTACATATGTGTATGTGTGTACTAACACACACACTATGTATATATATATATATATATATATATATATATATATATAAATGTGTGTAACTAACTACGTACATAGATTATCATTATATTACATAATTTAAAAAAATTGTACACATATACAGCATTTTTCAAATTTAAAACCATAATCATATTTTTCCTAAATTCTTTTTTTCCTAGACAAATATTTAAATTAATATTTTAGATTTGCACGTAAAAAGGTTATCCGGTTGTGTGATTAAATTTTGAATATTCATGATTTGATTTAAAAAAAGGATAAAGTATGTTAATCGCTGTTCGTTTGGTATTTCGCTTAATTTTTTTATACAAATGAATCATTCTTCTCAACACCATAAGATTTTATAAAAGTTTTCAATAATTATTTATCGATCTTTTTTTGATAATGTGCACTTCAGTTATGTGATTATTATGAGAGTCTCTCGTTGTGAAATCGGATAACATAATATATTTTGTAGTTCTTTGATAACAGTACGGCCATCGAAATGTGAATCAATGAATGGTAAATAATAAATGGTTATTGAACAATTTAATTAAATCGTATGATATTGGAGCGAGTAATTATTTTATATAAAAAATATATTAATCAGTTTACAACAATAGTTAAAGAATTTAATTGAAAAATAGATTACTATTAGTAGAATAATAAAACATGTACTTGAAACAAGTCAGGTTGATTGTAATAATTCCTTTTAGGATTATAACTCGTTGTATATTTTCAATTTAAATGTTTTGTTACTGAAGTATGGAATTTCATTCCAATAGAACAATTCATACAGATGTTTGGACAGAGTTCTTTGTGACATTCATGTGTAGAGACTAGTGGTAGTATTTTGAATATTCTTACATTTTCTAATTTCATAGTAAATAATAATGGTTAATTTGTTCGATTTTTGTCTTTTCAACTTTATATCCAATTTATTTATTTATTTTGTTGATAAGTAAAATAAAGTAATGTTGACAAATAAATATATTCTTGAACTAAATATCATCTGTATTTAAAGTAAGATTAATTTTTATACTGATTTGTATTTTTATCAATCCATCTTTAACTGGTGGTTAACTGTTTCTTTCAGTTTTATCATTAACCCATTGTAATTTTAAACAAAAAAATGAACAATTGTGATTTGGGGAATGATAATTCATTTATATTAAAGTGAATTTGTCACATTTTCAAAATAAACAGTGAAGAATTGACATTTTAATACAAAGTATATTTTCTATTATTATACACAATTTTGTTTCATCTCAATTCTAAATTTACATTATTTTGTTTATAAAACTTTTTTGGTTTTGTGTTAAAGAATAAATCGAGCCTCTTTTGGACATTAGTCTCTGTATTAAAAATTTTCACTAATTTACTTTTGGATAAATGATAATATGATGATGCTAATCTTCTTTGGATAGAGTCATCTCTTCAGTTGTAGAGATGGTCTCTCGTTACAGTTAACTCTTTATTTTCGACGTTTAGAATTTTTGTAACAATTTACTTTTCATCACCAGTAATAAAATTCTATTTAAGACTGAACTTTTTTCCAAATTAATCAGATGAGAAATGCAGATGTCCATTCGTTACTTCAAATTAAGTTCCAATAATTCGTAAAGAATTTGGCTTAAAAACTTTGCTAATTATTTTCTAATACCGATGAATCGTTGACTGGGTTATTGTAGAATTTTGTTCTACTAGTGTACATAAAAAATATTGCATTACTTATAGAGTGACCATATATATAGATATATTTATATATAGAGAGAGTGGGGGTTCGTTTACAAATATTCCTCCCGGAACTTAAATCCATAACGTCTGAGATTCACTTCTGATATTAGTTGTTCATAACGGTAATCGTGTATAAAAGAATACTCAAAGCGTAATAAAATCTAGACTTCATAAATAAACAAAAAGAAAAAAGTATCTCTATTACGTTTTTAATCCAGAAAAGTCTCAAAACGGACGGATTGATCTTGCAGCCGTTTTTCAATAATAAAAACCGGATAAGAGAAGATATAAACATATAGATTTAAAAAATAATACAAAAGTCTACGTACATTCTTTGTCCTAGACTGTTCTGTACTCGTATTATCTTGTATCTGTGTATTATCTATCAGGGTTGTCAAATACATACATTTGCCGACCGTCAGAATAGATGATTCGATAGTAGAACGAGTCAAGTATTAACGCTCTTAAAACTTTTCTAAACTGATCATTGTGTATCGACTCTTTTTTCTGGTGATACTTTGCTATAATTTATTTTTGTTATAACTACGTTCGACGTGATATTCTAGGTGAGTTCTTTTTGTCTTTAATGAGTAGAAACCGTACAAAGTTGAAATAACTCAAACTGTTTTTCAGTTTAATTTCCGAGTATATTTTTATATTCAAAGATATATTCTTTGAAAACACTTAATAATATTTTCTCATTTTGCATATTCAGTAATAATTACTAATTAGTTGATGAAGAAATATACTTTTAGGTAGATAATTGCATATCTGTAACGCCTGTTGCACATAAATACCGTATTTATGCATTATTTAACGCTTTGTTAAACTTTTTTTTTAATTATTATTAAAATACAGTAATCCAGAGATTTATCGTGTAATTTTGAAAAAAATATGACGTAAATTAAATTATAAACAGAAAAGGTAGAAAGTAAATCAGTAAATGAAATACATATCTGAATATTTAATTAAGATTGTATAGAATTTTTAATAAAGTTTTTTTACAATTAGTTTTTTCTCTTTGATTATTTCATTTTTATACAAATGATTCACTCATCTCAACATTATAAGATTTTATAAAAATGTTCAATATTTACTTATTAATTGTTTATGTGTTATATTGTAGAAATGAAATAGATTTCTGGTTTAAGTAATTCATTTATATAAAAAATAAAGTTTTATTTAAAAGATATATATATATATATATATATATATATATATATATATAGGGTGTTTTTTTAAAAAACGTAATAGAAGTTTAAATTGAATCCCTACCAAATATACATCATCCATTTTTACTGATGAAGGTAGAAATAGTACGGATGTAGAATTGATTGTCAGTAAGTTTTTTTTGTGATGTTATTATATGTTATTCATTTTTCATCACTAGTTACTAATCTGTCTAAAAACGATTTCATATGATGACAGGAAAATATTGATAAAATGCAATCCTTAAGATTACGAATTAATTTCATCTGGATAGTTTATGATTAAATCCAATTTATAAATATGACTTTTGTAATATTTTTGAGCTCTTTTGCAAATTCTTATGTTATTTATTAAAAAAATATTTATAGGTAACTAAAAAATATAAGGAGATAATAAGATTAAGAAAGAGACTGATGGGAAAGGGTAATAAATCATTGAAACAAAAGTAATTTAAAGAGTTTTTTATTTAACAATGCACTGAAGAGGTTGAAAATAGTGTTGTTTGTTTATCATAATATATTTTTAAAAAATCATGTTTAATTGAAATATATATTTAAAAAAGTAAATACTACGATTATCCAATAATAAACGTACATTTTTTATTTGAAATTTGTACTTGAATATAACATTTATTCTTATGTAGATACTTGGAAATACGAAATTGAAACACATTGGTCATCCATGTACTCTTCGGTACAAGTGTATCACATTTTATTCAAGCGTACGTGGGTGGGTGGCTGCCTGCCTATGTCTGTCTATCTATCTATTGAGCATAGAGAACTAGCTGACTTGTTGGCTGGCCTAGTTTCGAACTCGCAGTTCTCTCGCATTTCTTCTTGAGACGGTTATTAGTGCAGCGGCACCGAGCGAAACAGGATGTCGAGATATTCTCAGAGGCAGTGAAGGAGGGCATTTCATTCACCCGAACTCCATTCTCTTGCTCGATGACAGATAGGCGCGAACGGACGTACGGACAGACGGATAGACGACGACGACGGGCGAACGAACAACGAACGAACGAACGAGCTAGTTGTTGTATCCAAATAATAATAATAATCGCACAATACAATCAGTGGTAATGAATGTTAAAGGCACGGATATACGTGCGTCGTCTATATAGTAACAGATTATGTGTCCCGTCGGTTGATTCTTGGGTGACAGGCTTGTTTAGTCAACGTTCCTTTCTTCCTCTTTTAATTTAGATATTTGATTTTTGGAAGGACGATGAAATGTATGTTCCGGAAGACTGTTTTAATAGATTTAACTTTTTTTTCTCATTCATCTTCAGGCTTGTGTGTTTTTTTAGAATAAATAATATTTTTACGTTATTATTCTTGAATGTATTTAATAAATTTAATACCAGAAAATTACGTTTCAAAAGAATTTTTCAGAAAAAATCTTTGTAGTATATAATATATATATATATATATATATATATATATATATATATATATATATATTACTTTGAAATAAATTCAACTTTCTATTTGTTTAATATTATGGTTAATTAACTTTTATACAAGAGTCACTCCAACACTACACATTTTGTAAAAGTGTTCAAAAATCACTTATTGTTCACTTGATTCTTTATTGCGTATTTCAATAGCTATGATGTCACTTTTTTAAAAAAATGTGACATTAAAGTATTCAATTATTAACATAATAGTCACTTATTTTTTTTTAAAAAAAAGACTTATTTGTAAAATTGATTAAATTTAAAATTGAGAAATTATATTACAAAAGATTGACTTCACAAATTGGAAATCATTTTTTTAAAATATGATATTCTATTTTAATTTTTCTTAATAATTTAATTATTAGTTAAATAAGAGTTTGGTGTTCTAGGCAAAATTAAGAATAAATAATTTTTTGTTATTATTGATAGTAAACTGAAAAATGTAATTAAAGGTATTTAGATTCATATATTTATATGTATGTGTGTGTGTGTATTTAAATAAAGTATTTAAAAGAAAAAATTAAATTACTGCACTGTAATTTTTTTAATGAATCATTTTAGTTGATATTGCCGTTATGCAGTTACTATAATTACTTTTGTATGACAGATATTTTTACTATGGTTTACATATCCATTATGATACGTATTTGAGCAAAAAAGAAACGAATATAAATGCACATTAATGACTTTTTTTATACATTAAATTCACAATTTTTTGGGAAAAAGTTTAATGTTTTTGTTAAGATAGATAGATGAATAATTTATTATGCTCTGCACTATAATGCAGTGAAATTAGTTTTTATAAAGTCGAGTGACAAAAACATCGATTTGAAGGAATATATATATATATATATATATATATATATATATATATATATATATATATATATAATTTGTGGAATTATACGAAAAGTTAATTTGTCTTTATTTATAAAGCTTTTGCAATCGTCCTTTTAATATACTTGAAATTAATGATTTTTAACCCAAACGTGCTTCGTGACTGTTATGTGTCTACGGTATGTGGCAATGACCTTATTTTTTGTATTTTTTTATTTTTAAAACTTGTGAAATTTATGTATAATTTTTTATACATTGATCGTTTAAAAAGTTTGTTTTAAATGTATATTGATTTAAGATTCGTAAATACAAATTTTTATTTTATAAAATATTTATATTTTTTTCTGATACAAAAATTGAACGTGGGACAGAAATTTAAAACTGTATTTTATATATATATATATATATATATATATATATATATATATATATATATTTTATATATATATATATAAATATTGAACGTAGGACAGTCCACTTTAATGAAGGCCTCTCAAAATTTTCTTATATTTCTATATCATCTATCCATGGATTTCTTTTTGTGCCTTCTTATATATCTAGGTTTTTAATCAATAACTTCCCTTTTATATATATATGTGTGTATATATATATATATATATATATATATGATTTTATTTTTTATGTATAAAATATATTTTTGTAAGTGAAATAAATAACTGATATTTGATTTTGTATCCCTTTTATTCTTCATCTCTAATTATTCAACTATTGCTGAAAAAAAATTATCATCGATTATTATTCTCTATATAAGTTCTTAAGTATTCTTGTTTCATTTTTAAGAGTTTTTGCTTAACTTTACAGTGTTTTTTCCTCTTTTATAAGTAATGTGTTATAATTGTATTTTGATTTTTAGTCTCTTTTTTTCTTAGTTACTTGTTGAAATGCATATACGTTATCATCATTATTATCAGTTTTTTCGCCGATTCATAGCTGAATAAGAATTTTATAATATTTTCTATTTTTATTGATTTAATACCTTGACATCTGTTCTACATTGACGCATTTTTCATTTTTATTCTCTTTTTTTAGACCTCTTTATATTTCTGCGTTCTCAATTAATTTCTGTTGTCAATCGATGATCTTCCCTTCTAGCTATATGGTCGTCCTATTTTCATTTTAATTTTTTTATTTCATATATATATATATATATATATATATATATATATATATATAATTTATACTTACAAATATATAAATTTTTTTTTGTAAAAGTTATTTTACAACATATTTCAAAAGTGCATTGAAAAAAATAAGTTATAACCTGTAATGCAACAAAATAGTAGACTGTATGCTGTCGTGTAATTATGTATGTAAATTGTAAGCTATATAATATTTTATAGTTTACTTTGACTCGTTTATATAGATTTAAATGCAATAGAATTGCTTCTAAAAAATAAAAATCCATTAATTAAAACTATATAATGAATTGAAATCGACATCAAGTGGTGTACATGAATGTTATTACTTCGTAATAAAAAATAATAGACGGATCCGAACGTTTCACACCAACTGTTTAAACTGAAAAAGGAAACAAGTCAAAAAAAACTGAAACGATTTTCCCAGCAACCCAATATGTCTAAGATTTATCAGGTTAATGTCCCATTACACGACACCCATCTGTTGCGACTGGGGCTTCGTATCGTTCACGTCCGTGTACAGATAGAGTGGCTTCGTCTTTCGTTTCGAACATCGAGCACAGACATATCAGCATAGTTGAAGCGCATCGGTGGAATCGGTGCACCGACTGCATCCGTTCTCTTAGACTTCGTCTACGAGTTGAACAGAGGAGAACGTTTTCATATCCCGGCCGTCCCTGTGGATAGAAACGCGTCTTACAAAACTGCAATGTTTGCAGACAACTATGCCGTCGTCTTATATGTTTTTTATCCTCTCGCTACTGCCTCCACTTGTACATATTAAAGTTTCATTGCAAATGAATATTTTTATCTGGATATTGCCGTATTACTTGCTAGACTGTAATAATAATGGCCGTATAGTTTCTATGAATATATACGGAAGAGTGGTGTAGCAATGTGCCGTATGAAATACGGAACTAACGACGTGGAGCAATATGTGAAAGCGTGCCTCAACGTACGTAGATTTAGTGGTAAATGCATTGTAGATAAGCGTGGAATACGAGTGAGAATTTTAGTTTATTGTTTGTCAAATTTAATAAGATTACTTGGTTGGAGTTACAATCGGCAGTATTTCATTTTATGAAATTAATTTGATCGAATAATAAATTTCTGTTTTCATCCCTGTTTTCTTTATTTTCTAACAAATACACATGTACATTTTCTATAAAAAAAATTAATATCAATTGAAGGTTAATTTCCATATTTTGAAAAATAAAAAATAATATATTATAAATAAATATTTAAATTTTTATACAAACATATCTATTTACAAACACTAAAATATTTTATACAAATAATCTATAATAATTTACTGTCTTCGTTATACACTAATAAACATTTCAATGATTCAATATCATACTGATGGTAATAGCATGACTCTCGAAATGCATATTAGTGAAAAACTGAGCAATAAATAATTATTGAACATTCATAAAATTTTATATTGTTGAGATGAGTGAAATTTATTTACGCAGAAGTGAATTAGTCACTAATATATGTCGATTTGAAAAAAATTAACTTTTAAAATATGTAAATATCTGATAACGTTATAATCAGCTGTTTTTTAAACATTTTATTTTTATTACACAAAATAATATAGTTGTTTAAGAAAAAAAATCCTTTTCCTTATTGAACTCCTTTTTTCTTCAAAAGAGAAAATAGGTCAATGATTAACTTTTTTCTTATATTGAATTCTTTTTTCCTGTAAGGAAAAAAGAAGTTCAGTAAGAAAGATTAATTTATATCGATTAAACCTCTTTATTTTCAAGCTGAAAAATAAGTAATATAAATAAAAAAAAATCAGGACTAGACATTTTTATTTGTACAATTTTCAAAAACAAAATTTCGAAACTAAATAATGATTTTGCTGTAGAAAAATATGTTTGATACCCAGAAATATGTAGAAATAATTTTTCAATTAAAAAATATTTATTGATTAGTATTGCCGCATTCATATTTATTTACTAGTATTATTGTACATTTTTATTCATTAGATTTTCTTATAAAAAAACGAAAAAATAATTGTACATTCTAAAAAGAATGTCATTCTTAGCTTTTTTTTAAAAAAATAAGTTGTATAATATATTTAAAATGGATAGAAAAAATTCAGTAAAATTCCCAGCTAACAGTTGGTATTAAAAATAAAAAAGTTAGTAATTTTTTAAAATTATATTTTGGCTAATATTTAAATTAATTTCGTGTCATGGTGTGAATTTATCATAATTAATACTACTTTTTCTTTTCAGGTAAGTTGCTAGTTTTAATTAACACATTTGGGTGCAGTTCATTTCTAAATGTTTTGCAGTTACATCGAACGTAAGTTATATGATTCTCTCTCTCTCTCTCTCTCTCTCAAAATGTATATATATATATATATATATATATATATATATATATATATATATATATATATATATATTAGTTTTTGTAAGTATTTGAAAATTCAATCGAAATTATGAACTGAAACTTTTTGAAATGTAATTATAACTTCAAAGTAAATTTTCTTAGTGAAAATTATAATTTAAAATCATAGAAAATTTAAATATTAACATTTTTAGCGATTTATAAATAAAAAAAATATTTTAATTCTGTTTGTTCTTAATTAATTGCTAATATGTATTTTTTGTACATTTTCACCAATTATTTTTTTAAAATACTTGATTTGAAATTATTCAATATTTATTTATCTTTTATTAATATATATATTTGTAGTAATATAAAAATCTATATAGACAATTTTACAAAAGTGCATTACTGGATATTAATGCAATCATTCATAAGCAATTAATCACAATTGTATAATCAATTATGATAATTTATTTTTTTATTTATACATTTTAATTATTGATAAAGGAGAACATTTTATTTTAAAAGAATGTTTTGGATTTTTAACGATACATATCTATATATTTTTTAGAAAACTATTCAAGATCTTAATTAAAATAGACATTGCAACTACCGCTGGAGAATAATTGAAAACAAAACATATCATTTCAATTATTTTTCATTTTCAATAAATTATTTGCAATTTATCGTAAATTTTCTACCATATACCATAGAATATTAAAAAAATGTTTCGAGTATATTTCGAATTTCGAACGATTTTATTAAAGTTTAATTTGGCATAGCAGTCAGTGCTTAAAAAAACAACATATTCGTTTCATAAATACATATATACATACATATATATATATATATATATATATATATATATATATATATATATATATATATACTGATATGTGAATTTTCATGTTGTTTATTAATTTTTCCATGTTTCGAAATGTCAAGAAAAAAATTCAATTCGCGTATGTTCCGTTCACGACTGTATGTTTAATAATTTCAGCAATTTTTAATTTACATAGAATCGATAAGAAATAATTTATCTGAAAAAATTAGCGATAATTTCAGCAACGTATAATTTGCGTTTTGATTGAGTTGTACACCGACTCACTGTTTTTACCTCATACGCACAGCCATATATACACATACACTTTATATATATATATATATATATATATATATATATATATATATATATATATACATACACATATACACACACATATACACACACATACATACATGTTTGTGTATGACCAAGCGATAAAAGGAGAGACTCCCCATTGTGCATGTATAGTACATCAACAAACACCCGGCTATAGTTTTAATTGATCCTTGCCATGAAAACGACACGCCACTAGTGTAAAATCTCACAGGCGTTGTAACTTTACGTAACAATGGCGCGGATGATATATGATTACGTTGGCAAAAGTTGCAAATGGAGCGAAAGTTGCGAAAGGGGGAATGGATAGAGGAAGGGGTGCTATGATAGTATGGGGTTTAAGTAAAAACCAGTGTTAATTATATTACTCTTGCATATATATATATATATATATATATATATATATATATATATATATATATATATATCATTGCACGTTAATGAAGCTGCCCCCTACCTTTATTCTCTGACTATTTTCTTAATTAGGAGCACTCGACTTAACCTCATTCCCAAAACCCAATAATAATCGTTCACGGATATAAATATTCGTTGCATACGTAAAACTAAGGTAATCGTGTTTCGTTTTATTTGTTTTACTTGTAATCAATATATTGGATAATTTATAATTGGGCGTTGTAATATAATTTATTTCATCGGCTGTGTCTATGAAGTTTTATCATGTGAATGTTTTTCATTATTCCATGATAATTGTTAAATTTGTATTATATATACTTATAGCATTATGCCTGTATGTTTGTAAACAGGTAGGCAGGTAGATATTTTATAGTCCAATTCCTCTAAAACGAATTATTAGTTTTCATAATACTATTTTTTAGATTATAAAAAAAATATTTTATATATTTGTTTTAAAATATCCTTTTTTTTAAAAAAAATGCATATGTACTCTTTTTATAATTCTTGGTTTTGAAAATGATGGTCTAATCATTGAAATGTTTGTAAATCAAAAGTACCAGTAAGTGATTGTTAAACTCTTGTAAATTTTTTCTAGAGCTGCGTTGTTGTTGTCGAATTTTGTCTATAACAAAGTTTAATACATACTTTTGTTGAAATCAGTTGTATAATATAGGGTTTTCCAATTAGAATGACAGAAATTTGATAGCTGGTGGCAGTCATGTTTGATTTTTTTAAGTTCATTTTGACATTTCAGCTCAGTATAGTTTGGCAAATTATCATGGAATGTTTAACACTTCGACAACGCTTAGAAATTGTAAAAACTTCAATAGATTTATCGAAACAAATTTAATGAATCCATTATTACATGAAATGGACCCATCAATTGGCCACCAAGATCTTGTGATCTCTAACTCCATTGGATTATTTTCTGTGTGATTATGTGAAATCATTGGTTTATGTTGATAAACCACAAACAACAGAAACATTAAAAATTAATATTGAGTGAATAATTCATGAAATTGGACCACAATTATGTGAAAGAGTAATTAAAAATGAACAGAAATGATTGGATTAGAAAGAAAACAAAAGTTATGGATGTTATGGCAAAAATAAACAGTTTGAAATGGAAATATAAAAAGAAAATGGGATCACTGATGATTGAGAACCTAGATATATAAAAATGCCAATGAAGACATGTATGGATAGATGAGATAGTGAGATAAGGAAATTTATCGGAATGGACTCGAAGAGAAAGGCATTAAATCGGTCAAAGTGGAAAATTTTGGAAGAGGCCTTCATCCAACAGTAGTTAGAGAGAGGCTGTTAAGTCGTAAGTAATTTTGGAACGTGATTTAAAATTCTTATAATTATAAAATCTGAATACATATTTTATATTGATTTTTTGATGATGACGGTGAGATCATCGAAATTCATTAATTAATTAATTGTTGTACACTTGTAAAAAGTTTGGCTGAAAAATATATTTTTTCCTTTAAAATAATAATTGTGTTTGTATGTACGTATGTGTGCGTGTGTGTATGTTATATATATATATATATATATATATATATATATATATATATATATATATAGTTAAGATTATCTTGAACACTTTATAGTAATTTATGGACATACATATCAAATACATATTGCATTAATGAATTGTAGAGAATTGCATGCTACCTGGCTGGCGAACGACGTTCTACTTGTTTCTAAAAATTAAATAATACTCATTAAATAAAGTGCGGGCATTACGACACACCTATCAATATATCATTGTGATTTTGGGCGAACATTTCTCTCAACTTGTAATTTATTATTGTCCATTATTACAGATCGAGTGATTTGCTAACTCACGAAAAGATAACAACAGATAAACAGAATATGTGTGTGTGTGTGTTTGTGTTATACCTGTAGACCAGAACAGTGATTTTATTATATAATCATTTCTTATCCTCATATATATATATATATATATATATATATATATATATATATATATATATATATATATATATATATATATATATATATAAATGTGGTTCTTTTTAGTTTATATTTTTTTGAATCAAGTGAACAGTTTGAGTAATTATTGGCTTCAAAGTTGTGTATATACTTATATATGAATTATATATTTATATATATATATATATATATATATATATATATATATATATATATATATATATACACAAACACATATACTTACATACACACCAAATACTATTGTATGAAATTCCTTACTATGTCTATATATTGTTAGTTGTATAGTTGTTAAGTGAAGTATTAATTTTTCCATATTAGCCATTTAGTGCATTATAAGTTTATGTGTATTTTGTTGCTAATTCAAATTGCAATACATTTTTTTTTTAAATATGTTTCTAGTAAGTATTTTCAATGTTATATGTAAGTAAAAAAAATATAATTTTCTGGATAGTTAATGATAAGTATAATAAGGTTTTGTTAATTGTATATTATACAATTATGAACATTAGAAGTTCATAATTGTTACAAATTGTCTGTAGAGAACGTTAAGTTTTTCTAAAAAAAATTGTATATTATTTGTGTAAGAAATTGTGAATTAATTATCAAAAACAACTCTTATTCAATAATAGTGATCTCTTGTGGTATTTAGTATGTCATTATCATTTTTTTAATAACAGATAATATGTATTCGTATAAAACAATTATGTATAGGACATTTTTAAGAAAATTATAGTCAGGTAATCAACAAAGTTGTAAATCACTGTTCTGTACTTTTGAATTTGCTTTTTAACTAAAATGTTACTGTTCTCCTGATAAAAAATACTTTAAAGATTGTTGTTCCTTCATATGAATATATATATATATATATATATATATATATATATATATATATATATATATATATATATATGAGTGTTAAAATATTTTTGTAAATGTATTTAATTTTTATAATTAAGAAAATCTTTCTTTAAATTATTTTTGTTGATACTAATTGCTTTACAAGTATTTTTAAAATAATATATATACATATATATATATATATATATATATATATATATATATATATATATATATATATATATATATATGTATGTAATTATACAAACACGTATTTTATGTGTGTAGGTAGACATTGGGTATCATTTGAAATTAATTACTTAATACACAAAATGCTTTCACATCATTCGTCGTCAAGCTTTGAATATTTATAAAATAAACATCAAAGACAAAAAATCTTCTAGAGATCTCTCTATGTCCCAATATCCCATACTGTGTCACTGAGTAGAAGGTAGAGGGTCGTAACATCACATTAAAGACGTAGGTAAATTGATAAATGTATATATGTCTGGCCATGTGTGTGTCTATGTTTATATATTTATATATATATATATATATATATATATATATATATATATATATATATATATATATGTATATATGAGTGTATATACACACACACACATACATAATAAATACAGACATGTACAAGTGGAGGCCAAGCGAATATCGGAAGTGAAGGTAAAAAATCATATCAGACGAAAACTGTAGAACAGCAATTTCCTTGTGGTATTTTAAACAGAAATATTCAAATATACTGTTTTATAATTATGTAACATCTAAACACACACACCTTTTTATATATTAATCATAAATATTAGCTAAATATAAAATTTTATTACTTTATTTCTTTTTTGATTCAGTTTAAACGTTTTTTTATGGAATGAAATTGTATTGAAAGATTTTTATCTATATTATATAAAAAAGTATCATTTTACGAGACACTATTGTTACATTTCAAACAATTTTTTTCTGTTGTTAAAATTGTCAATCAGTCAAAGTATCTATTTATTGTATAGTAGACTTGCTCTTTAAACTAATTCAATTTTTTCTTATAATCAAATTGAATAGGTTATAGTGTTTTATTAGATATAAAGGAATACTATTTTACGAGAAAATACTACTAATTTTTAAATAGATTTTTTTGTGGAATTCTAAGTAATTTTCTTTAAGTCTCCTTTAAAGCGTTTTAGATAAAAAAAATTTCAACATTTCTTTAACCCTTATGTGCGCACCCGGGTACCCGGGTACCCACCTCGTCACATTTTTGTTAATATTTTTTTCAAAAAATTTTTTTCCGATCTGGACTTTCAGATCCTCGCGATTTATTTTACAAATGTATTTCAATATTTAGATTAAAAATTTATAAAATAATAGGTTTGAAATGTTGTTGCTCGCGTGGCGCACCCGGGTACCCGGGTACCCACTACATGAGATATAATTCAATTCACTAAAAACAAGTTTTATTGTTGATGAATGTTCTTTTATTGTTAATAAATGATACAATGGCATAAAGAAGGATTGTGAATAAACAAATTACATTGTTTTTGAAGTTATATTGAACAAAATGGCGCTGTTTACTTGTTACATTCGCTGCATGTTACATTTGTGACAGAGTGTTCATCGCATACAGGTTGCTCGCATTTTACACAAGACTTGCGTCTTTTAATGACAAGTCTGCTACATTTACTTTTTTCTACCAGAGCTATCTCGAGGCCCATCATCTTTCGCAGCAGGATCAACGCTGCGACCCGAGTGTCGATTGCGGTCTTTGCAGAGTGATTTCGCATCACTAGGTCATTTGAAAATCGCTCTTCTATCAAAGGCCTCGTTAACTCTTCACTCAATTGCCTCAAAAATATACGTCTTTGATTAGTTTTCTTTTGGATCATATTATTATTTTCATAATAGATTACATAAGCTGCAAGAGCAGCAACGTTATTGAAAAACATGGCCAGAGTTAAATTCGCCTGTGTGTAGTGTATCGACTCACCATTTGATCCAATCGACACCAGTTTTATATTTATTGTAGTCGCAAATCATATTTTTTTTCTCATCGTCATTTACGGCGTTATCATTATGCATACTCGAAAGCATAATTACAGCCTTATTTTTCTTTGGACGTAAGAACAAATTGTGATTTTATTTTCATGAAAAGCAAACAGAGATTCTGGCCTAGATTTATCAGCTGCCATTTCTTTTGGAATGTAAGGTTTATTTTTTCTCAAAGTGCCAGTCATCGTTATTCCGATAATAAATGTTTATATAAATAATTATCCATAGTAATATTACGGCCGCTTCCTCGAAACGGCGCTGCGAGTTCTTTTATTCTTTCTCCTTGATTAAAAAACGACGATATTAGATACAACGACACAGCACAGAGTACGAACTTTCTTTGCTATCTACGTCTTTCTCCCTCGACTAGATTTATGCTATTGTCGCCTCGGACGCTGTCTAAGTATGGTTGCTATGCTACTATGCTACCAATATTCGGCACAGCTAAACTGCCAGAGTCCAAAAATGACCGCGGACTACCTGTGGAGCGCTCGAAGCCTCTGCTCCGACTGCTCTTTGTGGTATATAAACCGTGCTAGAAGCCTCGGAAATGGCTTAAATACTTTTTATTTATGTTTATTCAATAAACAAAATTGATTGCACACGTATCCGTTCACACCTGCGCTTAAAAACTAATTAAAACTAGTGGTGGGTACCCGGGTACCCGGGTGCGCAACAACGTAGGTAAAGTTGGGTGCGCACATAAGGGTTAAAATAAGTAATTATTTATTCCTAGTTAAAAAGTAAACATAAAATATATTATTTTATTTTTTTTAATTTCTTGTTAAGCCTTCGAAATTTATTTTTTTTTTCATTATTTTATTTTATAAATACTTTATTTATTTTCATAATGGTGTATATTTGATATTTATTGAGATATGTTTATAAATATATATTTAAACTGTACTGGTGGAGATACAAAAAAAAATGATTTCTATTTATATATAAACGTAGAGATAAACGAACAAGCTTTTTATGCTCTTCTGCTAAGGAAAAATTTCTGCAAATTACACTATATATATATATATATATATATATATATATATATATATATATATATATATATATATATATAATCGTCGCGATAATAATAAAACGAGATAAAATCCTCTAACAATAGACTGAATAGTGAAATAAACCAGATGGTTGTACCATTTCTCTACAACCGCACGGCATCGAAGTCGGAACAAATACACAAAACAGATGCACACACTACCACTTGTATGGATTTATGTTTATATACATACATACACATATATACATACACATCGTACAGATTTAGTGTCCCAGATTCGAACTGGGAATTGCAGTACGGTATTCATTAGAGACTCGTGCTAGGCGAATTTTTGTCTCTACTCTCATGTAAATGCGCTATGCGCTTTCAGTCGATGCATTGACGGTGTTTTCATTTCTTTGTCGGTTTTTAAAGATATTTGTATTGTTCTGTTTGATATTTTTTCTATCGTGAATATTATCTGACTACTGTACGGTATAAATAATGTTCCTATTTTTAATGTTGCGTATTTTAGAGAAAAAAACTGAAGTATTAAATTACTTATACTTACAGTTATATTAATTGAAAATAATTTTCTTTTTCTTTTAAATGAAATTACTTATACATTTATCAATTGGAACAGCCATTCTTTTACTCTAAGTTGGTCAATATTGTTTATCAAATGGTCTACATTTTCAGTTAATAACACCTCTTTGTATTTGTAATTTTTTGCAAAGCTTTTAAACAATTAGAAAAATAATCGATTGTTGGAATTTTTAATCTACGAAGATCTGTCATTTAATTTCTTAGAATAATTGCACATTTTTATGTAACATTTTGTTTCTATTGACTTTTGTACCTGTGACTAATTTTCTTTGTATATAAATCTTGCATTACAAGCTGATGACATTGAAGAGCCATTGAAACTTCTATAATATTTTGTGGTGTTAAATTGCATGATTCATCCGTGTGAAAAACTTATTTTTTAAGGATAGTTTATGACTAATAAATATTTTCACCTGTATATATTATGTGTGTATATATATTTGTAAAATCGCTTAGACTGTTCTCATCCATTCCAAAAGTTAGAATATGAATATGCATTTAGACGATGGACTGAATCATAGTTTATAGTATTAAGAAACTGAGCAAATCGAGAAAATTAGCTTTTTTGTAGACGATGGTATTAAGTTTTATTCGTTTCATGATAATCATTGTATATTTTATTTTCGTTTTCTTCGTTTCATGTTGCTCGATCTCCTCTTTTGGTTGACTATTTTATTTGCTTAGCAGTCATCGCTTCTATTTACAACACGGTCGTGTTGTTTTTTCTTCTTTTGACTATTTTTATAATATAAATCCGTGTCTCGTTGCCTTATCTAAATGTTTTTCTATGTGAATAAATCGTAGCATGTGTTTTTTACAATTTTTTTTATTTTAGTCTCTATATTTTTATAACTGAATATTTTCATGTTGAACGTTTATGTTATAGACTTAAAATATGTTTATTTTTACTTTTTCGGTATTTAGAGAAGTTCAGTTATATACATATATATATATATATATATATATATATATATATATATGGAAAAAAAACGTTATTAAATATCAGGAAGGAAAGAATTTTTTTTAGTTCTAATATTTTCTGATTTTGTTTTTTCCCTTATTTTTATCGTACAGAGGAATGTTTTACGTTTATAAAAAAACATTTATCTTTATATTTCGAGATTTTTATATCTTGTTTTATCCAGTTGTGTATCGGAATGAACGGAGATATCATTAATAAATATATGTTTACTTATTTCCTTTTTTATGTTCAAGTTTTCATTGAGAAAGTCATTTATCTAAATATGTTGGAATGAAGATGTGTTTTTATAATTTTCTAATTTAATTTTTAGTACATGTTTTTATTGACTTATAGACAGAAAGATAAGCCATTCTCTGATTATACCTTTCATGTAAAATACAATACTTCACAACAGAATAGATTAAATTTTCATCTATTTTAAAATTTGAATAACATTTTGGTCATAATTTCTTACTCATAAAAATGATTAAAAATCTATTGACGAAATTTTCATTCTATTAATCTTCTGTTAAAAAATGAATCATGTCATTTTAATCGTTTTTAAAATAAAAAATTGATCAGATAAAAATTTAGTTGAGTAAAAATATAAAAAAAACGATTAAAAAATTAAGTGAAGTTATTTTTTCTTTCTTTACATATTTGCTTCTTTTTCGAAAATGAATTTCTTTGTTAAACAGAATTCGTCCTATTTCACCGCCTAAAAGATAAGATGAAAAGTGTGAACGAAACCCTTATTTATCTTATATTTTAACTGTTTTACATACTCATGTGAAAATAAGTTAGAAATTATTATATTTCATTAATATGCATTTAAAATTCAATTTCATTAAAATTACAAATTAAATTTCATTAAAAATTATTTGCAATTTCTTCAAATAAAATAATTTTATTTGGAAGATTTGATTTTTGACTTAAGTAATTTTCCGTGTCGATTTAATTGATGGACGTATTTAACTAATATTGTACAATTTTGAATATTCAAATCAATCAGTTTATTAATTGCTTAAAAAATTAATAACTAAAAACTCACTTACAGCTAAAATGATTAATGATTATTTAATTAATACTTAAAAAATGTAAATTAAAACCACCAGGTTTTTCACCTGAACACTCTAAACTTTCGTAATGAAAGTTTTTCTTTGAATTTATTCAATGTTTCTCGTTTTTATTATCGAATATAGGTTTCATACAATCCTACTATTATCATCCAATCCTAATATTCACTCGAGTCTTTCATTGTGACATTGCAATACGATATTTTCTTGTCGTTATCTGAGAATCGCAATATTATATTTATAATTGAAAATATTTGTAACTGCATTCAATTTACACAAAAGTTAAATCCAATAAATCTTTATATTTACATCGTAGTCATATTGACATCTTACTAAAATTGTACATGTTTATTCATGTGGTATCAAAAGAAGTCATAGATTTTTTAAAAGAATAAACAATAGATTATCTGTAGGCATATAATCACATTCACAGATAAATGTCAATTGAATCACAGACTTACAGATAGATTTGTAAAATAACAATAAAGAACATACCATTTATTAAGAAGCTGGAACCAAATCGTATATTGTGACAAATAGATAAAAGTCACGGACAATTGTACCAGTCATAATGAGACATTGTGATATTCAAGTAGCAGCTAAACTCATTTCTACTGTATCAGCATTAAATACAATCACATTTACGATTACACTGATCTCTGTACAACAAAAATGGAAAAATATAACACGTAATAATAAATGTGATCTATAACTTGGTTTCCATTCAAATGATGTGTCATGTTCAAACGAAATAGTGGAATCGATTTGGGAAATTTCCAACGTAGACGAAAATTGACGTCGTATATTTCCCAGTTTAATATTTGTATTATTATTTTGTTAGTTAACAGTATTCTCTACTGCACAACAGTGGTAATTTCTTTAATAAACTTAACTGCAATTAGAATCGGTTGTTTCCATGCTCGGTGTACTCCCGATTTTAATTAAACTCTTAACATATGGTTTCTTAGGTGATGTATTTGAATATTTTTTAATTATAATCTTGTGGTTATCGAGAATTTTATATTTTTATGTGATTAATTTTAACATTAGTGTTGATCTTTTTTTATTTAGACATACAGTGGCTCAAAGATAAAAAAAATCAATTGAAGAATAGTAACCCTGTATTCGAATAAAATTTTCAAGTTTATTTTTGAAAACTTTATCAGTTAGTAATAAAAAAATAAAACAGCTAAATTTGAGTCAACGTTTTTATTATTAAAAATTAACAAAACTTAAAAAAGTCAAAATCAGCCTCAAAGTTATAATAGAACACATCATAAATTCATTGTATATCTTTAATTTAACAAAAATATTTCCTTAAATTAATAAAAGTTGGTTATCATTTTTTTTTTAAATATTGCCAAGCGATTAGGCATAGACTCTGTTAATTTATAGTAAAAGGAATGCTCAATTCCATTCCATTCTTCGGCTAATATCCTTTTTAGTTCATTTTGATTAGATATTGAATGTTTTTTTTTAAAAAATTTTTTTTACGTAAATTCATAAATACTCAATAGCATTGAGATTTGGAGATTGAGGTAATGTTTCTGAAATATGAGGACAATTATATAAGAGCCAACTTTTAACATTATAGGTCTTGTACTTTAAATCATTTCAATTTTCGGATACTATCTTTAACATCAGACCTTAAAATATTCACAGTTCAAATTTTATTTACATATGGAATTTTATTTCATATGAAATTCCAAAAAAGCAATAGAATTCAAAGATTCGGATTCAATTTCTTATATTAGGTCTACCGGAAAGTTCTGTCCGATAATGTCATCTCAAGTTTCAAAGATGAGTCAATCTACAGAAATGGAATTCCCAAATAACCATTACGTTGGGAAGAGGTCATTAGTAACGAAGGAAAAATTACATTGTTCAATAAATATTAATAAATATATTGAAAATGTATTATTTTTTTAATTTAAAAATGGACAGAACTTTCCAGTAGACCTAATATATTATTTTGGATACGTTTCAAAA
>CP092088.1:48846268-48938768 GCA_029203775.1 Neoneuromus ignobilis
TTTACATTTTGACAATGAGAGGTTTTTATAGTGATGAAATGGCAGCGAGTAAAATAAACAATAAGTGATTATATATATATATATATATATATATATATATATATATATATATATATATATATATATATATATTCGAGGCATCATGTATACAAACATCACAACGTATCATTGCAATTCTGAAAAGCTGTTAAACTTATTCTCATCCATATGTTAATTGTATCGATTTAATTATTATATTAGTATTTGAAACAAAGAAAACTCTGCGAATTTCACTTCAGTACAAAAATATGACTCGCCATTCTATAAATAAACCTCATTTAAACTATACACTTTTTTTATTGTCGAATCTATTTATTACTCATTATGCTTAATAGTTTTAAAAAGATTGTGAACATTTTTAATTAAAAATTACACACTTAAGCTACATGTGAAAAAATCACAAGAAGACATATTTATATATATATATATATATATATATATATATATATATATATATATATATATTTATGTAATAATAGGAATGTAATTTTATATAAATAACATAAATGTAATACGTGCGGATATAATATAAATGTAATGTTATTTTATAAACGTATTAGATGTAATATGCCTGTTTCGATCATAAAACTTATACACGGTATCAAAAGAACACCGCACAAGGATTTATTAGAAGCCTGTTTTCGGTTCTTGGAAATCCGACAACACGTTTACAGTTCATGACTGTTTCTAACCGTTTCGAAAATTCGTTTCTGAAAAATCATTTATATTTACTGTGTGACCAATTATTTAATTACATATATATATATATATATATATATATATATATATATATATATATATATATATATATATATATATATATATATATATATATATATATATATATATATATATATATATATAAATAATTATATACTGTATTTTTTTAAAATATTTGTCTATAGACTTCATAGAAAATTAGAAAAAAAAATGTTATACATTCAATATTTCATTAACTACTTCAATATTCAATTTCTGTGATGAAATATATCCAGAAGATTTAATCTTTTTGATCAATGGAATAGAATATAAAATTATGTATAATTTGAGATTTAATATAAATTTATTAGGAATATATGTGTGTGTGTGTGTGTATGTATGTGTATATATATATATATATATATATATATATATATATATTAAATTTTGAAACAATTAAAAATAATTTTGACCATATTAATATATTATAATATATGAATAATAATTGTAATGTCTACTTGTGGTAACAAATCTTTGAAATTGCCAAAATTAACGTAACTAAATTTGTAGTAATTTTTATTCTTAGTATGTTCTTCAATAATATAATAAAACTTTAAATTTACTAGTATTATACCAAGTCTAGCGTTACACATGCTATAAAAAGCATTTAATTTTTTATATATTGATACAACAGATAGACTGCAGAGTTTTTGTTCAGTAATTTGAATTGAATTTTACACATAAAATGAATAAAAAAACTTATATAAACATTTACATTTCATTAATCATTTCGTTGTACATCTTTTTTTAAATGAAATTTGCCAGACAGATTTTTTTGTTATTATTAGAGAGAAATTTTTAATTTTTTTCAAGTTTTGGTTAAGTATTAATTTTTTTGGCGGGTCAGTTTTATATATATATATATATATATATATATATATATATATATATAGAGAGAGAGAGAGAGAGAGAGAGAGAGAGAGAGTAAGAATACCTTAAGTTTGGGGTTTAGCATGAGATTAATAACCTCATCTTGTAAAAAACATAGCCGTTATGGAACTCAAGAAATGGAGACAAGAAAAATCCTATGTGAGTGATATTGTTATAGATGTTAGGGTTTTATAAGGGTTATAGTGCTGAGTAGTAGTAGAATATAAGTATATAGTAAAATAATATTGATGGCAAGTGAAATTATTAAAAGTAAAATTTGGAGCGGAAATATTAAATTGTTATGAACATTAAAGTAGTCAAATAATTATAAGATCAATGTTATTCTGAGAAGTATGGACATGGTAATTAAAATAGATGAAGTAAAAAAAACGCGAGAATAGTAAGTTAATAATTGTTTATATAAAAATGTTCAATGTTAAAAAAAATGTCATATTGGATGATGACTTGTTAAAAAAGCAAATTAACTAAAATGCCAAAACCAGTTGTAAGTTCCAAATATTATATTTGAGTAATGAATGTGAAAACTGGACAGTTGATGATTGAAGATTATTTTTGGATTAAGACAATATATTTATGTTTAGTGAACAATTAGGCTGACTGTAGATGAAGAGTTTGAATCAATTATAGTTTTTTCAATCTTTTTTTTAAAAAATGCTCATTTAGTTTTTTTTTTTAATAATTTAAAACCATATTGTAAAAATAATTGAAAATTCGTAAAAAAATATAACGATTTTTAATTAGTGAATTTTTTTACCTGCAAAAAAATTAATATTGAATAATATTTTTTGATGATGAATTTATTTGTGTGTATATATATATATTTAGTAGGATTAAAAAAAATCACTAGATGTTGAAATAAAGAGTGATTTGTGTAAAAAAGTAGATTCTTTTATCGAAAATCTTTTATAACAACAATGTTGAGAATAGAAAAAGTGTTCGTTTATACGAAAATATTTTTAAATATCTCATCGAACATAAATTTTATAAAAACGTTTCTACTGAAATTTCACTTTTTCTAAACACCATTTCGTAAGAACACAAATCATTAAATCATTCCGATAAAATCCGACATATGCTATTCTAACATTTCGATATTTTCGTTATCGTGAATTTCTATGCTGTTTTCTTCGCTATTATAATTTTGTACGTTCATTATTCTCGAGTCCGCAACGTATAGTGCAACAACACTGTGACATCCTATAAGATATTTTAATCTATTTGTGGAATAGTTAATATTGACAATACAATATGTACATAGAACAAAGGATCTCGCCGTGTGCATGCATAGCAGCAGCAATAGAATCTCGTAAATAAAGCGCGATTCTTTTATACCCTTGTTTTAATATATTATACGATCATTGTTCTGCACATTGATTCGTAACAATATAAAAACATTTAATAACGCACCAGTTCGAGGATTCCACATTAGCTCTTCGGTTGACCACCAGCGGCGCTAGCAACGGCGTGTGCGCCGACAAACTTGACCGGTCAAACACCATACTCTTGATGGTCACTGACCATCGCTAATACACACACACACACTCATCAACATACTCACACATACACACGCTCTTGCATGTATATATTTATATACAGGTGATGCACAAGTCATCCAACTTTTTAACAGATGTGCATTCTTTTTACAAATTATATAATCTGTAAGAATGTATGTAAAATATTCTTTATGACTTATTCAGTTTTTAACTCTATGTCCTATGAATTATTTTCAATATCTATTCGAACTTGTCCATATCATTTAAGTTACTTTAACATGTATATTAATTAATGTAATATTTGGTTTAACGCTAACGCTAATTATTTTTTATACAAGTGAATCGTTCTTAAATTTTATAAGATTTTATTAAGTAATTAAATGCGTATTTGATCAATCGTCATTTACTATATAATCGATATTTAGATTTAATTTCGTTGCATATCGGAAATGTTGAAATGGTCATCGAAAGTGAAGAGGTTCTTGAACATTTTTATAAAATATGAAAAAAATGATTATTAAATACTTTTATAAAACATTCTACTGTGAATTGTCTGCATCTCCTATTAATGCTTTTTTATTTTTTTATGAAATAATTGATGCTGTTGTAAATAAATGGAAGAAAGTCCATATGTCGCATTTTTGAATTATTATAATAAGTTTTCTGCATGTAAGTGAAAAGACGAATCAATAATAAATTTGTGAAATTTCGTACAATCACTTGTAAGATGTATATTGGATCTCTAGAGGATTTTATATAAGTACAATCTCAGACTGAATTGAAAATAATTACTCAATTTTTTTCAAAAGAATTGTCTATCATTTGATTTTTAGAACTGTAGTTAATTCAAATACTTATCAATTATAAATGTAATAATTCTTCAACACTACAAAGCTTTGTATAAGTGATCAGCAATCAGTTATAGTTTCATAGAAGATCTTATATTGTTATCATATTGATCTTCGTTGAACATATTTTCAACAATCGGTTCTTGTTTTATCATTTTCCTTTTTATAAAAATATAACAGTTGGTGATGTGATCAATCGAGATTTTACAATGCTGGTTTTTGTAAAAATACACATTAATTGTAAAGCAATAAGTAGTAAATAATTATTGAATACTTGTATACAATTCTTTTCAGTTCATTTTTTGTAACGCGAGAAAATATTTCATCTGTAGTGAATTGTATGTAGCATTTATTAAATGTCAATTAGTATTTTTGATACAAATTTATTACTCACTCTCAAAGTAGGGCAGAAATTATTTGATTGACGACTAATGACTAAAATTTTAGTCGTGTAAAATTAATCGTTAGCCATTTCAAGTGATTCAAAAAACGATTGTTTTGAAATTAGTCGTATTTAAATCAATTGGTGACTAATGATTAATAAATTAATCATTTTTAAATTAGTGATCAATCGTTTTAAGCTATTATTAAATTGATTGATTTGAATATTGAAAATTATACAATATTAGTTAAATACGACTATTAATTAAATATCATCGCGGAAAATTATTTAAAATTCAAATTTTCAAATAAAATTATTTTATTTGAAGAAATTACAATAATTTTTAATGAAATTTAATTTATAATTTTAATGAAATTGAATTTTAAATGATTGTTAATGAAATATAATAATTTCTAAATTATTTTCATGGGAGTGTATAAAACGGTTAAAATAATATCATCTTTTAGGCGGTGAAATAGGACGAATTCTGTTTAACAAAGAAATTCATTTTCGGGGAAGAAGTAAATACATAAGAGAAGAAAAAGATTAACTTGAGATTTTAATCGTTTTTTTTATATTTTTCAATCGACTAAATTTTCATCTGATTAATTTTTTTATTTTAAAAAAACGACTAAAATGTAATGATTAATTGTTTAGTGGAATTTAATTGGATGAAAATTTAGTCATTAAATTTTTAATCATTTTTACGACTAAGAAATTATCACTAAATTTTTAATCAGATGAAAATTTAGTCAAATAATGTCTTACTTTACTCATTATAATATTATTAAGATTTTATAAAAAATATTCAGTAATAAATAATTATTTACTTAATCTGTTATTGCATATTTTAACGACCATATAGTCATCAGCAGAGTATGGAATTTTTTTGCATTTGATTGTTATTCAACCTCTGATAATTTTGAGTTTAATCTTTGACGTACCTAGGGGTACGACTTACCCCGATGATCGTTATGTGCCATCGTATCATTTGTTCTAGGTCTTCATATTTATTTTCAATCATCAATTTTGATCTCGGAAAATGTCAAAAACCCAAGATAAACATCTGAGCAGAGTATGGCATTTTATTCATCGCATAAAAGTTGATTAGCTACGAAATTAAATGTGTTAATAGGTACATAATGAAATTATTATTAGCTAAAATTGAACATCAGATTATTGTTGATTTTTTTTTTAATTCGGTTAGTAAAAATTAGTTTTGTATTTCTAGTAAAATCTATTTTAGATAATTTCATTTTAATGCTTTTTAAAAATGGATTTATGAATGAGTTACAAAAGAGACAGAAGGATTGGTATTGAATTCAGATGTTCTCCTTGGATGTCAAAGAACTTAAGCACCACCTGTGTGCGATATAAATATATATATATATATATATATATATATATATATATATATATATTTATGTATGTGTATGAATATGTATGCATTTATGTATATAACACTTACTAACCAGTCGTCGGCATTCGTTTCTTCGCAGTTTTGTGTGACGTATTTCACAATCTCAAGGACTTTGGTCACGGGCCAATCACCGATAGATCGGTGAGAGCAGAGCACTAGCAAGCAGTCCTCCAGTGATCATCCGACCAACATGATCATCAGCACTTGGTCGACGTATCTTGCAAGGATATTTGTTTGCGTACATGTTTGTTACTCGCTCGGTTGGTTTCTTTCTCGTTATCAACACATATCGCTCTGGTGTCCACACTCGTTTTATTTTTATTATTTTATAACGACGATGGCTGATTTTGCGAAATGTATTTATTTACAGACGAGACGACAGTCTTTGTTATGTTTATTGGCCATATGAAGAAACGGATTCTCGTAAACAAACTTATTGATTTTTCAGTAGATCTAAGAACAAATGTTATCGTTTTTTTTTCTGTGTTTGTTAAAATATCAATTATCCGTTTAAATTATTCTCAACATTACTTGAAGTTTGATTCAAGATTAATACTCTTACATGTATTTTTTCTGCTTTGAATAATAAACATTATAAAGAATGTATAAAAATACACAAACTACTGTAATTCAAACAAATATATTCACATTTCACAGTCATTTGAGTAACGCAATCAGGAAATCTTGTACAACGTTGAAGATTAAATCTTTCTTTTATGATCCATGTCTTGTTTTTATAAACGAGAAACACTGATTCTCTGGAAATTATATACACATGTTTTTATGATATATGAAAGAACAGCAACGACTTTATCTGAAAAATACATTCATATTGCTAATAGTTTTTTATTCTTTTTGAACGTACGAATGTTTTCGTTGGGTTTTTCGAACTAGTAAATTGAATTGTTTGTTTTTAAAATCATCAGGTCTTTGTATTCTCTACAATTATGATTGTCAAATTCAAGACTTGTTTTTAGTTTATGGAAGTAATAAGAACATTAACATTATAATCTTTTTATTAAAGTATATGAAAATTATAATCAAGAGTATTATATTTCTTATGGTTCTTTTTTAAGAACACTGTTGCATTTTTGATGTCTATATTATTTTTGTAAAGCGAATGTGGTTTTCAATGTTTATTTTTCACTTTTGGTCGTTTATATTTTTTAGTTTATAGAATATAAATTTATGAGATAAAATATTAAGAATCAAAAAAATATTGCAATCTTTTGTCTCAAAAATATGTTTTAGACAAATTTCGAAAACATTTAGAAAATATATTTTTTTAAAGGATAATTTGGAACTATAGTTGATTAGATTTTCATATATAAATTATTAATATAACATTTTATCATTGCTCAATAATTACTACCATTTTGTTGGCGATGTTATCATTTTTAGAATATAAATATATGACATTTCTTATATTTAAACAAAAATGATAATTTTTAGTTCAACTTGGGTTCGAGTACTTATTTAATTCGATTTTTTTTATTTCTTTAATAATTTAAACCATACAGTTAATGTAAGTGTAATTTAAATACTTATTAATCTCATTATTGTTACAATTTTATACAAATATTTTTTACCGCAACTTATTGTGTTTTATATATTTTTTGTCCCATTAGAAGCGCACACTAATCATCGCTCACTCAAAAAAGATACGTTTTATTAAAAAATTAAGTTGTGCGCTCCTGATGAAACATCATATATACCCCATTTTATTTTTCAATTAAAGTTTACTAAAGCAAACAATCTTATAACATTTTTTTATCATTTATGTAGTAAAAGTGTATCTGTCTAATGAAAATTAAAAAAATACATTTTATAAATTTTTACATAAATGAATCACTCACCACCATGTATGTTATAAAGTTATTGATTATTGATTTTTTAATTTTATTTCTCGAGGTGTATTATGATATCCTCGCTACTATCATTAGAGAAATGTATGATGCAATACTTTGACGTTGTCGACAGATCCGTTGAAATTCACATTAGTCAATAAAACAAATAATAAGTGATTATTTAACATTTTTAAAATTACAGTTTTGGAACGACTAATTCATTTAGGACTAAAATACGGCTTAGGGGTACCTAATTCATTTCTGTAAAAATAATATTTATTTGTTACACACTTTTTTTAATGGTTTTGATTTATAGGTATTATAACTTATAATTCATTTGATGGAATTATTTGAGATTTATAAAAATAATCATTAATAAAAGTAAATTAAAAACAGCAATGTTTTAAAAATATTTATGTATTATTTTGTTACGGGGCTTCTTTTTTTACAATTTTTATTAATGATAATGTAGTTTCCAGTGTTATGAATTGTAATAAAAATATTTTTTAACTTTTGTCTTTAACACAAATTAATTATCACTCCCAACACCACAATATGTTATAAAGTGTTTAATAATCACTTATTGTTTACTTTGCTGTTTATAACAATAATGGGATAATGCGCATTTCGATAGCAGTGACATCATCATCATCAGAGCTTTTTTGTTGTAAAATGTAGACTAATTGTTTAACTCTACTTATATACCAATTTGTGTTTTTCTATCTTTTTTCTGTTGGTTATAAGGTATGATTATTATTTTTTAATTATAGTTATTGGAAATAAGTATTTTATAATTATTTTTATTCACAATTATTATTAAGTTCGTTGGTAATATTTCCTTTGCCAGTTATATATAAAAAAACTCAAAATATAATTGTAAAAATATAATTCATTTATTGTTTTCAGATTGTTATATTAAAATTATTTTTTTTATTCTTGTTATATGAGATCGAATTGATTTAAAAGAAGTGTCTTTTTGTAATATATATATATATATATATATATATATATATATATATATATATATATATATATACATACATACATACATACATACATACATACATACATATCTGTAAATATGTGTGTGTATAGAGTATGTGCTTCTTTCTGTTTGATAATAATACCGTTCTGTATCGGTGAGTCTCATATTCATTCCAGTACTTACGTGGTATCAAACGAAAATATCAACACCAATTGCAAACCATCAAAACATCAGATAGTAAATCTGTGTGATTCACGAGGTCAGGTCGGCAAAACCATCGAATAAATAAATAATAGATCGCATAAATAAATAATGAAAACGTTCAAAGGATTTTCGATATTCTCAATTTCGTCCATTTCTGTCTAACATTCGTCAGGTGCTGTTTCGATCTCTAGTCATATGATATACAGTGCGAAGAAATGAATAATAGATTGGATAAAATACATCTTGATAACCGACCAAAATCACGAATAAGAAATGAAGAAATGAAAGTAAAAAAATGCACGTGTTTATATACATACATACATACATATATATATATATATATATATATATATATATATATATATATATATATATATATTACTATATAATTATTTATTCGATGTATAAATAATGTGTCGACTACATGCAAAACAATTATTTGATATTAGAATAGTTAATTAAAACTATTTTAAATTGTTGCATTTAAATTAACTTAATTATGTGAGTAATAATTTTTAATTAAATCATACATTTATCAATTTATACACAATTTATTTAAGTAATTAAAAAATTGTTTAAACTACAAATTAAAACTGAATATTAAGTAGCAATTTAATTTCGCCTGTTAGTTTTATTTTAATAATTATTTATTTTGTACGTTGTATGCTTATTTTATTTTTATATTTTATTACTTTTTTTAAAAAAAAAATATTTTTTTCGTTATTCAATATAAATTTGTTTTGAAATAAATTAAATGCATTTTAATCTTGTAATAAGTGTTTGAGTTCAAATGTTTGTTATATGTAAAAAAGTATCGAATTTTTCTGGTAAAAAGGTCAGGTCAATTTTTGAAAAAAATAAACTGAAATATTCTTTTAATTGATATTTTATTTAAATTATTCGATTTCATTTTTATTTCTCTGCTGTTTTTCCCAATAATTGATTTATCCTTGATAATCAGTTATCTTGGACAGACTTTTTTAATAATTTCTTTGATTATTATTATTATTATTATTTTTAAGCAAACAAACACGTTGAATAAGGTTTCTTTTTTTATTTTTTGTCTGATTTTATGTAATTTTTAAATCGTCTTCTTTATTTCATCCAGAATATTTATAAAGAAAAAATATTGTGAGTGGATGATTGAATAATTCACTTCTTACTTGTTATCTTTTATCTATTTAATAGATTATTTTTGTACATTTTGTAAAAAAGCAAAGTAAACAGTTTTCTTAAAACTGCGTTTCTTTCTAGTTTTGGACCTGTGCTGTTTTTGGAATTAGTGATATTAATTTTTTGTAAATGTTTTATAATTGGTTATATGCGTGTCTTTTGCCTTAATTTGTCCTAGCATGTCATAATAATCATCTTCATCTTGTAGTAGTCTATTATTAGACTAAAAACATTTTACAATAGTTCTTTATTTCTTTTCTCTACAATTTTCTAATAAAATTATATATATATATATATATATATATATATATATATATATATATATATATATTATATAAAATATATCGTGTTGTGTCAATCCGATGTTCAATATTAGAACTTATTTATTCGATATACACTTGTCTGTGGTCATTTTTCCGTACATTTATGTATGTATGCATATAAATCACATCTATATTACTTTTTCCGCACGGGTAAATTCGTTTTTAAATCGATGGTGCATTATGGAAAACACAAAGCTTGGTCACGCCATAAAAAACCCAACTACATTTATATACACAGATCGATTTCATTTCTAACGTAGACGTAATTATGAGAATTTAAATTGTATGGCTCAATTAACATTTATATATATATATATATATTAATTTTTTTAAAAAAAATACGAAATATATTCAGAATAAATCTCATTTTGAACCCGTTCGTGTTTGTCAACCTAATATTTTTTGCTAGTTTCATGATTTGCAAATTACAGAAAACCAGACGAAACATTTTCATATTATTACATGTAGAATTAAGAAAAGAAAAATAATAGAGAAATGTTTTATTGTTCTTGTCCTTTTTCCGGTCGTTATACAGTTTTATAAACCAAGTACTAAATATTTAATTATTATTTGTACTTCTAGGACATTGCAGTATTTATTTATTAATGTTTGTTTTGCATTCAGAATAATATAGTTGAAATGTAAATTAAAAACTGTACTTCTGTTGTAGTGTTTATATCAATATTAAATGGATTTTGATATATTTTAGATTTGGCCGACTTGTGCTGCATATTATCTGAATATAATTTAAATATTTGAAAATAGTAGAAGTTCATGTTGTTTCATTCTTTGTTGTTTTAGTACTGTTTTAATTTTTGAATTTAATTAATTCTTTTTTCTCTCTTTTTACAGGTAAGTTGCAAGTTTTAATTACTACAGTTAGATGCAGTCGACTTCACTAAATCTTTTGCAATTTTTATATTACATTAAAAGTAAGTTATTTCAATTAATTCATGTAACTCGTCGTAACTACATGCGAATTATTAGTTAATATTAATTGTTTATAAAAATAAGTAATTTAAAAAAAATCTTAAATTGAATTCAGACAGGAATCATATTTTTTACTAATTTGGTTTTCAATAAAAATATTTCATCTTTTTATTTTTTTATATAAATATTCAGCAATCACTGATTCTTCATTTTGAATTAATATGCATTTCAATGGTCATGCAATCATTCCCAGAATTAGGTATTGTAACATATTTTAGATTTTATAATACTAAGTTCTGAGAATTATTGCATGGTCAATGAAAAACATGAATAATAAATAATTGTTGAATTTTTTTAAAAAAACTTGTGATGTGGGGCTGATTATTTTGTTGAGAAGTAAATTAATTCTATTATCAATCCAATTGTGGCTTTAATGTAAAAAATTATAATAATCTTAGTTGAATTTTAAATTCATTTCTGATAATTTAAATATTTGTGATTTAATTTCAATTTTGCTTTTTTATAAAATCAAACTGAAATAAAATTGATAAAAGTTTAATTAAGTAGCTTTTAGTGGATATATTTGTTGTTAAATATTTTTCACAAAATATATTGGCAAATATTTACTCATTAGATGTAATGTAATTCAAGAAATATTATTAATTATAAGTGAGATATTCTAAATTTAAAAACAAATATTGTTATATTAATTTATTAAATTAAAATGGGAATGAATTAAATTTCATATCATTTAGATTTATTTGATCGATAATTATTTTTTATTAAGCTCTATATTTTTTTTAGTTCATTTATCTGTTATCTATATACCTGCCTGTTTATTAGTCTTTATATTTATCTATCATACATCCATCTGTCTATATCTCTATCTATATAATTTAAAATATATCGACTTTTTTATATATTTATGTATATACGTACATGTACATTCATGAATGTATGTACGATGAAAGACAACATCAATGTATGCCTCATCACTTCATTAAAGATGCAAGCGTGTCTCTCCATCTTTACCTTGACGCAAATTAGTTTTCCCGTTTCCCGTTCTTTTTGTTTGTACGGATGATTGTTTGCCCACTTGTTTTGTTTATTTCGGAGCAATACTGTCGTCTACGCGTGCCGTTTTAACCGTCAACCCCATCCATCCATCGCGCCCGTTCAACGAAAAGACAACACATACACATAGAGACAGACAGACGTACACGTACTCTTATACCAAATGATGCTGCTGCATCTTTTGATTCGGGAACCTACTGCTGCTTCCCTTATACACTTACTCTATCTATGTGTGTACGTTTCACGGTTCCTAGTGGATTCGTGTATGTGTGTGTGTGTATGTCCGCCATCCCGACCGAACTCGACGTGTGCTTCTTCAGAGTACCTCATACTACTGTGTACTCGTTCGACTACCTCACCAACACAGTCGTAGGCAATCATTTAAATGGCCGAGACGACAATGTTTTGTTTTTCCTCAAGTTTGTGTGTAGATTTTTGTGTTCTGAACGTAGTCGTACAGAATTTGAAGTAAATGTCGTTTTATTTATTTATAATAGAACTTTTCTATCCGTCTATTCTTCACAAAAACACAAATACAAATATAGTTTCATAAATACATACATATTATATATATATATATATATATATATATATATATATATATATATATATATAAATTATTTTAAAATCATTAATATACAACATGCTTGTAAAAAATGATGTATATGAAATAACATCATATGTTAACACTTTGAACACCAGACTGGTCTTATGTGGGCGAGGTAAGATTACTTCTATAAACCATTACAAGTTATTGTTCTTAGCTACACCGGCCATATGTAATCGTTTTTCATGGTTTATCTAACTAACTTATGATACGGTCTTGTGGTCTACGAAACAGCACAATGAGTGACTATGAGGTGCCTTATTTAATACTCCTCTTTGTATACAGTGGTTCAAGAAATTGTTTGAACATTTCAAAGATTTCATTGTAATACAACAACCCTCCAGCGTCACTTTTGTTTAATATCTTGCTACAACTATTTTTAATTAGGTTGTTGTGATCATTATCTAGTCTCAAAGTTGCTGAATTTGGACAGCGGTTTGTGTTTCTTATATTTTTCATTATGTTCTCACTTACTTGTATTTTGTAATACGAATGTATTATTCATCTCAATACTACAAGATTTTATAGAGTATAATATTTATTTTATTCTTCGATGAGTATTTCGTTAACTTTGTCCTTGTTTTAGTGTAGTACGAAATTATAAAATTGAATGTATAAAAAATCATATTTAATAATTCCACACTGAAGATGCTTGTATGACTATTTAAATGTCAGCAAATAAAGTGACTAATGATAAGCCATTAAATATGAAATGCCCAAATTCCTTAAGTACTAAATTTGACAATCGTATCTCTGACATTTCATTTTGACAGTTCTTATTTTTTTATTGTGAAGGTACCTCCTCATTTTTTCAACTGCACGTTTTGGTTTGTGATTATTTTTCGAATTGTCTTTCTTAGATTATTTTTTGTTAAACCATGGATATGTCAAATATTCGGTTATTTTCGAATATGAGTTTCATCGTTGAAACAATGCAGCGCAGACAGTTCGAAATATGTCGAGGATGTGGCTAATGAATGCACGATACATTGATGGGTTAAGAAGTTCCTTTATGGTGATTTAAATATTAAAAAAAGCCACGTGGGCAACTTGAGATCAAGGTGAATAATGATGAGCTGGAAGCGGATATATCTCAGCAGCAAGGTTTGATGTTACTATTTCAACAATATTGGACCAATTGAAACAAATTGACAAGGTAAAAACTGAATAGATTGATTCTGTATGAAATAAACGTTTGACAGAAGAGAAATCGTCTTGAAGCTGGTCTTTTTTACTATCACGATATAAAGATGGACCATTTCTACATCACATTGTTATGTGTGATCAAAAATAGATTCTTTTAAATAATCACAAGCGTCCAGTACAGAGGTTGGATAAAAATGAATTGCCGAAACACAGTCCGAAACCGAATATTCGCCAAAAAAAGCTAATAGTGTTCTGTTTGGTGGTCCAGTGCTGATATTATTTACTACAGCTTCATGAAACTTTGTCAATCAGATGTTTACTGCAACCGATTGGATAAAATGATGAAGGTGTTTGTGATTAAACAGCCGAACTTGGTTAATAGAGACTGATCAATCCTCTTGCAAGACAATGTTCGACCACATTTCGCACAAACAACTCAACTCAAATTACATGAGCTAGACTTGGAAATTCTCCATCAACGACTATTCACCATACTTTGCACCAATTGATAACTGCTTTTTCCAGTCATTTGACCACTTTTTTCAAAGAAAAATATTCAATTCTCAACAAGCTATGGAAAGCGTCTTTCACGATTTCATCATCGCTCTCTTCTCTCCAGTCTTCTTCGCAGCTGGCATAAACAAGTTATTGTTAACACATTGTGTGCGAGCATCGTTTCGACAACGTCTTTCGCATACTATTACTAGAGCGCGAAAGGCGTCGTCGAGACGCGTTGCCCACATACGATGTGTTAAGATGGAACTGCTTATTGTTCGAGATATAATAAACTAAACTTTTGATTTGAAGTCGTAAATTTCATAGTTAATGACCTAATAAAATATTATAGTTTCTTAAAAAATCGTCAGAACTGCACTAATAGTGATTTATTTGTGTTTGTTAAATTTAGTTTTTTATTGATAGTTAAATCAGTCTGGAAACTTTTTTGACATATTAGATAGGACGATAATTTATTTACAAATTGATTGATATCTCGGGTATTAAATACATAAATAAATAATATCAGTGTACGTATTATAAAATTCCAATCGAATATGAAAAAAAGTATTTTAAGAGACAAAAATATATTTCGAAAGATATGTAATCTATTGAAGAATATATGTTTTCTAGTTGTAAATAGTTTGAGGGATCCGAAATATGCGAAACAATAAGTCTATAAAATTTAAAATATTTCAGAAATATACACACGTCGAATTGTTTTATTATACATTTTTCACAATATATTTATGACTTATTTACGTATATTGAATAAATATATTGTCATTGTTCGCGCATACATTCTGTTCTGATCAAACGAAACATTGATGCGTGACGAATGTTAAAAGAATTATTTATATTTCGATTCAAATAATAAAAATATATATACAAAAATCGTATAAAAACATCATGCATATATATATATATATATATATATATATATATATATATATATATATGTGTGTGAATGTGTGTGTGTATGTATGTATAGATAGATCTACACACAGACACAAAATTTCCGATTCATGTCTCGAAATTCGAACCACAGTAACAATTTTTTCCGCGCCATAACCTCGTGTCGAATTGATGCAAGCTGAAAAGATCGAAGCTCCCGTATAGGAAAAGAGACAGGAAGGACGGCAGCTTCGTAATTTTGACAAATTGCCGATTCTTGCGACGTTCGTTGAATAGATTTACGCCCATCTGATTCATATTTATTATCCGTTATTAATATATGCATTGACGATTGTGATATATATATATATATATATATATATATATATATATATATATATATATATATGCGTAAATGTGCGTGCGTGCGTGTGTGTATTTGTGTACCGCACACATATTTTATTGTTCGGTATAAGCTTATTTCGGTAGAAGTTAGTACGATTTTATTATTCAAATGAAGATTTATTGGTCAGTTATAGAACAAATCGTTTGGAAACCTTAAGGTCACTAGTTCAATGATATACGTACGTTTAATCTTTTCAAGTTTTTTTTTTATATATATATTTTACAAGTCGATATTTTTATATGTTTCTAGAATTTTTCAATTTATTTTCGTATTTTTATTTTTAGCTATATATATAATTTGATTAACGATTTGTTGTCATCAAACATACATTTGTGAATGTCATGTTTGTATAATTTCTTATAATTCATTGTAAAGGTTCCTGATGTCTAAATGAATCATGACACATTCGTGATATTTGAATCCTATTTTATAAAATTGGTCAATAATTTTTTTTTCAAAAAAATGTCAGTAATTAATTTGGCATTCTTATTAATTTACAGTTCCGTGAATGAAAATAATATTCTTGTACTATGAGATTTGATAAAAGTATCCATTGACCATTTTTTCAAATTTTAATGTGTACTCATTTCAGATTTTAAAATGTTATAACGAAAATTAAATAACTATAAAAATTCATATCAATGAAAAAGTAAAAAATAACATTTTTGTGATCTTTTGATGTTGGTAGTGATTCATTTGTGTAAAAATGAATATTGTATATTTTTTTATAAAAAATAAACTCTAAAGTATTAAATGGAGATTTAATACTCAATAATGGTCTCTAATCATAAAAACAGCCTCATTCAAAAAAAGTGACAAATAAGTGATTATAATACACTGTTATTAAATCTTGTGGTTTTGGACGAGTGATTCGTTTGTGTAAAATAGAATTAACCACAGTATTGAATCAATATTGAAGATTGTTGATAGTTGTGTTTTAAGTCTCTATTTATTGATGAATACTGTTGTACGCTGCATTAAAATGAATTAATTCTGATTTTGAATACAAGAAGTGAATTTTACATTTTTTATTTACGACAATATTTACACAGTTGGTGTGAGTAATTTTCCAAAAACTACAAGATTTTAAAAAGTACATAATTAATTATTGTTCGCTTTTTTTGATAGGAATTACGATAGTTGGAACAATCTTTTCAGAATGTTATATTTCTATTAAAAAATAATGGAACTCTATCTCAGTGATTTTGTTGTATACTTTGTAATAATTAGGGTTTATACATATTTTTACTTAACGAACGTCCAAATATTTGCATAGTGTAGTAGTTCGAAAAAAATGATCGAAAAATGTAAACTTGTTCCAGTTTTATGTGGAACTAAAACAATTATTTTCAATTTTTCTATATATTTTTTTATTATGTGGATATAAGTAATGAAGAACTTTTTTTAAAAAGAAAATCAATTTATAGTTAGTTTGAAAATAACTTCATGGAAAATTAATTTCGTATATAAAACTTAACACTTCTTTTTTCTCATTTTATCGACATAAATAATTCGTGTTGAACGCCGCCGCGTCGTATCAAAAAAAAAGGAAAATACTTTATGGCTCATTTTTTCTCTTCCTACACCCGCTGTACGTGTAATTCGACGAAATGTAAATCAGATCAAAGATGTATTTAAACGTGCGAGTGAAGTTACCGATCGGTAACGGAACGATTAGAAAGCGTGAACGCACCGAACGCACGCACAAGTATCCTGTCGACGGGCGGAATTGTGGGTGGTCGAGTCGATGTACGTCGAGAAAAGCGAGCGAGTGCGTGCGTTCAGAAAGACGAGGAAACGTGGAGGCAACGACGTCGTCGTTAGGCGTTCACCTCTAAGTAGTGACGGGCCGTAATCCCGACGTTATGGCGGACATAGCCGGCGCTCGGATGAGCCGAATGTAATCGCGTAACGGGCCACATAAAACTGACGCCGCAATCTAAATTGTGCGTGTTCATTAAATCGCTATTAAGCTAACGCCATTCCGCTTTGTTCTATTTGACGTTTTGACATCTGATACAAATTTTCACAGATACGACCACACGCGAAAATGTATGTTAGGATGCAATTTTCACTACGAAAAGGTATTCGATTTCACAAAAGACAGCATATATATATATATATATATATATATATATATATATATATATATATCAGGTTGAATAAATAAAAAGGTAGAAGAAAATTAACGGTAATAAAAACTAAAACTCGTAATTTGACAAGTCGTGTATTGAAATCATTTGCAAGATATTTAAATTAGGAAGAAATTCATAAAGAAAATATTCTTTTTATGGAAAATTAATGAGCCTGTGTAAAAAATAAAACAGCAATTATGAAACGAATGGTTAGTTATTATCCAGTGTTGTACAAATACAATTATACAGAGAATAAACTGTATTTTACTTTAAGATTCGACAGTAAAGAAAGATCATTAAAAATTTGCATCTAGTTCATACTAGTACTTTGCCATTTGATTTAATGTCCTAAACAACTGTAGTTGTAAGAGTAGGGCAGAGGATTCAAACATAAGGTATTAAGACCTTAAAATGCGGCCCGTGGTCAGTTTTTGATTTTATTAAAGTAATAAAATGGAATTTCAAAAAATATATAATTGATTTTTAAAACATTGCAAATTATAGAAGTACATTGTAATTAAAAAAAATAAATGTAAAATTTAAATGAGTTATTTTCGAATCTACATAAAAAATCTTTTTTTTACTCATTAAAATTTTTTTGGGACCTTTTTTTGTCCATGACTCAGACTTAAACTGAATATATGAATGAAGTTTGGCACTACTGGAGTAGGGCGTTATTCGACTAAATTTTCATGTAATTAAAAATATGATCAAAAATTTAGTCATAATTTCTTAGTCATAAAAATGATTAAAAATCTAATGACTAAATTTTCATCCAAATAATCATCTGACTAAAAAATCAATCATATTTTAATTGTTTTTTTTTAATAAAAATTAATTAGATTAAAAATTAGTTAGTTAAAAAATAATCAAAACTGGCTAAAATCTCAAGTTAAGTTTTTCTTTCCTTACCTGTTTGCTTTTTTCGTAAATGAATTTCTTTGTTAAACAGAATTCATTTGATTTCACCGCCTAAAAGATGAGATGAAAAGTCTAAATAAAACCCTTATTTATTTTCTATTTTGTTTTACTTACTCATATTAAAATAATTTAGAAATTATTATATTTCATTAAAAATTATTTGTTATTTCTCCAACGAGATTTATTTTATTTAAAAATTTTATTTTTAAATTTTAAATAATTTTTCGTGCCGATTGAATTAATAGACGTATTTCAACCAATATTGCATAATTTTGAATATTCAAATCAATCAGTTTATTAATGACTAAAAAATCAATCACTACTAAAATGATTAATTTATTAGTCGTTAATCACCGATTGATTTAAAAACGACTAATTTCAAATCAATCGTTTTATCAATCACTTGAAACGACTAACGACTAATAAATTAATCGTAACTAACGAAAATTTTACACGACTAAAATTTTAGTCGTTAGTCGTCAATCGGATAACTTTTGCCCTACTCTGAATCATAATTATTAATACTTTATAGTCCTGAATCTCCTCAGAATGGATAACATTGATATGCTCTACTGGTTCTCTGTCTCTCGTGGGGGATAAACGATTGCAATGGCGTACTTAAAGTAAATATCGTTTAATATTTCATAAAATATTATTTGAGAAATGCATTTAAAATTTATTATATTAACGTATTGTAAAAAGAATAATATTACACTAGTAACGCACTTAACATTTATTTATAAATTAATATTTTCACTTCTGGGAAATTTCCATAACGAAGAGTTAATGCACTGGTGGAGATCATCGACATTAGGTATTTGAGACAGATTGAATGGAAAATTACACATATTGCAAACAGTTCAGATAATAGCAAAGCGTAATGGTTGTTTGGTTTGCTTGAACTGCAAAGTGAAGGGTGGGCGAAAAAGAACTGTTTATTTTTGCAACACGTATGAAAGAAAATTTTATTGTTATAAAAAATATACTTTAAAAATTTATAAATAATGTTGTTAATGTAAAATGATAAATTTAAAGGCTATAAATCGAACGATTTAACATAAATGAATTACCCTTCCTTCCAATCAGGTCAGTATATTATAAAATGTTCAATAATCAGTTATTGTTTATAACAACGATGAGCTATAATGTGCATTTTGATGGCGGTGGAATTTTTGTGAGAGCTTTTCGAACGTTTTAAATAATTAAAATTTTAAGATCTTAGTTTTTCTATTTTTTTTGTTGGCAAAAATATAAGGTATATAAACTTTAAAAGTAATAAATAAATATCTACATAAGTATAGAAGATCCGATTTAAAATTCCAATTATTGTTCGAGTTTGTAAACAACAATATACAAAGACCCAACCAGTACAACCACCGACTGATTATCTCGAATTTCGAGACAACATATTGTCGATGCGCTTAAGATAGAAACATAATCAAAATAGAGCAGAAGCAGTTCTTATTATTCAACCACTAATCTCGTCGCAAGACAATCATTGGAAAAACCACTTCCTTTTTTCACACTACATTGATTCTATGTACTTTACACACCGATACCGACACAACAATTGTAATTTGTCGTGTCTGTAGCTCGGTTCGAAACGGCTTATCGCATATCTTTATGTAACATTTATTTGCCGCACGAAATTATACAGGTTCACAACGACATATAGGTTTCATTAAAGGAAGTGTGTATGTTTGTTTAGTATTTTACAGATTTTTGTATTTTTTCGTACTGTATGCGTTTCTTAATGTTCTATTTTGGAGTTTTTAGTTCTGCGTTGCACATGTTATTTATTAATATTTCATTCAGTTTTCAATAACAAAATATATAAATTTCAGTAACAGAATTATAATCACTTATTCATTTTATTTACCAACGTGCATATCGATGATTATTTTATTATCACTGGAGACTAGAAATGTAACAATTCCGTATCCTGGATGTTCCATCAGGAGCTCTTAATTTAATTTTTAAATAAAACGCATCTTTTTTTTTGAGAAAACAAAGATTTTTTTTATTTAATTGAAAAATAAACAAACTGTGATTATTTTTTAAACACAATGTCCGTTAAATATCTTCCATAATTCTGTTTGTGTTCTTTTAATGAAATTTTGGATGACTTGCGCAGAGACACAGTTTAATCTCATCATTCACATGTTATATCTCGATCTTGAGTTCGGGAATTGTTTCTGACGATGATGATGTCGCCATCGAAATGCATCATTTGATATATTTATAAAAAATAAGTGATTATTCAACACTTTATAACTGTTGTAGTTAAAATTCATTTTGTTAAAGTGAATCAACCATAGTTCCAAAACAACAAATAACAATTATAATATTTATAATCTTTTATAATGTTGAAATGAGTAATTTTTTTGTCTAAAAGTAAATTATGAGGAGTATTAAATGTATAGTAAAAAGGTATAAAAAAAAATATGTTTTGCTCTGAAAATTGTTGTAAAGTTCTTCTATTTTATAAACACCTTTAGACGGGTAAAAAGGCATATATATTTTTTAAAAAAACGTGATTTGTTCTTAAAATTATTTTAGTTTTTTTTATTTTATAAATATATTTTGATAGACATACATAAATATACCAAATTTCTACAAATGTCTATTTTTTAATCACTTATATGAACTATAATATTTAATACAATTTATTTTTATATAATTGATTATTAATTGTATAAACAACTTAAATTTTTCCAACTGTTTGTAAATATTAACTTGTAAGACTGACTGTAAACTGGAATCAGATCAAAAATTAATACTTGTTGATAACTGCTTTAAACCAATGAAATTTTTGAGACATCTGTGCGAGGCTATTATTCAATATAATAGTACGTATTAAAAAAATATTTTTAAAATTTTGATTTTAGTCACGGATCGTTTATATTATTAACTATTTTACTTTTTTATATTGAATATTTTTGTAACGTAGAATATTTCATAAACCCAAGATTCTGATGATAATCGCATGTCTATCAAAATACATATCATAGAATAAAGTAACAATAAGTGATTGTTGAAAATACGTTTATAAAATCTTGTGATTTTGAGACGAGTGATTTATTTTTGTAGTAAATGTGATCGTACACAAACGACGCATTAATTTATCAGTCGAAAGACAATAAAGTCGAACCGTTGATACCTCGATAAACTACGAAGTGAATCCGACTTTTAGATTTCATAAAATCGAATATTTCGGTATCGTTTTCGACGAAGGTCTGACATTTAAATCTATACGTATGACGTGTTATGTAAAACACAGGGGTCAGTTTCTATCGGCTATACATATACTGGATTTTTTTTTGTCTACTGTATGTTAACTTCGGCCGATCGATTATGATGTACACAAATTCGAAGTGGGCGTACGACCCACACTTTCATATAAAGATAGGTCATCGGATTCAAATAGGGCAGGAATTGCACAAAAAAACTTTTCCGTTGTATGGATTTTGATTGGAGATTGTGATAAGGACGAATCGATTGAGTAGGTGGATGGAGTTATAAATGTCATGCTTTTTTAATCGGTTGTGTTTTATTGTTTGAATATTATATTCGATAACGTTAATATTTAAATCATTTTTTTCGGTGATTTTAATAGTTTATATATTTATACATTTTTTTGCAAAATAGTACTTTTAAGATTATATGAAAATATTATTAAATATAATGTAAAATATTAATAACAATTTGAAGAAGAATTTCTACAATTTTTTTTGTTTCATTTCTATAAAATTTGAGATTATTTTATTCACCTCTTATGTATATACGAGAATCGTTTGATAAGTATGGTAAATTTATTTATTGTTTAATTTAAATATTTAATTAATTTAATGAAATTTTTCACTTTAGTTTTTCTTACTTTTTTACCATACTTATCAAACGACCCTCGTGTATATATATATATATATATGTGTGTGTGTGTGTGTGTGTGTGTGTGTGTATTATTAGAACAGGATTTAGTTATTAACTTACATCATTCAAATACCAAAAAGATATAAATTTAATTTAATAACCAAAAAACATTAAAAATGCAATTACCTACAAACGAAACCAATTAAATATGTATAATCTGTTTTCGTAATCTTAATTTACGAAAAATCATAATAGCCCTTCGTGAATAACAGCCGAGTTAATATTTAATATAAAATTCGATTTTTTTAATAGACTAGACAGATCGAACGATCTCTGGCATCGTTTCTCTTTAATTAAAATTCCAAAAACTGAAGAAAAAAATGCATTTATGCATTTTTTTATACGTCTGCACATCTATACATATTTATCATACTTAGATACATCAATTACGTTAATTAACAAATAAATTACATACGTTTTTTTTTGTTTGGTAATTTAGCAATTCCGGTTTTTCGGGAACAATAACCGTTTAATAATAATTACTCGAACGTGTTTTGCGCACAATCTTTGTGCATCATCGCGAAAAAGAAACAGAAAATTATTGCCACGCCTTCGTTCCGAATTATATCCGGTAAATAAATATTAAGGTGGGAAACGAGTGTGGACGTGTGTGTGTGTGTGCATATGGGTGCGTGTGTGAAAGTTACATAACGATATGTTTCGAGTGTAAAGTGTTATGTATGTTCGTCGTTGTTCGTTCGCTTGCTATACCTACTATAATAACGCGTTTCATACAACATTGCCGACATCGCTGATCTGAAACATTGTTTCCACGCCAGGAATGGAATGGCGGCGACTCTAAATACCAGCGGTTCATAATCGACAAATTTTCAATCAGGAATGCTTTTCCAGAAAACTGGACACTTGATTCAACTAACATCCAGTTGAATAAGATGTTATTTTTTTAAAAAAGAAGTTTGGAAATTACTAAAGTTTGGAAATTACTACATTATCATTTTTTTTTCTTTTTTGAAAAAGTAAAAAAGGTTATAAAAAAGTACAAAAAACAGGATACTTGATTAATCTGTCATCTAGTTTAATAGTGTTTTTTTTAAAAAAAATACTTAATTATGGAAATTACTAAGTTGTCTTTTTTTTGTAAACTAAAAAAGAGTATAAAAAGTATAGTAAATGTTAAACAGAGACGTGATTTAAATTCTTACTAAAATATTGGAATTGATTTTTTTCTTTGTATAAAGGAATAGGAAAACTTTTTTCAGAATTGTAAAATAAATATTTATTATTTTAAATATAACTTTTAGTGTAATAAATAAATATTGTCTAAATTAGGTAACTCAGAAAGTTCTGTCGTTTTTAAGATTAAAATAAGAATATTTGTATTTTTTACTTGAAATAACTATTCGTCAAAATATCTTTCTTCATATTGAACTACCTTTTCTCAACGAAAATTTAATTTAGAAATTCCATTTTTAAAAAATTCAGAATTTTTATTTTCAAAAATGGAGACACTTTCTTTTAACACTGTCACTGATAAATATTTTACCATTTGTGTGGTTATTCAAAGACGAGAATAATTGGAAATCCGATGGTGATATACCTGGTGAATTCCCATCCAAATTCATTAGCGTTTCTCTTATCATTACAACAGCGCATGGTGGAGCGTTATTTTGCAAAAATAAAAACCTTTTTGATGATTTACCAACGCTGGTTGTTTTTGTTGTAATGCATTATGCACTCTGTACTCTTTGTTTACTGTAAATATTCATTGTATGGGTTTGATCAGCTTGTAAATACTTTCAATAAATCATTCTTCTTGAATTCCTTACAAACACAGAAAAGGTTTTTTTTAAGTCAATTTTACTTTATGTGTTCGTGGCCAAATAATATTTGATGTTAACCAGTGGTAACTACGTTTATTATTTATTAGATAACTAATTTTTAAAAAAATTCAAGTTTTAACATCAGACAATAAAAATACATACATATAAATATATATTACGATTTTTTTGTCTCTATAAAGTAGAAATTTCCCTCAAGTTAAAATTATGTTTACCTAATGGTTAACAACATCATTAAATTAAATCGATTGTTGTTTCTCTGTAGTTTTTAAATGAATTTTTACACGATCGCGACTAAAAACTTGATCCAATTTAACGGTATAATCCAATTTTAGTAACGAGCGACGAGGATTAATGCTTCCAGCTTTTAAATAGTACGCATAACTATCTGTTTAAATAACACTCGAGTCATTTCCGAATGTACTTCGCTCTATATATTTTATTTATCTTATAATGGCTTCATAATAAATATTCCATGCCGAAAACTTTTTTTGTCAGTCATTTAGTGGCGTTTGTCGTCGTTTCAGATGTATTCAGCAAAAGCTCTATAATTCACAAACTAAAAATATTAAAAAGATCAATTTTGTTACCATCAACAGGTACTTTTCTAGTGATTCTTGAATTTTACTTTCGTTCAAGTTTATTCATAAAGGAAAAAATGGTCAAAGTAACAATAAAAGAACGAACTTTTTAAGTAGTTAATTTTCGAGCTCAATTTAATCCTTTGATAATCGTTTTCGTTATATATTTCACGCTGTACGGATTTTTTTTTTTTAGTTTTCTAAATGAACATAATTAAGTTAATCTTTTTAGTGAAATTTCGAATTACACGAAGTTTTCGTCTGTGCTTTTTTCCACTCGAGATATTGAGACGGCCGTCGACTAAATATAAGTGTTCGTGTATGTATGTTTATGGAAGTTTTTTTTTCGAATTGAAAACGAGTTTGAATGAGATTTTATGCTCCTTCTAATCGTTTTAATTAATTCGAGTTGTATGTTATATTGAGGTGTTGCTTTGATAAAGTCTCGTTCGAATTGACTTAGTTTTGATCGAGAGGAAGGAGATAGTTAGTGCTCGTGACGTAATGCGCAAACGGTATTAGACGTTAAAAGGATAAAATAGAACCGAGAGACTGAATTAAACGCGTCGTCGGTTTGGACGGATGCCGTGCGATGGAGAGCCGTATAATTTGTTCTGCATTCGATCGGTCTCCTCTCGCATATATTTGTAAAATCGCGAATACGGTATTTATCCTGTACGTGAATTTCTCGCGTCATCTGTACAAGTACTTGATTCTGCAATGGGACCGAGAGCGTATAGGGCACAGCATCACCGAGAGGTACAACGTTCGTTGTTGTTCTATCCCCAGCAGCATTCGACTGAGATCGAACTGACGTGTGACGTCACGGAGAGACTCCCCCGACCATTTCGTCGTTCCACCCCCGACCGCCGCGCTCCGTCGTACTCCGTCTATCCCTAGCACCGGTCGTCATGGCAACGGCCGGCGAACGAACGAATGTCGACTGCTGCTGCGACCGACTGTGACGGCGACGCTGGGGGTTGGTGTTGTGCTGCGCGACGTGGGGAAGGGTCGGTGGGAACCGATGGTGTTTTGTCGATGGAGTGGTACAGCGGCAGCAGCGCGCGGAGACGACGACGACGGCGCTGGCGTTCACTGTACGCGCACAAGACAATAGTAAGATTCAGGAGCGAATTTGCTTTTTTCAAAAGGAAAATTATTCAGTTATGTTATTTTTACGTCAACACGTACTCATTTTACGAGTACAAGCTTTTGTAGTTGTAACTCAAACGAGTTATATTAGAAGTTATTGTTCGATACGCAGAAGATTTTGCGAAACCGCTAATAGTAGTAGAGGCACGAGACAAGTTTCGAAATTTTCATTATTTTACAACTTACCTACGGGATGAAAACGTTTTCAACTCGATGTGTTTTCTATACTCGAACAATCGTAACACTTTTAAAATCAAGCATTCCGTTTATTAATGAATGCTCTTGAGAATTTTTATAGAAATATTAACAAAAAATAATCTCGGCATTATTCACAATTGTAATTTAGTCATTTGGTTAATATCTTTTGATTAAAAACTTCATTATCTTATATCAAAATGTTCAATAATTGATTAAACCTCGTTTCGATAATCGTCAATACTCATTTTTAAAACTCTGATCACAGAAATATCACCTTTAAAGTCCAGATATAGAAAATTTGGTAAAAAATTTAGATTTTCTACGTTTTGAAGATCATATTTTATCAATTGCGAATTACAAAGTTAATGTAAGTAACGATTAGTTATTGAACAATTATTTCGATAAAAAATTATGGTGCTTGAAGTAGCTGTTAATTTATTTAAATTATTTTCATATTGGGTCGTTAATGTCGTATTTAATTCCTTGAATAAAGTATACAATCATATACATAATAAAAAAAATAATAATAACTTAAAGTTACAAAATTTTATTAAAAGCTTTATATAGCGTTTTCCAATAAGAATGTTAGAACTTTGATAGCTGATGGCAGCCATGTTTGATTTTTTTTAAGCTTATTTTGACATTTCAACTCAGTATAGTTTGGCAAATTATCATGGAATGTTTAATATTAATAACGCTTAGAAATTGTAAAAACTTCAAAAGACTTATTGAAAAAATGAGTTTAATGAGTCCATTATTTCACGAAATGGACCCATCTATTGGCCACCAAGATCATGTGATCTAACTTTATTGGATTATTTTCAGCGGAGTTATGTGAAATCATTTGTTTATGCTGATAAACCAGAAATAATAGAAACATTAAAAATGAACATTGAACGTGTAATTCATGAAATTGGACCACAATTATGTGAAAAAGTGACTAAAAATTGGACTAAACGAATGCACTATGTCAAGCGTAATCTTGGTATAATCATTTAAGAGGAATATGTATTTCTCTCTTTCTCTATCTACCCCCACCCCCTCCCACCTTTATATATACAATGACATTTTTTTTTATATTTTGAGCTGAATTTCGTTTTATTCGTTTTATATTTTTACTTTTCCTAGTATTTGAGCATACCAGGACTAATGTCCTTAAACCATCGTTATCTTCTGTTTTCTTTGGTTTTTGTCTTCTCTTTATTTAATTCTGCTGATTGTAGTAAAAAAAAATAATCAAAAACCTGCCTGTATCAAGATTTATTTATCAGCCTTAAATTGTGTGGTTTCGAATGGACTTACATCCGGTATTTATCTTCTACTGTCTTTTAGTGTTTTATTAATCTAAGTTAAAACTCATTTGGAGGAAGATATTTCTTCCATATTTCATTCTATTCCATAATTTGATATTTTTCTTTCAAAATGGGATTTGTGTGTGCCAGTTTAGTGTGGAATTTCTTTGTTTGATCGTCTATGTTGTGTAAGAAGAAAAGACCATCGATGGACAAGAGAAATTTTTAAGTGAAAACCTAGATGTATAAAAAAGGTTTAGAAAAAAACTTATAGATAGATAGGATAGATACAAATAAATATATATGCAGTTGGTGTCAGTAAATAAAATAGCAGGTATCCAAAAATTCAATTTAAAAAAATATATATTCTTCATTGATTATTTTGTATGAATGCTATTTATATGGGCTATAAAAAGTATGTTCCATCCCTTTTATAATTATTAATTACCACATGCTGTTAAATAATGACTAAATAAACAATATTATATATTTAATCAAGTATACAAGAGTATGTTTTTTCTAGTATACATGTGAACGTTATTTTTTAATAGTACGTGTTGTTTTTTATTACTAAAGTAACGTTTTTATTAATTAGAAACAAACAATTATTAGTTTAGATCTTGTCAGCTGTCAAATAATTTGCATAAATACGTTCATGAAAATTATTTAATTAATACAGACATAATATTATTGCGATGTAAACTAAAATAATAATTATAAGGGATTATTGTAAAAATTAACTTTTATACAAATGCTCAGATTTCTCGAAAAATAAATCTAATTCATTAAGTATTTAATTTTTTGGTTCTTATCTTTTCTTTATTTATTTTTTCTAATAGGAAAAATTTCTAAAAATCTGGTTGTGTTAGAATTATTATGTCGACTCCCTCCCCAATCGTGGTGCGATATTTTTGCCGAATACAGATACACACAAACACACACATATCATCATCATATCAGCTTATAATAGCACATTGTTAAACGAAAACCTAATTGAAATTTAGCATTCATTGGTTTTTGAATCTATACTGACCAGGCATTTTGATGAGAATTTTTTTTCAATATTTTCTCCCTCAAGCAAGTTACCTTCACTTTAGATGAATTCCTTCCTGTCTGCTGTATACGATCTGAAATTGAATTCACTTTTTTCACATGATAGCTACTATTTTATTGGTTGATTATATTCTCTCTCTCTCTTTCTCTCTCTCTCTCTCTCTCTCTCTCTCTATATATATATATATATATATATATAGAGAGAGAGAGAGAGAGAGAGAGAGAGAGAGAAAGTTCAAAGTGCCAATTTATTTCGTTCATTAGTAAATTAAATTAATTGTAATAATCAATAAATATGTGCAAATCAGTTGTAGTAATCGGTAATTTATATTCTATTTCATTTATAATGAAACCTTTTAAAGTAAAAATCCTAAACTATTTTTTTTTCATAGTAACAAATCTAAATAGCAGGTTTTAAACGTAACTAGTACAGTTAATAGTACAGACACGTCGTAAAACCAAATGCTTGGTCAGTAATATCTTTGTAAAACCCAATCTCCAAGACCGCACATCTATGATTGCATTGTTAAAGATGCACGTCTGAGTTTAAGAGATAAGAAGACAATCATGTGTATGTTTTTGAAAAGGATGTGGGTTTAAAAAAAAATCGAAAAAGAAATGTATTTTTTTTAAAAGAAAATAAATGTTTTTTTCAAAATTATCTAGAAAATAAAAAAGATGTTTTTTTTAAAAAAAAAATAATCGTTCTATAATTTTTATAATAGACAAATGTAGCTGTGTTTTTTTTTAATAATTAAATTGATTATTGGCATAACAAATATAAAATATTTTTATATGTAGTAATGATTAATTTATTAAGGAAATTGAATTATGGTAACCATATAAAACTAAACGTATATATGTATATTTATATTTCATGTAAAATTACAATAATAGTTACAATCAAAAATTTGCTAGCAGGGGTTGTAATAGCCAATGTGGTTTTTTGTATTATTTTTTCTTCCAAAAAAGAACATTGCATTCAACAGGATAGAATAAAGAATATTTTAAATATTAGAAATTTTAGGAAAAAATGAGTGTAGCAATAAATGTTGTATTATAATTTTTTAGTGCAATCATTCTTTTTATAAAAAAGAGGAAAAGTGATTTCTTGATTAAATTTCTTACATCTTATTTACTCTACAAATTATTTAAATATATAATCTTTTTATAATAAGAAAGCTCTGACGATGATGCATTGCTATCGAAATGCGCATTAGTACATTATTGTTATAAACAACAATGTGAATAATAAGTGATTATTGAACATTTTATAACATATTGTGGTATTGGGGGTGAAAATTCATTTGTGTTAAATTATAAACTTAAGATATGAACTTTTTTAATACAACTAATTAATTTTTTATTTTTTTTTCAAATTTATATCATTTTTTTTATCTACCAATTATTGAAAGTATTAATTTTCACTAAGAAATATTTTTTAAAAGAAATTTACCCGTTTTTACAAACGATTTTTTTTTAAAAAAAAAGTGAATTATTTATAATTCTTCTAGTAAAGATTTTTTTAACAACCAGTAATATTGAACATGAACTTATAATTTTTAAACATGAACAATTTTAAATATTTTTCTTTATTTCATATCACTTTATTTCAATGTAAAATGAATTATTAGAAATATATTGGTCATTTGCTTATTTAATTTTTTTTGGAAAAAATTCTGAAATAATGATCAAAAATATGTGTTATTTTATTTTTAAGATTATATATATATATATATATATATAGTGTTTTTTAAGCGTGATAGAACTTTAAATTGAATCTCTATTGAACATTCCATCTAAGCTAAAAAACATCTTTATTTATATACATACATACAATAGGTGTTTTTTTAGGTTAGATAGAACTTTCGATAGGGATTTAAAGTTCTATCACGTTTAAAAAAACATTCTATATATATATATGTATGTGTATATGTATAATTTGTGGAATTGATTTCCTTATCGTGTCCTATCGTTTAAAGATTGTTTCTGATATACGTCTCGACAGTCCCTATCGATAATTAGAGCGTAATCGTATGATTCAATTCCTGTTCGCAGTCTCTTCTTATAGGCAAGTCATTAAATCAATAGCTAATACGTCTATCAATATGTTTGTTTCATTTGCATGACTAACATACAACAACAATCGAATGATTAATTAGTCGTCCAAGAATCCGCAATCGATGTTAACCCATCGAATGGCCCGAGAGTCTGTTGGCACACCCGACCGTCGCGCCATTCTACTGTGGATTTTTGTGTATCGTGATGTAGTGGTAGAGAAGCAGCTCAGTTGCTGCCTGCTTGGGTTAGCACGGTCGGGCTTGACGTCGCGACTGGCGGGGCGGGCGACGTCGGGGAGGTGTAACGGGATGGGCGGACGTCGGTGGCGCTGCGACCGAAGTGTGAGCCGACGGTGGTGCGTCGTTGCGCCGGCTATATGACGGCGGCGGTGGGCATTGGGTTGCAAGACGTTGACGTCGGCCGAACCTTGAATCGGACGTTGGGATGGGCGTCGAACGGTGGTTTTTCGGTCTGGTCTGTTTCGGTCGAACGTGTGTGCATCTTCTGACGATGTCTTCGCCACGTTTTAGGGCCATATTACATGGTAATTCGTCGATCTCACGTTCTCGATCTCACGACAAATATCAAAATTATTTGACGTGCGCCCTGTTTTCAGGGTTTACGTTTTCTCGTATACCTGGAGTATTAGGAAACATCACTCACACACACATAATCACACATCTCCAATACGGATGTGACGACCACATTTCGTAGATGTTAAATATAAGCTTTTCAGAGAATTACTGATACAATATTGATATATAACATTTGATGTGCCGCTCTACCGTATTATTGTACATAAAATATCTTAATTATTAAACAAAACGTATATTCTCGTCTCGAATCGAATTCGTATTAGCTGTTAATTTAATATTTTTGTTTGAAGAAAATTAGATTGGTCGCTTTTTGTACAAGCTTCACTGTCGACTTTATCTTATATAAAAAACGAGTAGAAAAAGCTCTTTAAATAAAAGATAATGGCATATTTTCAAACTCGATACCAAACATCAATAATCATTCACTACAAATTCTTTTTGTTTTAAAATAAAAAGGAATAACTATTGACGTATTTCTACAAAAAATCCATCAAGACCAATTTAAAAACTATTTGAAATTTTTTAGCATTTAAAAATGAATGGCAGAGGAATTTATTTAAATATTTTTTTTTTAGTTTATTTCTTAAGTATCAGTGTTTGTTTTACAAACGGTATTTAATGAAAGCTTTTGAGTTTTTTCTATTTTTTTGCGTTTTACGAACCAGAATGTTGATTTACAAAATATGATTTATAGCTAAGTCGAAATTTGAATAAACAGTGAATAATGTTATAAAATATTATGGTTTATTTATAAAAACGAATTAATCATAGTATTAAATCAACAAAAAAATATTTTATATGAATTCTGTAATGGTTCTATATTAAATAAGAAATTAATTCATTTTTGAAATCAATTAAATTCGAATTTCCGTAAGAAATGAATTTCAAATATTTGTGTTAGAATTTTAAAAAAAATCATAAATATTTTTAATGGATCTTTATTATTCAATAAAAGTGATTCTTAACTTTTTAAAAATCATATCTGAAATTTTTGCAATATTTTCAGCTTAGTTACAGTTTTTAATATTAAAAAGTGATTATAAATATTTTTTTAGAAAAAATCATACACCAATTTTAATATCTCTATATTCAGTAATTATGCAAAAATAATTCTAATACTCTTCACATCAATTATATATTAAATTTTATTTTTTTCTATAATGGAGTTATAATTTTTGAATGAAAATAAAATATGATTTAAAATAAATTATCTATAAAATTGTTTGCTAATTATAATATTTTTATATTTCTAAATGACACTGTTGATTGATAATTAGTTTCCATTATTTTTCATTCCGCTTCAATACTTATTTTTTTGAAATTAACATTTTTAAAAGAATTTTTTGACATTTTCTTTTTTTAATGTATGATTTTATTTTCACGGCTTGGTCATTTATTTTTTAAAAAGAAGAAGCAAATTTTTGATTAGAATCATTTCATAAATGCAATCTAAAATGACAAATTTTCGTTTTAACATAATTGACTTATCCCCTTCTCCATAAGATTTTATAAAAGTGATTAGTAATCATTTACCGTCGATTTTATTTCTCTGATTCGAATTTTGATGATTGTATGCCATCATCGTCCAAGTGTGCATTATAAAATGGAATAATGCTTTGCATTTTTTTTAAAAAATTCCTATCCAAATTATTTTTTCGTCTCATTTGGACTGCTTTGAAATTTAATTTAATTTTATTGAGAGCAAATATTAGTGAAAAATTGTAGATGTAATAAAAACATTGATTTATTTTTTCGTAACTTAATTTTTAATATTACTTTTTCCAAAATTTTATATTTATATATATATATATATATATATATATATATATATATATATATATATATATATATATATATATATAATAAGTATAAAATAAATTTTCATTGTATGAGAATTTTATTTAAAGGGACTGATTTAAATTATTATAACAGATATTTTGGTTAAGTAAAATTGATATTCTATATAATTCAATTTTTCCAATCTTGGCAATCATTCTTTAATTACTGTTTTGTAATTATTAATCCATTTGATAGTATTTTTTTAAAAAAAAACATTTAATATATCTAGTGTAGTGTCGATTTTAAAATCTTACGAAATACTTAGAAATGTCATTGTGATTCACTTGAATATATCAGAAAACCCAAAACTTGTGGAAAACACCACATTCGGTAAAAACGAATTTAATTTTTATTGATCCAGTGTTTTCCAGCAGTGTTTTTATGATGATTCATATTTTATTAAATGCGTGTGGCGTCAAATAAAAATAGTTTCCAGCGATGAGCTTATTTATTGTTTTATTATACTAGAAGAATTTCTTCATTCCATGTATGCATGTATATGTAAGGGTACGCTTAATATACATACACACACACACATACACACACACACACACACATATATATATATATATATATATATATATATATTTTCATACACACACTCGTGTATGTGTGTATATGTGTGGTCATTTGAAAACTGATTTCATAAATTGTCCATGTTTTGTCAGTTTTATATGTAACATTAAAGAAAACCCTTAGGAATTACTATTTAAATATTTATTTCTTTATGATTGAAGTAGATTCTCAGAATCGATAACAAGAAAGTAATGGATAGCCCTTTTATATAAGTATTTTTTTGTAGTACATAGAATTGTTTATAAGTGAACCTCTTTTGACAGAACAAATGTTATTATTTTATTCTGTTCGTAAAAGTAAATTCAATATTCTTATACATTACTTTGTAATATCATAATAATTGAATATTTTTTAAAGGAATGATATGTTGCTGACATGCAAATGATGTCAGAGAATATCTTAATTATTATTCGAAACAAATACACACACACACATACATATATATATATATATATATATATATATATATATATATATATATATATATGACCTGTAGTATGGAAAATTTCATGAAAATTCTACTTTTTCAAAAATCATTTTTTCTCATACAGAAATAAATATTGGTTACAAAATGAAATAAATCGAAAATTAAAATAATTTTTTAAACATAATATCGTTCATTTTAAAAAAATAGATGTTTCAATTAATTATTTGAAACGAACCTTTACTATTTTCATTTAGAAGAAAATATCAGTTCCTTAGAAGTAAGTATTTACTTTTTTATTATAAATATTTACATAGAATAGAATTTTATTTTTTTAATCGCAGTTTTTAATTTTTATGAGGAATTTTTTTTTTTGTAAAGGAATTTTGTAAAAAGAATGAAAATGCCTCAAAATCATTTTTCTAGTAGTAAAATTTTATTTTCCAATAACAATTGGCATTTTCTTCAAAAAATCATTATTTTCTGTTTAAATAATTGATTTCTAGCCAAAAAGATTGTTTTGAATTGAATTTAAAATTTTTCAATTTTTTACTCTCAAAAAACGACAACCTATAGTATGTAAAATTTTATGAAAAAATCAACATTTTCAAAAATTGATTTTTCGTGTACACAAATATTAGTTAATAAATTAATTAAATCGATAATTAAAATCATTGTTTTAAAACTAACATTCATTTTTGAGAAAATTTTCATTTATAAAATCTACCAGTTATTTTAATCAAAGGTTCACTATTTTCATTTGGAAGTAAATATCACTTCTTTGGAAACGAAAATATATATTTTTTTTGTTATAAATATTTACATAGAACAGCATGATAAATTTTCAATCTAAAATTTTCATTCTAATCTGGTAGATTACACTTTTATTTGTTACTAAATTTACCTTTACTTAAAATTTATTATCAATTATTTCAGTGTTTATTTGAAAACACATCTATTTATATTCAAAATAAAGCGTGTTACAAATATGTTATTAATTTACATTCCACACGACAGTTTATTTCTGTTTATAAACTGATTATATTTACTCTAGTTAAGAAAATTCTTTAGTAATGTTGTCATCGAGGCCATGTATTCTTAATCATATTCCAAATACGTGCATTTTTTCCCGAAATCTAGAATCGTATTTGTACTTGTTATGTTTTCAAATCGCAATGAATTACAAAATGTACAATACGTACGATTTTGTTAATAAAAGCCGTAGTTTTAATTGGCATTAATGCCAAATATTCTTGTTTGTATAGTAAGTTTATTTACTAATAATATATAAGTAATTTTGTTTGATTAAAAATAAATCCATCTATTTTTGTATTAAAATAAATTACTAGTTCTCAAACAGTAATATTAAGTCACAATTAATTTAGTACTATTCATTCACTTTTTTACAAATCAATATTATCAAAGTTTTTTTTTAAAAAAAATGTTATTTATTAGTAATTATTTCTTATAAAGTTAATATTGTATATAAATATAAACTTTTATAAAATCTTTTATAAAATTGATTTATTTGTGTTGAATAATGTGACATGTGGATAAGTGTGTTTTTTGTGTTGAATAAATTTTATCATTTAATAATCTTTATTGTCTATTTACAATTTAGTTGTAAATATATTTCAGTATTAGTTTTATTATACTGAAAGAATAAATTTAAAAATCAGCTATAATTTTAGATTATAACTGTTTTTATCCAATTATATTTTATTGTCCATTGTTATTTGAACAAAAAATAATAATTTTCTGGTAAAAGTAACATTGATTGTTAAAAAATACAATTTTACTAATCGAAAAATGATTTTTAGTCATTTTCTCTTCGATTACAAAATTAAAATGATAATTATTATCTAATAAATTAGAATGAAAATTCTAGATTGAACATTTATTATAATATTCTATGTAAATATTTATAGCAAAATAAACAGATTTTTATTTCCAAAAAAGTATTATTTGCTTCCAAATAAAAATAGTAAATGTTTGATAAAAAATTGAGTGTGATTTTACAAATTATAATTGACTCAGAAATGATTTTTCCAGTTATAATCAATAATAATATTTTGTTCAAATAGCAAATGTTTACATAGAATCAATATTATTATTTGAAATTAGTTTATTGTACTTTTTTCTCAAAAATAAATAAATAATAAAACGAACTAGTATCCAAAGATACTAGTTATTGTTCTTAACAAACGATTTTTTTTAATGGCCTTTAATTTCGTATACTGATGATTTTGATGGCATATCTACAAAAGAATGCTTGAATAAGGTAAAAAATAAATGGATGTTGAACACTTTTGAAAAAAATTACGATATTGAGATGAGTGATTTATTTATGTAAAAGAAATTCTAGTTGTTTAGTAAAGTGTAGTTGCTACTTATATTTTTTTTAAAAAAATTAGTAAACATGACACACTGTTCAATATTTTGCCTGAAATTATCTATTTTTTTTTATTGATTTTCCACCCTTATATTTATATATATATATATATATATATATATATATATATATATATATATATATATATATATATATGTATGTATATATAAATGATAGAAATTTATTTACTTGTGAACTATCCGCCATGGTTTGTATTTAAACAAACGTATTATTGTTGATGACAGCCTTTAACGCAAATATTATTCGAATCGACACTTTAATCATAGCATCTCGTAGACGGCAGACAATGTAGGAGGCTGCATATTAATGAAATGCAGGTGCATATAGTGAGAATGCAACGTCATCTTGATGTACATACACTCCAGACGGCAAGTAGTTCATCCTTCTATTGTGTGCTGTTTGTTTTAAGATTTTCTCGTATATATCAAATAATTATTGTTGTATCTAGTGTTTGCTATGTTGCCATTGATTGTAGTAGAATTGCGAATTTAACTAAACGATAGAAACCTTTTACAGTCGTGTATAATTAATGTTATGCTCTCGATCGTCGAGTATCACAACGTGTGTTTTTTAATATTATTATTATTTTACTTTATAGTCTGTATTAATATTTCATTTCGTGTCTATGAAACGATGAGGAATCTTTGAAAAGGATGTTAGTTATTTATTTATGTTATTTGTAATTTAAGTAAAGAAAATATCATTTGTTATTAGAAATATGTCTAGGGATTTTCTGTAAATGACATCTACTTTATATTTTAACAATTTTTCAAACGATTCGTAATCTTCGCCTGTATTCCTCAATTCGCATCTAAATTAGAAATCTTTTGATAAAAAGACATTGTTGTTTCTATTTTTTTTAATTTCAAGACAAAATGAAATTCAAATCTATTGGAAATTGTAATCATATTTTTTAATAACAAGTAATTTTATCAAAAAATAATTAAATAGTGGTAAAAATTATATAGAGTGAATTTTTAAATTTTCAATTTTTCTCTAAAAAAAGTTGTCCCTCTATATGGAAAATGTCATGAAAAAATAATTTTAAAAATTTGTACATTTAGTTGAATATCAAAGGTCGTTTGTAAAATGAAACTAACTAATGATAAAATAATATTTTTGGATGTAAAATAATTTTTAGTTTCAAGGATTAATTTTCTAACTCAAAGTAATTCATTCAGTTCACAATTATTTATTTTAAGCCAAATTTGTACACTTGTATGAATATAATTATTTTTTATTCAAATTTTTAAATTTCTAGAAAATATATAAAAGTACAGAAAACATGTTTTGGCTACTAAAATTATATATTTTAATAATGAATGTTACTTTTGATGAAAAATTATTATTTTCTTTCTGAATAATCGATTTCTCATAAAAATATTGAATTATAATGAGATTTAATTTTTTTCAATTTTCGAGCCTTAAAAAACAACGACCTATAGTATGGAAAATTTCATGAAAATTCAAATTTTTCAAAAGTCATTTTTTCTCACATAAAAATAAATATTGGTTACAAAATAAGATAAATCGATGATTAAAATTATTTTTGAGCATAATATCGTTTATTTGTAAAAAATAGGATGTTTCAATTAATTATTTTAAACAAACATTTACCATTTTCATTTAGAAGAAAATATCAGTTCCTTAGAAGTAAATATTTACTTTTTTTTATTATAATTATTTACATAGAATAGCATTTTATTTTTTTAATGGCAGTTGTTAATTTTTATGAGTCAGATTATTCTTTTGGAGAGGAAGGATTTTTTTAAAAAGAATGAAATTGACTCAAAATCAGTTTTCTGGTAGCGAAAATTTATTTTCTAACAACAAATGTTATTTTTTTCAGAAAATCATTATTTTTTGTTCAAATAATCGATTTCTATCGAAAAAGATTGTTTTGAATTGAATTTTAAAATTTTCATTTTTTTACCCTCAAAAAACGACGACCTATAGTATGTAAAATTTTATGAAAAATCAACATTTTCAAAAATAAATTTTTAATGTACAAAATCAAATATCGGTTAATAAATTAAGTAAATCTATGATTAATATCACTTTTTTTAAACCAAACAGCGTTCATTTTTAAGTAAATCTTAATTTACAAAATCTTACTTAGTTATTTTATCAAACATTCACTATTTGGAAATAAATATCACTTTTTTAGAAATAGAAATTTATTTTTTGGCTATAATTATTTATATAAAACAGCATGATAAATTCCCAACCATAAATTTTCATTTTAATCTGTTAGGTTATAATTATTATTATAATTTTTAATTTTGTGAACGAAATGAAAATGTCTCAAAATCACTTTTCCATCAGTAAAATTTTATTTTGTAATAACAAATGTTAGTTTTATCAAAAAATCATTATTTTCTATCCAGATAATCGATTTCTAGTGAAAAAGATGGTTTTGAACTGAATTTTAAAATTTAATTTTTTTTTTACTCTCAAAAAACGACGGTATGCAAAATTTCATAAAAAAATCAACATTTTCGAATATCGATGTTTTTTGCTTATAATCAAATATCGGTTAAATATCATGAATTGATGATGAAAACCATATTTGTGTACAAAAACGTATTGAATTTATGAAAAACATTGATTTGTTGTTCCTGATCTTCAGCGATTAAGATACTTCCTGGTTTTTTATACCAATTATGTAGAATTTATTTGTCTAAATGTTTAACTTTATCTGTTTTCTATTACGAAAGTGAACTAGTGACAGTTATCAAATCCATTTGTGAAGTTGTAATCTGTTTACAGTTTTTTGTTATGAATTTATTAATTTTTTGTGTAATATAAGATTAGATTGTTTAGTAGAGCGCTGTTATTGTTTATTTATTTTAAGAAAAAAAGGAAAAGATAATGGTGTTTCATCAATATATATTTCATATAAAATGGTTTAATATTTTCTCAATTAAATATCGTTTCCATTTTATTTTTTTTTTATTAAAAAAAAATGAGTATAAAGACACGCGTTTCTTTTTGCGTCCAGTTATAAATAATTATCTCAACAGATTCGATTCATGTAAAACAATCATCATTTTATTTATGTAAATGCGTCTAAAACACATGTTCGTAATTTGTTCGAATAACATTTTCATAACAAATCACAAACATGACGAAACGATTGCACACACACAAAGAGCCTCACACGATTATGAAACACGTATGCGTGCGACCTTTAAACCGGTGATATTGTGAAGTGTCCCGCATGCGATCGGCCATAAAAATGATGAGCATGCATGAAAAACATATTACTGCTTCTGTGCAGTTAAATCTTGCCGCCGCGCCACATAAAATGTGTGTGTGTTTTTCTCTCGGACTGATTATACGAAGAGTAACCAAGTTCCTCCTTATTGAGATCTATGGATGCCAGTAAAAGTCCAATATTGAGATAAATGTTTCCTTTTTACCGACTATAAATTTATCGCTTGACGCTTGTTATTTTCGCGCGATAATAATATTGGCTCTCGGAGGAAATCCCTGAAATTTTCTTTATTACACATAATATTTAATGATCCTTCGATTATTTATTTTCTTTGGTGGCGAATCGATTACGGTTGCGTTTTTTAAACATATATGCAATAGACATTCATTCATTCAAACAAACATACACACACACACATACATGTATATATATATATACATATACAGGGTGACCTAAATAATATTGAAGGATATCAAACTGGACTGATGGTTACATCTTCCAATCTCATTTAGACCACTCTGTATAGACACGTATAAATAAATCAATTTTAGAAGAGAATATAATTTAGAAATATGTAGTAAATCTAAATTGTAATCAAAAAAATTAAAAATTATAAAGAAATAATAACTAAGTAAATTTTATAAGCAAAGTAAATATGGCAGCAGTAAATGAAAGAATTCAAGCAATTAAATAAAAAAAAATTATTCAACACTAAATTCCGTCTGTGCAAATGTATTATTTATATAAGGGACTCAAATGAGACTGAAGGATAGTAAATTATAATAAGTAAGTGTATGTCTATACCCTTAAGTGTTATTTGGGTCACTCTATAGAAAAAAGTGTAGTTATATTTATTAGTTAACATATAGATAATTTTTAAATGTCGATAGAGAAAAAAAATTATATTGGAAAAAATTATAATATGAACAAAAAAAATATGCATGAAATTTAATATAATTATATACAATTTAAAAATGATATTAGTGAACTAGAAAAAAGAAAAGAAATTAAAAAAAATAGAGGAAATGAATGATGGTCGTGGAAATATTTCAAAGAAAAATACACAATGGAAGAATAATTAAATTTCGGATCCAATTGGATAAATAATACAATTTATAAATGAATAAAATTATATAAGCAATGAAAAAAGAGAACAAATAGTACTGTTTATTAAAGACTCGAGAAGTGAAGTGTGCAAGAGTTGAATTTAATCAACTGTGAATTTAAAATAATTTTATATTTTCGAAGAAGAGAAAAATGTTTTTATTTTTACCTGTATTTGTATAATCCGAAGCCAATAATGGTTCATATATATTTATTGTTCATTACTTAATTTTGAATGTATAAATTGGATTTTTTATCGAAATAAATTACTCAGTTACATAAAATCTTTTACTGCTTGAGATTTTATATTACAGTACTTTAATGATGAAGGATGCTTATCGAAATGCATGTAAGCGAATAAAATTAACACTAAATGAGCATTGAAGAGGTTTATAAATTTTTATGCTGTCATTAATTTACTTTAAAAAAATATTAATTTGTGATAATTAAAAAAAATATCTTTCTTCCTTGCACACAATCTAAATTGTGACGAATCATTAAATTGAAGATATTCCGTAATTTTTATAAAATAGCAAAGAAATATTTCATTAAATATAATTATTGTAGTAAGGAAAATACAGAAATCGTCTAGAATAAATGATATAAAATTCTTCACAGAACTCATCATATCTGTTAGCCATTTACATTCTATCAGTACATAAATAATTTAATTCCGTATCTTTTATATGATTTCGTACTTATTGTATCAACACATCGTACCATTAAATGCACGTTTCGTAGACATCGGGGCACTATTTGTATTCATATTTTTTATTTTTTACTTATAAGCACATATACAAATAGTCAGTAGACACTATTCCGAACGGGTTATTAGCGAGAAATATGTGCAACGTTCCACAAATTCTGGCAGTCGGCCTAATGATGACATGTTAATAAAATCACGTTATTATTAGTTGAATGCGATGCTTTTAATGCACTTAACAGTGTTTGGATTTTATTTATTTCGACATTTATAGAATGTATCTTACATTTTCATTGGAAAATATAATTATTGGATGATTTTTCTTCAGTTGATTTGTAATAATTCCATTTATGTATATTCATTTATATATATATATATATATATATATATATATATATATATATATATATATATATATCAAGTATTGTAATAATTCAATGATCCAAGAAAATGCAAAACCATGTTAGAATTAACACATGGAGATATTAAGAGAAATACTCGTAAGTAGATTCGAAAGTAGACTAAAGTTATAGCCATTATATTGGAGTGAAAAGTTTAAAATGAAAATGGGTCAGTTATATGTAACAAGAAAAGATCGTCAATGGATTACAGAAATTATTCTATATTATTTTATGGATATATTTTAAATATTGTAAGTAAATCTTATAAAAATTTAAATTGTGTGAAAAAAGAAAAATTAAAGCACGTTTAAGTATATAATATAGTTGTTAAAGAAAAAGTATACTTTTTAGTAATCTTTTACTTGAATATTGCAGGAGTATATGAGATCTGCATTTATTTCATCCATAGAACAGCTAATTTTAAGGGAAAAATAGTTAAAAATTGACTAATCCAACCCTATTTATCAGTAGTTATTTTTTTCCGAAAATTATTTTTTATTTATTGATTTAATCGTTTTGTAGTAAAAAAGATCCATTTATGATTTTATATATTTTTTATTTGGTTCTAAAAGAAACAGTGATATTGTTTGAGTACTATAAGTGTATAAAAAAAATTCACATTTATTCTTAGAGCAGATAATTTTGAAGAAAAAAATGATCATAAATTAATTTTTATCCACCAAAATGTTATTTTTCTCCAAAAAAAATTTTTTCAATCGATATAATTGTTTTATTTTTTAAAAAATTACTTATGATTTGACAGTTTTTTCATTTTTATCTTCTAAAAAAAACATTGATATCTATAAACTGTGATGTTGTTGAAGAATGTAGTTAAAAAGTAATTATATTTTTTGCAGAAATAATTGTTTAGAAAAATTGTATATGAATAATGATTATATTATTGAATCAAATCATACAAGTTTATTCTAAATCCAAACTGTTGAATGCTATTTACTGTTTTTCTCACAAGTATATGTTTTTATTTTCGAAAAATTAATTAATTTGAAAACCTATGTAAACAAATTAAATTGTGTAACATATCCGTACATTCCCATAATTGAACTTGATTACGAAACATGTCCATTTTATATAAACTAATAATTATCCTGTCTAGACCAGATACGTTTAAAATTCCGTCATATTTGTAGAAAAGAAAACATGTAAGTAGAGACTAACATGCTCATGTACGAGCCGTTAGTGATTTTATCACAGATACAAAATGACCTCAATAATAACCTTCTTGAAAATGCAAATCCATTGCAAACGATAATAAGTCCGTTGAAATTTGTAGAGCGTGCACAATTTCGAACAGAGCATGTGTGTGTGTAGAGCAAGCCATAATTTCTATCGAACGAAAATTACTAACCGCAAAACTACCCCAAAACACCATTAAACTGAAAATACACGGCGCTATGTTTTGAATAGGTGTTGTTGAATAGATGTATCTAAAAGTTTCGACGTATGTCGTTTTGTAGAAAGATAGAGTGTTGTTGCGAACGAACACAGATTGTGTGTACAGAGGGGCCGTGTATAAATGACAACCGTGAATATCTGTATATGAGATTTTATGAATGATGAAAAAAACCATTTTGGTTTTAAAATATTTTGATTTTTATATATTTTTTCAATTTGTTGTTGCACTTATAATTACATCCATGTCATCAAATATAATTAAACGAAGAAAATAAAAATTGAAAAATAAGTACTAGATGTTTTTAACCCTACAGTTCACAATGAATTATATATGAATCATTGATATTTGTTGTTTATTTTGTGTTTAACATTTTAAAAAATTCTAAATGAGTAACTATTCTTATGTGAATTATCATTTGATAAAATATAATGCCATCTTTTGATAAAATTTACGAGTGTGCATTAACAATAAAATTTAAAAATCAAATACGACCACTCCTTTCACAAGATGTGTAACTAGGTAATGAAAACCATTTTCCTATTTGAAATTACATTCGAGTGAGATGTAAAAAATTCAATGGCATAGCCCAAACTAGTTTGTGAAAAATGCAATACAGAATTATGTTTTCTTTTCAAGAAAATTAATGAAAAACTGAAAAAAATTCTTTATAATTTTTCCAATTTTTAGCCTAGTATTTTGTAATAATATACATAGTTTTTTTAAAAATAAAAAAATACGCACTGTAACCGTAATGCACTTTTTTGATGATATCATGGTAGAAAATGCATATCAATGAATGAACAAAATATTAAGTTAATACTGAACACTTATAAAATCTTAGGCTGTTGAAGTAAATGATAATAAACAACTAAGATAATTAAGAGAGGAAAATAGAAAATAATATTTGTTATTAGTTTGACACTGGTTTATTTACTTTTAAATAATATTACTGAGTAGCAACATTACGTCTGTCATTAATATCTATTTAAACAGTAATGCCATTATCTTTCTTATGAGTGTAATGTTGGAAAATTACAAAAGTAAAGATTCAATTTTATAACACAACGTTTTCTGATAATATCCATTGAAATGTTTATCAATGAATAAAATGATTCAGTGTTTATTGAACTGCAGTGTTGAAATCGAGTGAGATTCTATCAATTCGAAAATGAATTGGCTTCAGTGCTAAACGAATATTAACATTTACATTTTTTTATAAATGTAAATTTATGTAATTGTCTTGTTGATTTTATAATACAGCTCTCTGACGATGATGCCATTGCCATTGAAATGCGCGTTAGCAAGTAAAGTGAACAATAGTAAAGAATTATTGAACACTTTTTCAATATTTTATGATATTTGGATGAAAATTCATTTTTGTGAAAGTGAATTCATCATAGTTTCAAAACAAATAGTAACATGAATTTGCAATTGATTTATGAATCACTGTGACTTCTTTCTAATAAATTACTATTTATTGCAATTTTGTATGAGTTAAATAATAAGTAAGCATTTATTGATATTTATTAATGAATATAAGTTTACACTGTATTTATGATCAAGTCTTATGTTAACTATTTAATAATAATAATAATAATAATATATATATATATATATATATAATACTTGTTTAAGTTAAGGTATATTTAATTATTTCTTTTTTTCTCTTTTCAGGTAAGTTGCAAGTTTTGTTAATTCATTTGGATGCAGTTATCTTCAGTAGATTTTTATATTTCATCAGAAGTAAGTTATATTAATTGATTAATTCAGTATGGATTTTGTAAGTTGCAATTATAAACAAATCAACAGTTGTTTTAATTAATACGAATCGTTTTGGTTTTCTAAAAATACTAGATTTAAAATAAGAACAATTTATATGTAAATACAGAGTGACACAAATGAGACTGAATAATGTAAACCGGAACTAAAGTTATATCCTTTAGTCTGATTTGGACCATCCTACTATATATATAAATATATAAGTTTAAGCCTCTTTCTATCGATTGTTCGATAAAGGCCTCTTCCAAAACTTATATATATATATATATATATATATATATATATATATATATATATATATATATATATATTTTTAAGAAAAATATAAATCACTAAATTTATCTGGATTGTATTTATAAACTTTTTTACCCATTTGACAGAATTAAAAATTGTATTTTTCACAATTTTTTTATCAACACATAATCATTAATCAGTGCCCAGTAGATATTACTTTTATTATAGAAATTCTAGACATTAATATAAGAGAAATTCTGAAAAAGATATAAAGAGATAATCAGTGCTTTTTTTATATTGTGCTTTTTTATACATATCCACTCAGCGAAGTTAAGGCTATTTTAATTTCATTATTTTTTTTCTATTTTTTAACAATTTGTATTAAACATAAAATAAAAAGAGTAGTAAGAAAATTTATATTAATTTATTAATTTGTTCAAAAATCAAAAAAATTCATTACTGAGCTATAATAATTGCATGACTGTCGAAATGTATGTCATTAAATAAATAAATGATTGTTGTACATTTTTGTAAAATCTTATGATGGTATTAGAATGAATGATTAATTTTTGTTAATAACTCTTACTGATAATTTTTTTTTAAAAAAAGGTACGATTAGATTAAAACTATGATACAATGTTTATATTATTTAAATAATAAGCAATGTAATAAATTATGATAAATATCATATTTAATTAGTTAATTTGTATACGAATTGTAGTATGTTTGAATCTGATTATATCATTTACGTCACTCTTTATTGAGGGAATATTTCAAACCTTAAATCGTGTATCTGAATGTTAAGGATAATATTCTAAATAAAAATAAAATTCAATATTCATTCAAAATTAATTCAATACTCATTAAAATTCGTGCAATATTCATTGGGATTCATTGTCGACATTTCCGAGAAATTTCTACGTATTTCTCTGAAATTGTTATTTCGAAAATGTTTCATTATTTTGGAATCTATTCTGTAATATATTTGTGTATTTACACGAAAATGTTTAATTATTTTGAAATATATTTGTGTTTATATAATTATTTTTCTTATTTCATTGTAATTTTGATCTAATCAATTATTTGCATATTCCTAATAAATTCGTAATGATTTATTTTTATTTGCATTAAAGCGAATTTATGTTTGTGTTGATCTCAATCAAATATTTACAACGAACAGAAGTCAGTTAATATTGCATGTCGAGGTAAAGGCTCTTTACGATAAACAAAAAAACACATATACACCAGCTGTAAAAAAAGTACACGAATCCCGGTAGTGCGAAATGGCGCCAAAACGCGTGCCAGAAATAAATTTTCGACGGAATTCTTCTTTCGACATGTCTGTGAACTTGACCGAGATAGTACAAATATTTATATAAAAAAAAATCTAAAATTAGACGCGAACGCATGATCAGTCTGTTAAAATGAATCAGTGCGAGCCTTTGAACTTCGGATATAAATGAAACGCTGACGTCAATTCGGGAAAAAATCACATGTTACGCCTAATACATTTTCTCGATAGGCACGTCATTGATGGGAAAATACACTTTCGGATGTTCAGTTCCTTGAAAAGCAATCAATTTATTTGTTTTCGAAGCAAATGAAAATACTCCTCGAGCAAAGAAAGCTTTTAGAATAGTTTTTCTGTTTTAATGAAATTAGGCGTGTTTTTTTTTAAAAAAAAAAATAACACAGGAGGTCGTCGAGGATCTTTCGATAAATTTTAACTTTTCGTTTACGAAATATTGAAAAATATGGATTGTTTTTCATGAATGTAATTGGAAGTAACATGATTTTTTATTTTATGTAAATGTTTTCTATTTGTGATTTTGTAATTAATTTCAGTACTATTGAAGTTGAATAAATAGAATCGATTAAAAATGTCACTATATTTTATGTATTCGGTTAAACACTATCAACTTTTTTTTGTGCTTATTTACATTGAATTTTATTAGAATATTTCTTCTTAAATTATTGAAAATCAAATATTTTTAGACCTCCAGATAATAATAATATAGAATAATTATAATTTTCAAAGTCAATTAAGAATAATTATTTATATAAAAGTTTGTAAATTATTACAGGAATTTTTTTGTCAATATTACTTATTTAATTTAAATGTCATTAAATTAAATCAAGTAAATGTTATTTTTTTGTATGTTTAGATTAACCAACGTATAAAGAATATCGCAGTATCTTTACTCATAATCTTATTTACACCTTTTCGCTACTTAGAAACAATGAAGTAGGAATTTAAAGATATATATATATATATATATATATATATATATATATATATATATATATATATATATATATATAATATGCCTGTTTATAAGATAAAAATGATTAAAAGGTCCCGTTCGTCATAACAATGAAACATTAAAATAATAGTAAGCAAGTTCATTTGAAGGCAGACTAAAAAGTCGATCCGATGGTTCGTTCAACCGAGCTATATAAGCGCGAAGTGAGCTCCTTCCTGTTGACATGAAAACCAAGTCGTAAATATAACGCCGCCGAGCGCTGCACTGTTTTGTCTGTCCGTTCGCTTCCGAGCAGAAAATGAAAACATTTCGCAAACTATAAATATATTCTTATAAATCATATCTCTTCAGACCACATAAACATAATATAATAATCGTAATGTAGTTGTAATGGTACAAATAAATATTATCATTTTCAAGTTTTTGAACAATACGCTGTTGAAACGGTCGCATTAACTTTGCTTTTTTCCATCCTCTCTGTTAAAAAGAACGAGTTTATTTTTACGATAGGATATAAATTGTAGAAGATATCGTTTACGCTTTTTTTTTTAAAAAAAATAAGCATAAATGTTAGATGTAGTGTGACGATGGAAACAAAAATTGTGCATTAGAAGGTGTGGGTACTGACACCCACATGGAAAATAAAAGAATAACTTATTCTCGAAAAAACTTTGATTTGTTTCGGTTCCGTTTTGGCTTGATACTTTTTCACCTTTTCATATCAAATGTACAAGCAGAAAGTTCACGAAATTTATGTTCAGTTCGCATAACACTTTTTCAACTTAAACTTTTATACAATTAAATTGTTTCTGATATTTTTCAAGTAACAGTAATCGAATTCGGTTTGAACAATATCCGTTCATACCACTCGACAATCTGTTCTTAGTTGTAACAATCAAAGTTTATTAATAAAGCATGCGAAATGTTTATCTGAATACATAAATCAGTCACCGTAACATTGTAAGAGTTTATTGAAAATAATAAGCACTTATTGTTCACTTTATTTAGTAATATACATTTCAATATCTGCATTGTCATTTTGAATAATAATAATTACATGATTATTGAAATATTATACATTCATATTTTTCTGGGGAACATTTTTTTATGGTAATTTAGTCTAATGAAAAATTTTCAAAAAATATTTAATGCATCTTTTATGCTACTAATTAGCTAGTAAATATTTAAAAGTTACCAGATAGTAAAAATTATTTATTAATCATAATTTTCTTAATATATTTTCTACCATCATTATTTTTTCTAAAAAGTTTGGTACTGTTAATACATTATACTAAAAGACTTTATTTATTTTAGTACTGTAACAAATTCATTTCAACACCAATAGACCACTAACATTGAACAATATAAGACTTAACACAATTTTTAATTATCACTTATGATTCACTTTATTTGCTGATATGCATTTCGTTGGTCACTTCATCATCATCTTAATGTAAAATCTGTGTGGTATAAAAAAAAGTTTTTTTTTATTGCAATGTATTGACAATAATGATATGGCGATCAAAATGCGTATCAGATTATTAAGTGATTCTTGGCCATTTTTATAAAATATTTTAGTGCTAGCAGTGAGTGATTCATTTGTGTTAAACCAAAATGAATTATTTAGTCTAACACTACTGGATTTTATAAAATTGTACAATAATCATTCCTTGTCAATTTAGTTGTTAATATGCATTTTGACAGGCATGATATTATTAGAACGATCATAAAATATTTTAATTTAAAAATATTATATAAATACCTATTATATAAAATATGAAATTATGTATGAATATGTCTTAAAATATTAAAAAGTACAAAAATCAAATATAATTGAAAATCATTTTATGATTTTATTAAAATAAAATTTCAATTAAGTTAATTTCGTTCAATGTTTCTGTGGATGAAAAAAAGACAAACTGGAAAAAACCGTATAATTATACTTAAATTTAATTAATAATATCGACATGTTTAAGGAAAATTCACTCACCTATGTACCTGGAATAATTGTTTGAAAAGATGAAACACTGATTTATTAGTACTCATGTTTTTTATACGTGGTATCGTTTGGATTTTAATATTTTTTAAATTTACATATGAAACTAAATACCTGAATATATATATATATATATATATATATATATATATATATATATATATAATTATTTCCATTGAGCCGTTTGGCAGAGAGGTGAAGTGGGTGTCGAGTTAAGGGGGCGTCTTTAGTTCACAGAAGTATAAAATCACGTGAATTCAGTGGTGTAGGAAAGAACAGTGACTAATATGTTTTGATACTGAATATTTTTAGAAATAATGATTTTTGGTTATTAATAGGTCGGTTTATACGTCTATGTTCGAATTTATTCATATATATATATATATATATATATATATATATATATATATATATATATATATATATATAATATTATAAAGACTTGAATGAATGTTTGTCATAGGATTTTATTCTTTCACCGAAATGTATGAACATGTCCCGACGACATGTCTTTTTAGCTATAATAAAATATATTACAAAATTGTCAAGTTGTTTTTCAAATCAACAAGGATATGTGTGTTTTTTTAAAAAAAGGTTTATATCTTTTGAACAAGTCTTAGATTTCTTCTCTAAATTGTTTTTTGGTAATAACAATTTTTTACATGGAATGGAATTATACATTTTTTTTTTTAGAATTTTTTCTTTATTTTTTACTAATTTATGACTGGATAATTTTTGGATATTCTAACCATTTTTGATACAATTATTTATTTTTATTGGAATGAAGTAGTATACAATAACTATATAATAGGGTCGTTAAATGTACGCCTAGATTTGTGTTTTAGTGAAAAGAAACATGTGTATAGTTTCTTTTGTTCCTTTTTAATAAAATATAAATCTAGGCGTTACATTTGGATGACCCTATACATTGATCCTAGTTGAAGTTATTTTTCTGTAAATAAATTACAATCAACTTAACATTTAATTTCATTTATAAAAGATTAGTAAGTATTTGTTGTTCACTTTATCATTAAGAATTATTTTTTCTTAAAATGTTCTATATATTATTTAGAATTATATAGTTATTTTATTAAATATTTCAGTTTCTTCTGAATTATGTAACGTATAATAAAGTATGGTAATATTAATATTAACACTTTTGCGTCTGATAACATAGTATTACGTCTTTTCGTAAAATATAACTGATAGCAATTGATATTATATTTTTAGCTTGTAGCTCTTAACATAGTACTGTGTTCTTTCTTTATGATTTAATGGAGATGTTGGTTTTTATGTTAATCTCTGTAGATAAAGATGAACTAACGTCATTTTGATATAAATATTAAATTATAGAAGCTTTAAAAAGCTATTATAACTGATGTAAAAGTGTTAATATACAATTACTAAAAAAATGAATTAAAAAGGAGAAACATTAATTTAAAGATTATTTTAAAATTAGGACCCCTGTAGAGCGTTCAAAATGATGTAACTTTTTTGGTTACCTAATATATATATATAATATTGTAGATAGATTGACACGTATTCCATGAATGTACATAATATATAAGAATATTATTGCCCAGTAGTCGACGTTAATGTTGAATTCGTTTCTATATGCGTACATGTTTATCAACTGTCGTCATCAGCTGCCAATAACTTGTCAAAATACACAGTCACACGTCATTCCTGTCGTGCGCCATGTTCAAGATTTGTGTATGTGTATGGCGAGACGGAAAACATAGTTGGAAATGTACAGTGTAGCTCACGTTTGTTTGTGAAACGTGCGAAACGTGGATCGATTTCATTCATATATATTATATATATATTTTAAAATAATACAGTATCTATAACTCGTATTCAATCGTTTGGACACTGAGTTATTTTCAGTGGTCAGTATTATTTTAATGTTTTTCTTTCTAGTCCTTTAAAGTGTATGGAAATTCAATTTTTGAATTGAAATGAGTTAAATGCTTGAATTTTAGATGAAAAAACTGGTATTAAATACTAATTTATAATTTTTATTTAATACTATATTCACTTTTTTCAATTTCTTTATAAAATAGTTAATAATTTAATTTATGAACTTTCAAAAATTTCTTTTGCAGTGTTTTTTTTTTTATTATTATTTTTAGAGATTTATGCTCATTAAACTGTTTTAAATCGATTTCAGTAAAAAGAAATTCGAAAGTATTGTACCGAGTGAATAAGGAAGATAATATAAGGTGTCCTAATCCAACTGATGGGATATATATATATACATTTATATACATCATTGATAAATTAAAAGTGATTGTTACTTAAGGGGATATTCTAATCTAGAATTTCGAAAAAATCGTTTTTTTGCATATTTTCAAAGTTTAAACCTCTAAGAATATGTGCTTAAGAGGATTTTTCGAAATTCGAATTATTTTCAGAGTTATAGCTATTTTAGTGACGCGCCAACCAATCCGGTCTGGCCGGAACGAATCAACTTTAAACGCGTTTTTCTCGAAACTACTTTTTTCGACACGGTTGACGTGATATCTCAAGTTCTAATGGACCGATTTACTTGAAATTTGGTACAGAGCTTCTCAATATAACAGTGATTGCCCCCGCATAGGATTTTTTTGACAATTTTGTTTTTTACTATTTTTTAAAAATTTCGAAAGTTGATAAAAATAAGACAAAAAATAACTGTTTTTTCACACTGTCGCCATTCTGGAAAAAATTTTTTTTTTAAAATTTCCCTAGACGGAGATACTACTACAACCTTCTTTTTCAATAATTTCAAAAAAATTTTGTTTAAGATGACCGGAAGGGTTGGAATCACGTCAACCAGGAGACACTTTTTTTTCGAGCTCCCACTTTGCCAGCCTGTACCTTTTTCAATTTTTTGTTTTTAATAATACTTTTTTATACTCCTAAAATGTTAATAAATAACTGACAAAAATGGATAGTAAAAATATTTGTTGTTTTTTTTATAGTGCTCGAAAAAACACCTAAAATTCGTGCGTCTAGACTAGAATACCCCCTTAAATATATTGTGTTCGAAAAACTGCTGATTAAAACCGTTTATTATTTGAAAAGCTTTATTATCTTTTTATTATCTAAATATCTATTTAAAAAATTTTATAGAATTTTAAAAAAATTAATTCATTGGTTTACTGCTCACATTTCTTAAATAAATATTGGATCAAAATATGAAAATATTTCTAAACTGAAATGATGTTTGAAACTATCGGAATTACTAATATATTTTATTTTCATATTCTGTCTGTGTTTATATATATATATATATATATATATATATATATATATATATATATATATATGTGTGTAGTTATAATACATCTGTTTTATGTGTGTGTGTATGTAACAAAACACTTTGAGAGAAAAAATATCAAAAACTATCATTGAGAGTCGAGCAACGTTCGTTCAACTTGTAACACAGTCAAGTATCATTAAGTTCTTGCTCGTGCTCGACAAGGATGACAGAGCTGTATGCGAATATTATGTGTATATATCTCTTCATATAGCAAATTGCCAATATCAAAGCAAATATTGATATTGATTTCACATTAGGTATATAATACAGAGAATGTATGCAGTAGTAGTATAGTTGGTGGTTTTTAGCTATTTCCTTGCTTAGTCGGTTCGATGGTTTAGTACATGGTTTCGTGGATAACCACATCTGATATATATATATATATATAATCCATGTATAAATTATTAATAAAAAATTAAAAGTTTTTTAATGACATTTAATCTTGACTGAACAAGTGGTTCCAACTAGACATGTAGAAATGTAAATACGATGTAATAAACGATAATGAAAAACAATTTTAGCTCTAGTATCATCATAAAATTTCCCAAAAAAAGTAAATACATAAAAAATATGTTTGTAATTGGGTGCTAAATAATTCATATTGCTATCAAAATTGGTCTATTATATTAATTATATAGATAATTCGTAAATTTTAGTACTTAGATTATATTTATATCATAAATTTATTCATTTAAATATTTAAATAACGTGTATTTAATTAAAATATTTTTATTGTAGTTTCATTTTTTTTAATAATCGTATATAACTCTGTTTATTATTTTTGAAATAATTTTTAATTTTTTGTAAAGTTGAAAAGTTATATGAAAGATGAATATATTTTTTTAATTTACGAAATATTTGTTTTAAAAGGGTGTCCCGATCAGGAATTCACAATTTAATTTTATAAAACTTTTTAAAACTTTCTATAAAAAACGAATTTTTATGAGATGATTTAGTATTATATGAGACTAAAGAACAAGCAGAATTTTTATTGGAAAATTACGTTAGATTGTTCTAATTGGAGAAATTTATCTAGAAGTGGTTTAATTAAGACTAGAAATAGATTATTATTTTTATATATATATATATATATATATATAGAGAGAGAGAGAGAGAGAGAGAGAGAGACTGACTCTGTAGAAGTAATAATTATTTTATAATTTTCTACTAATTTTTATCTATTATTTCATAGGCATTTTTAATATTAACTCATTTATTTACTCGAACTACTGAACTTTTTGTTGAACACTGATATAATAAATAATCTCTTAAATAATAACAACAATAATATATTTATTTTGGATACGTAAATCCATTTTCATTGGTTTTGAAGATCAGATTAATATTGTAAAATTAAATTTTGTGATATAGCCATGAAATTCTTATTAGTAACAAAATGGTCCATGATTAATTATTGAATATTTTTATAAAATCTTATGACGCTGACGAGTGAGTGATTCATCTGCAAAAAAATAAAATAAAAATAAACGTATATTTCTTGATATAAAATATATATCTTTTCATTTTCGTAAATGTAACAAGAACAAAAATCCGATCGAAACAATACAATAAGATATAAGTGTGATAACCCCTTTTATATGAAATAATTATCTTGAAACGTATCTGAATTCGTCATCTCGTTTTCCGAAATCAATCGACGCGATATTAAACCATTATTCGATAAATAAACATTCCCATAACTACAATTACAAATAGATAACAATCACAAATTTCCTTTTAATAAATCATCGAGCGAAGAAATCAGGATAGGATCTTATTAGAGCTTTTCGACTCGATTTAATGTATCGTAAATAATATAAGAGTGTAAGCGGAGCCACACATACAATCAGACGCAGAGAGAGAGACATATAAATATTTCGCGGCGGCGTTTGATGATCGAGGAAAGACTGTACGACGAGGACGTGCGTGGGGAAACCATAAGCGAGGGTGTAAATGTATTTTGACCCTGTCCGTCGTAATTCGTTTTGACACATTTATTCCACGGTGTTTTTTTTATGGACGCCACACTACTGTACGAAATGACATCGGTTGTGTGTGACCGGACTGGCCACGTGACAGGATCACTTCCCGAAATAATCATCGTGACAGGATATTAGAACAGGACAACTTGAACACTAATGTCTGGTTGTTGTTGTTTTTTTTTTAATTCTATTTTATTTTATTTACTGTACCTTTTTTGCGTAGCAATTACTTAATTAATACAAGCGTAGGAGATTGTGGTGGTATTTTTTTGTGATTAAATTAATTAAATAGTTGTTTTTTATTATTTCATTTTTTAGTATGAAAAATGAAACTACGAAAGTGAATCGTGTGAATATTTAAAAAAATTAAAATCTACTATCTAATTATTATTTATCATCTAACTTATTTTAATACACAAATAAATATTATTTTAATTAAATTTACTTCAATGAATTTTTAGACTTTTTATATAAATTAATTACTTCTGAAAACTATAGAATTTTATAAAAAAAAATCAATAATCATTTAATATCATTTTATCTTTGCCATAAATAGTAAATGTTTGTGAGACAACGAGTTTGAGATGTATTTTTTTATTTAAATATGGGTAAAGTCGTTAATTAATGCCTATTTATGTAGAATTGTAAAATTAATTTTTTAACTAACCATTATTGATCGTTTTATTGGTAAACAATCAAGAAATAAAATTATAATTCATAACTAAATAATACTACATTTTTGTATTTAACGTTTATTATTGTTTAAATCCAAATTTATATTTTAAATCCATCTAAAATCTAAATCAATTTGTTAATAATTCAGAAAAAAATATTGATAAGTGATTAAGTTTGTTATTTTTTAATAATTATAATTTTTTTTATATACAAATGAATTATATGACCGATACAATATGTTATTCATTTAATAATTGCTTACTTGTTTCGTTGTTGTACATTTCTATGGCCATGACATTATCTTTATATGGTATTATAAAATAGTAGTATATATGGGAATTATAAAATCAGAAGGTTTTTACATTGTTTTGCTATGACACTGAATAATTATTTATAACAAAAGCGTGAAATATGTTGAAAGATTTTCTTCTTGCATTAAAAGACGACATTACAATAACTCATTAATTGTTATTTTTATAGAATTAGAAGATTTATTTCTTGTTCAGTCAGTATTGATTATCTCTATGAATAAACAGCTAGAAAATGAAATGAAATTTCATCGTCGAATAACATTAAAATTTTCTATTGAGATGTTACGATTATTTTCATTTTTCCACTTAAAACATTCAATCAGAAATGATAAATAACGATTCTTTAATAAAAATAGTGATTGAAACATACCAGCTTTTTTACACATTTTTTTCATTAATACCTAATGTATTAATAAAAAATTATGTAGGTTATTTTGAATTCTGAATAAGTGTCATCTATATATAATAATAATAAGAAATTTTCGTCTTAAATGAAACTTTGTCATGTTTAGCAGTTTTTCTAACGTAAGTATTATTACAATATATCAATTATTGATAAATATTAGGTTATGTAATACGAAATGTCGGATTATTATATCGGAAATAGTATAAAAATCAGACATTTCATATTCTACCACCTAATAGTACAAAAGTATTTTTGTTCAGAATTTGTATTTTATTTTAGTCTGCCGTTTTATTTTTATACATTTTTATTTATTACAGTAAAAATATATTTATAATACGGGAGTATGTTTGTGTGTGTGTGTGTGTGTGTATGTATGTAGGTGTTTTTAAGTGTGATATAACTTTAAATTGAATCTCTATCGAAAGATTTCTTATCTAACCTAAAAAACATGCTATATATATATATATATATATATATATAAAATAGAGAAGGTGGATTGAGATGTGTCAATATTGTCTTATGTAATTTATTTATAAACATGTATTTTTAAAAATAGTAACATTTTATAAAAATATTTGTTTATATTTGTATAAACGTTATTCTTAAATTTCATACGTGCAACAAACACTTTTTACGTGACTTTCTTATTTTTATATTACATACATGCATACCTATGTGTGTATATATATATATATATATATATATATATATATATATATATATATTTATAAATAATAGGTTTATAAATAGAACAGATTCTGTTGACATAAACAGGTAGAAAACTTTTTTAAGAAAAGAATTTTTTCTCCGTCGTTTTCTTTTAAAACTATATTTAGCTATGTGTGGTTTGATATGTGTGTGTGTAGTGATGTGTTTTTGTATACAAAACATATTATAAGATATGTAGGTTTATCCTACAAACAAGATATCATTTTCAGTCTTGCTTTTTTTATTTATTATTGAATTTTGTGTGATTGATAATTATCAGTATATCTGTTTCGTCTAAATTCATTGTTATATAAAAATGTACCGAAATTAATATCATCTATCAATTTCTATCTGTCTATACATACACACATTTAGTGATTTCAAATAATCATTTTTATTTAAATCATCATTACTGTTTAAAAACGTTTAAATTTCATTTACTGACAACAAAAATAATTGCTTTAATTTTTATGTATTAAGTGTTTTAATATATGATTTTAAAATTTTGTATTTTCATTTCTCTATACTTATTAAGAAAATTATTAAAATTATTTTTTTATATTTAAAAACTTATGGCATTTAGACGAGAAAAGCTTTAATGGTAAGAGGGGTTAAGGTGCCACAAGAACTTTTGCGCCTTGATTATATATATATATATATATATATATATATATATATATATATATATATATATATATATATATCATCCTACTAGCCTATATCACCTCATTATTATGCAAAATCCTCATTAAATTTTTTGTGTATGAATTTATAATGTGAAATAATGGATTTATTTAGAAATTTATTTAAAAGAAAGCCATTCGATCATTCAGCTAGAAGAAAAATAAAAAGTGTTTTTAGATTGAGTATGTGTGTGTGTGTAAGTGTATATATATTTATATATATATATTTAAAAAAAACTTCTTACATGGTAGAAGCATCGATGTTCGACCTTATTCCAGTTTACTATCAAGAAAGTTCTTAATAATCAATTTACTTGATTTTTCTAATAATAAAATCGACCCATATTTACCAAGCAAATCCTATAAATCGAAGGTTTCTAATTATCCTCTAGTAAAATTGTAACACTGTCATTGAAATAATGAAAATAATAGAAATGAAATTGTGGATGATAAAAAAAACTATATTTTCTACACATAATATAAATTCCTATCAAATTGAAAACAGTATTTTAAACGAACAACTAAATTGAGTTAGTGATTTTTTTTCTATTCATATAATAAATGTACTCCGGCTACTAATTAATGTACATATTTTAGTAACTCCGACAATCCATTTGTTTGATATATAACAATATATTATTTTAATTATAAATGCAATTATATTACAATTTGTTTATCGTGGAAAACAGAAATTTCGTTCTTGAAATTCTATTTTCATACTACTAACGTATTTACTGTAAGACTTTGTAAATATGAATTTATTATGAACGATAGTGTAGTAAAGTTTATTGCGACAGCGTCCATCTATATATAGAATATGCAGCGTCATTTAATTAGTAGTGCAAATGTGTGACATCATCATCATCATCCGCCATTGTGTATGATAGTATATGTAATATAAAAAGAAATATCAGAAGCTTGATCCCACCGCCCTTGTATTATAGTTTATTTCGTTCAACTTTATATATATATATATATATATATATATATATATATATATATATATATATATATATTCAGATACTAAATTTACATATTTAAACTGATATTAACGTTAAACGTTTGCTGATAAGCGAATAGAGTGATAATGTTAGATGTTACCAATCAGTGTGAATAATTATATAGAATACTGGGTTATTTGTGTCGAATTCTATAGATAACGCTTTTTTGCTCGTTCCTGTTTGTGTTTGACTTATTTCGTATTTATTGGAATTACGTGTGTACACTGGCGTGGAAGCAAGATTTATTCGTTTACTTTATATAAGTTCTCTCTACCGATTTTTGGATAGTATGATTTTTTTTCCCTATTGGTCGTATGGTTTGGTTTTAGTTTAGTTTGTGTTCAATTCAGTCGAATGTTTTATTTATTTATTTAGATTGGAATTAGAATTTAATTTCAGGGTTATAAATATTTGTAATGATTTATTTACTTACTTGATGTTCTTTTTGTATCTGGAAATATGAAGTTTTTTTGTTGATGCCTGGTTGGTTATACAAGACTTTTTTTAAAAAAATAAATGTTTTTTTAACAATTGAAATTATTGTAGTTTTTTATATTTTGTAGTTTTTAATCAATATTTTAATTCTAAAATACTTTTAAAATTTTTCCATAATTCATAGATTTTTTAATAAATAATGATTTGTGAATTCTTTATATTTTATTCATTTACTTTTATATATATATATATATATATATATATATATATATATATATATATATATATATATATATATATATATATAGGGTCATCAAATGTGACGCCTAGATTTGTGTTTAATTATGTTTTATTAAAAAGAAACTATACTCATGTTCTTTTTAATAAAACAAATTTAGGCATCACATTTGGATGACCCTACTATATATTGTTTGTGTATTTCAGTGGAAATATTAAAAAATGATACTATAATTAGTTATTTTATTGGCCAATATATTTTTGTATTTGAAAAGAAAAAAAAGTTTCTTAATATGTTTGTTAAATTTTCTGATATGTTAGAACTGAATTTGATTTAATGTCAGTTAAAAACATTATTTATATTTTGTTTTTTTTTCTTTTTTAAAAATTCTCCAATTTTGCATATACTTGCAGACATTTGTAAACTTTTTATAATTACTATTTGCCTGGTATTTTTTTTTATAATTCAATCAAAATTCAATAAATCTATTGTAGTTTTTTTTTTAATATTTTTTAATCCAGAAATTAAATATTTTTTAAATACTGTTGAAGTATGGGTGTAATTTTTTAAATTCTTTTAATTCTAAGATTTTATATTAATTAAAAATGTAATGGCTGTTTAAAACGTTTATAATTTTTTAAATAATTTTGTCGTTCAATGTTTATTTTTCTTAATTGATTTTAAATCTAAATATAATGAAATATAATTATTTTATATCAAAATATGATATTTTTTTGAGTTTATATTTTAGCTTTTGAAATAAAATCAGTTTCTTTTTTGTCAAAATACGTGCGTTAAATTTTTAATTTTTTTATATTCGATTAGAGTTCGTTCCAGTGAAAATTTTATATTTATAGTTTAAATAAATTTTATGTTTTATGTATATATATATATATATATATATATAGTTAATTTTTAAGTAATTTTTGTTTTACTTTTTATCATTCAGTTATCTTCTGTTTAAAATTAATTTCTTAACCTTTTTTGAATAAGTTATTTATAAAAAAGTAATATTTGTTATTTTGTTCCCTTCAAATTTTCTTTTTTGTAACTCAGATGAAATTTCATAAAATTAAAATTCTTTTGTATTAGGTTGGCAAGTATCTCCGTTCCGCTTTTTTTTTTGTACATAGCTGCAAAATTCAAAAGACCAGAAGGCGGAAGGGAGATATTTGCCAACCTAATATTTAAAAATAAAATCCAGTATTCTGTACTTATATTGAATTTCCAGTTTTTTTTTAAAAAACAAAATAGATTTCACATCGATTTGATTCCTTTTAGCGTTTCTTTTTGGATGCTAATTTCTCGTTGAATTTTATTTCTACGAAAAAAATTCATTTCAAGTTCTAAATTCACATAATACCCTAATGTTACATATATATATATATATATATATATATATATATATATATATATTTATATATTTAAATGTAGTGATACGTACATACATATGTTTGCAGTAAGAATGAGAATTGATTTTTCGTATCAGCAGCGAAGTGATACGGACTCTAATGAATAACAATGTACACACAACTCATGTATTTTTCATGGTTCTTACTTAAGTAAATGTAATGTGTGTGTATGTATGTATGTATGTCTGTGCTGTGTACTTCACACAATTTCGATTTATTCGTATATATATATATATATATATATATATATATATATATATATATATATATATATATATTTCGTTTGTGTCTATCCGTATGTAACCAATACTCGCTGTTTTCGTTTCTTCAATTGCCCTTACGCAGAACTCTATAATTAGAGTGTTTTATTTTTAGATATACTTGATTTTTAGAGTTTATTTTTAGTACATGATGATTTGTTATATGTCACTATGAGTCCAAAGTTTATATATATATATATATATATATATATATATATATATATATATATATGCGTATTTATTTAACATATCTTTGGAGTTGAATGTTGTTCAGTGTTTTTAGAGATTTTCTTAAATATAATATTCTTTTTTTAATTGTGATTAGCTCGAGGTAATTTCGTATTATTAACATTTTGTAATAAATAAAAAGTGTTCTGAGAAAAATATAATGAAATAGACCTTCACGCTATGCTATGAGGTGGGAAGTTACCGATTATTTTTACTTTATATTTACTAAATAAGTTACCTTCGTTTTTTTATTAAATTTAATAAATTGAAGGAAACAAAATAACAAATCACTCAAGTACAAACGTCATAAAAGTTAGATTTTTGTTAAAGAACATCTCTAATCTAAAATTGTAAACATTTACTTAAAAGAATAAAATTATGTTGCCAAAAAAATCAAATTTAGTTCCAAAACTGTTGTATAATTTAACTAAAATTACTAAAAAGAGCTATTTGAAGATTTTTTTAATACCTATACATTTATAAACTTCTTAGAAATATTCACAACCAATTTTATGTTCAATTAAATTTTTAATTAAATCTTTATTATTATTTTTTTTTTAGAAAGAATTTAAATTCCATATTTCATGGAGTAGAGTTTCATCATGTATAAATCTAATCTTGTCTATATACCTTTTTACACTGATTTAGTCTTGCTGTGTGTTTTTCATTGTATAAAATTTCAGAGTTTTGTTTGTGTTGATAATAAATGAAATCATTATTTTTAAAACACATTTTGTAATTGTCATCTTAAACTCTGAATAGGTTCTTTGTGTATATATAATAAATATGAAAACATTTATAAACTTTGATTAAAATTGTAATTAATATGCAAACTACTTACGTAATATCGAAAAATTATCGTCATCCATAATGCGTACATCTAAAATTAAAAAGATTGAATTGAAAAAGATCAATATTTCATTTTAAAAAAAGAAATATGTACGAAACTCGAATAATTAAAAATGAGCTATAAAAATTAATGAAAAACTTGTCGTTTTATGAATACGTTCGACGAATAATTGAATGAACATAATGTCGATGTATCTATATAAGAAAATCGGTATAATACCTGTTTGCCAATTAAAAAATATCTTCAATGTAATATACATGCATAACGTTGAATTAAAATTTGTCTACTTATTTTAAAAGTAATCGTATATGTTAATTAGATTATATCACCTGATATCAATAAAACGAAAAGACAGGCATGAAGTTTTAATTAGCGATTTATATACAGATGTACATACTTTTATCAGTATGTAATACATAATGTATATATATATATATATATATATATATATATATATATATATATATATATATAGTTCAATTTATTGATTAAAAATTTTTCATTCACTCGATCAGAGTTACAAGAAAAAATTTAAAAAATATTTTTACAAATGATAGTTTTTTTTTTAAAAAAATAATTTAAATTATGAACTATTTTAATTTAATTTTAATTATTTTTATTGAAAAAATGTTGGTTTTAATTACTTGTGAAAAATCATATTTTCTCTCTTTTTGCTATAGTTAGTTCAAATTTTTAGCTAAAATCTTTATTTGCTTATTTGATAGTTTTTCTTACAATACAAGATAATAACAATTCATATATTAACACTTAATGGTCGAAAAACTACATGTAGTGACCTATCACACTTTTGCTATAAAAAAAACGAAGAATAAAATTTACACATAAATAAATCACTTTTGATTATTATGAATATTTTCTCTAAATTAAGCCAATATTCTTTCGTTTCGCAGGAGTATTTTTTAAAAGAAATGTTAACCGTTAAGGGTTAAATGTAGGTTTTTAATCCTTTTGTCTTTTGTACTTAGTTTCAGTGTGGAACATTTAACTCGATTCAGATATTTACTCATTTTGAATGTTTGAAAATTTACTAGAAAATATTATGTAAACATAGGAAGATACATTTTTAGGAATAAAAAGAAAAGATATAAAAAGAACCGAATAGATTGGAAAGAAAATAAAAAGTAGTTCAAAAATAAGATGTTTGAAATAAAAATGGGCTGGTTATATAATAAGAAGTGAAGACCACCGATGGACAAAAGAAATTATTGATTATAAAAAGACTAATTGAGAAACCTGTGGGTAGATAGTACAGAGATTTTAAAAAAAAATATTGGAACAGACTCAACAAAAAATTATTTATTAGGAATGTAGGTATATAAAAAGACCCATGGATTATAGGACAGAAATTTAAGAAGAGAAATTGAGATTTAAAGCATTGAGATTAAGAAATTGAGAGCATTGAATCGGTTGAAATGGAAAATTTTAAAGGCCTTTATCCATCAGTGGATAAAAAGGTTGACATATATATATATATAATGGTCGTTTGATAAGTAAGGTAAAAAAAATTACCATAAAATTTAATAATTTTTTAAATTTTTCATCAATTTTAAAATTTACCATACGTATCAAACGACCTTCGTGTATATATATATATATATACACACACACACACACACACACACACATATATACACATATATTTTTATTTGTGCCAAGTACACCGAGTTAAATCTCGAATACGACATTCGTTGCATAAATGAAAATATGCACTTGAATTGCAATTGCTGAAAAACAATTTCCTGTTTTCGTATTGTACAATAAAAAGTGTTCACGAGTGTCAATGCTTCTAGTACTACACATTTAATACACATTTTTTTTCCTCTGTACTGAAATACAAACCGTGCAATGAATGTTAATTTGTTTTATTACTACAATTAGCGACAAACTATCAAATACAATCGATAATATACATTGCAACACCACACACATGCAGTTAAATAATAAATTACTGAGATGTGGGAACAAGTGTTTTCATAAAGGTTTTTTTTTTTTTAATTGACGCTGTAATTACTTTATAATTATCACGTCACTACATTGAATCAAAGTTTTCATACTGTTTTCAATTTCTGTTTAATGACGTTTGTTGTTTATAAACGAGATTTTTTTTATAAAAAATAATTATAATTGAATAGTATTTTACTTTAACGTAATTCTATTGTTACTGTACAATTCATCTTTATGCTAAATGAACGTATAAAGAGTTAAGTAAATAAAGTTATTCTCTTACAATAATAATGAATATTTATAAATAAATAAGTTAGAAAAGTAATGCACCAGCTCGAGTCTAAAATTCATTCTGGAATGTTTACAGAAATATTCTAAATATCTAATATAGGATGTCAGTTTTAATACTTGTTAAATATTAATTGGTCATTTTAAAAATAAACAATCTTAAATTTTTTAGTCGATATAAAGTTGTATTTTAAACAAGATTGTGTATTTATTGAAATATTAATTTTGTTTCGTTTCATCACCAAGTTAAATGAGAATTGTTTATAAATTAGTTTAATTTTTGATACGAGAAATAAAATATTTACAAGTAATTCTATCGAAAATCTAAAATATTCGAAAAAAGTAATTTACACTGAATTTATGTAATATTTTTTTCTATTTTTTATATCTTATTATTTTTAAATATTTTTTGTGTTTATACACACACACACACACAAACACCAGTTATGTAGCAAGAAGAGGGGATCACCAATAGACAAAAAAAATTATTAATTGTGAATCTAGACTCATGAATAGATGAATTTAGAATTAAGAAAATTCGTCTGAGTGTACTAAAAGAGGAAAGCATGAATTGGACGAATTCTTCACATAGCAGTAAATTGAGAGGAACTGATGAAGATGATATAATAAGAAACTTAGTTACTTAAGTTCACTAACGATATTATTATTTTTTTGACAAGTCTAGATGGATATGAAAAAAATAGATAAAGAGAAAAAAGTTTCAAGATGAATCTCAGCAAGATAAAAATAATATGCAATATTTTTTCAGATCAAGAAAAAAATCAAATTAACATGAGTTGAAATAAAAAATTGAGAATTTTCTATATCTGAGACAATTCATTAATATTTAAGGAACATTTATAGATGAAGTGAACTGGAGACTAAAAATGTGTTAGTGTTAATTCTAAAAAAATTATTAATTAATATAGGGTGGACAAATGAGACTGAAGGGTTTACACATATATTTACTTACCTACTATCATTTACTATTCTTTACTGTCCTTCCACCCTATATACCCCTGAAAAGTGTCAATCGACGTAATTGCACTGTTTTTCTATTTTATAATAGTTTAAATAATTCTGTTGACTTGTTTGTATTGAGCATGGAATGGACTAAATAGAAGAAAATTTGATTATGTGCATTGTTTTTGTTTAGTTTTTTTTATCAAAAAAGTTGCTATGACAAAAAAGGGAGCAAAAGTTTCAGTACCTGATAACATGCTATGGTAGAATCCGAATGCACTGTTAACTCTGGAACTTTTCAATATAGGATACGAGTAGCGTAATTGCGTTGCAAGGCACTCAAATGGTTAAAGAGACAATTTTTTAATCAATACATCCACTTGTTTTCACTTATGGTAATGAAACACGAGTCTTGAATGGTAGAATCGTTCGGCGGTTCCAGACAACGTATAGAAGCATGGAAAGGAATAGTGGGGATAATATGTAAAGATAGAAAAATAATTGAATGGATTGGAAAAAAATACAAGTCACAGATGTCCAAAAGTGAGAAGTTTAAAATGAAAATAGAATGGTCATATAGTAAGAAGAAAGAACTATCGGTGAATCGGAAAAAAAATTAATGGGAAATCTAGATTTATAAGAATTATTAGGAAGATACATAAGGATAAATGGGACAGAGACATAAGAAAATTTGTTTTTGGAAGTAAAAGATTTTGGATTGGTCAAAGTGGAATGTTTTGGAAGATACTATTATCCAGTAGTGATTAAAAAGAGGCTGATATATGTGCAAATATATATATATATATATATATATATATATATATATATATATATATATATATATATATATGAGTGTGTGTTTGCGAATGTGTATACACACTCATCCATAACTGCGCAGTAAATTTACACTATATATCTTTTTTATAAAATAATCCTAGTACGATAACATATATTTTAGATAAAAAAAAGTTAATGCGAAAAAGTGCAAATATATATTTTATATTGATATTTACATTGACTGATATTGCAAAAAGGGTAGATATTATATCAAGCAGGTGTCATTATAAATATATGCAACTGAGACAGATACACAGGTGCTATATGTATACTATATGTAATGAATACAGGCCCATTTGTGTGTGTGTGCGTGCATTATATCGGTCTGTATACTGGTTAGAAATGCAGACAAATGTGCATATAGTTTTTATATCGACATACACCTAGAAACAAAACAGAGGGTGTTTAATAATATTCTTGGAAATGAAGCTTGTTTGCATAACATATGCACTGTCAATATTTTCGCATGACTAAATTAATGAAATTTCTTTATTGCGTTCTCTACGTAGCAACTGAACTCTGAAAACCTGCAATGTATTAGTCATAATGATACGGATCTGATAATAATAATTCAACAACCGGCACATTATTTAAATTATCGGCTGTCAACTGACGTTTTATTAAAAAAGAATGTTGACTATATATATAATATAATATTAACATAAATCCACCCAGAATTTTTGTTTGTTTATAAACTTAATCTTGTATAAAATATTATCATTAAATATTTTTACATTAGCGACTTCTATTTTAAAACGTATGGATTGTTTTTTTTTTAATATTATTTATCGAAATAACACCAATTTGTGTAATTAATTCACAAGAAACTTTTGTCAATCTTATTATTACGTTTTTTTTGTCTGTTAAGCTTGGTTAGTTTCATAAATTTTGACTCTTGTCTTTCTAATGAAAATAGAATAGTTTTCCGCCTCCGGATTGATGCGAATATTTCGTTTCTGAATAATACAAATTTTATTAAATAAATTAATTACTTTTGCACATTGTTAAACAGAATCAAGTTCGAGGGTCGACGAGCAAAGCGAGTAGGAGGCGGAACTCCCTTATCTATAAAATGAATAATTATTAATCTTGGTTAATAATTATTAATCTTAAAGAAATTCAGTACGATTTAAATAAGTGAGTGGTATAGTAAATTAATATTTTTTTACTTATCAAATGACTTAATTAAAAAAATTAAATCAGCATGAAAAAATATTTTTACACTTTTTTTCAAGTAAATTTCAGATTTTTTTTAGTGGTAATTACACTTCATCAAATAATTTCCACAGATATAATTTTTAATTTAATTTTTACCCTATGTATTTTTTCCATTACAAAGACTCTAAGCGATTATTTTCCATATTGAAGACCAAAAAATTATCAAATATATAAAATCAATTTAAAAAATTTTTGTTATTCTAATTTTTCTATCTAAATTCATTATCATTTAATTTGAACTCTCCTGTATGTGTGTTAAATAGAAAACTAGCATTTTTTCTTTATGCTGTTTAAATTCTGTATTATATTTTTTTCATATTTTTCGTAAAGCCTAATCCAGCCTATTCATTTTGTGTCTCTTCTAGTTCTATTTTATCGCCCTAAGTGAGTTTTTTTTATAAATCTCTATGATTTTGATAATCGATATTTTAATACAAATTAATCTTTACTCCAATATCATAGCATTTTATAAAAATGTTCAGTAATTTCTTATTAATTTTATTCATACTGAAATAGCATGACCTTCGAAATGCACATAAACTAATAAAGTGAATAGTAAGTAATTTATGAACACTTGAAAATCTTGTTTGTTATTCATTTTTTTAAAGTGAATTTGCCACAGAACTAAGTCAAATAGTTTTTTATTTGGATAAGTTTCTTCATATTTCATCTTCGATTTTCCTGTTCTTAATTTTTCTAAAATATTTCATATATATGTAGTCTCAGCAAAATTCAATCATTTATTTTTCTTCTTAATATTATAAACAAATTTCATTATTTTTGTATAATTAGTAGTTTTTTTTCATTTACTTTACTCATAATAGATAAAAGTTTTTTTCTATCCAATTGATTTTCATCACAGTTTTTTACATATTTCTATTTTTCTTAATTTAATTTTGAATTTTCATATAATAAAATTTTCCATATAAGAATGTTAAGAAAATTCTTGTAAATGTTCAGAAAATATTTATAGAAACATTTAATATTAAAAAACTAGATTTTAGTTTTTACACAAATGAATCTACTCAATACTGTACCATAATATTATTTTTAGTATTTAACATAAATGAATTTTCATTTCCAACACCGCAATATGTTATAAAATGTTCAATAATCACTTATTGTTTTTAACAACAATGGGCTAATATGCATTTCGATGGCGATGTCATCATCATTAAAATGTTTAATAATTAAAATAGTACAATTCGAGAGAGAGAGAGAGTGACTAATTTTGTATAAAAATGAATTCAACTTGAAATATTTTATATTCCTTACAAATCTGATTTCTTTTAATCTTCTATTCTCCGATTTTAAATTATTCTGTTTGTATGTACAATTAAAGTCTTAAAAACTAAAAAAATAAATCTAAAAATTGTAAAAAAAATCATAATATATAAAATTGTATAACTAGTTTAGAAAGGGTGTTTTTAGAAACGAAATTTATGTTTCATAAAAGATTGTGCTTCCTCGTACTATTTTATTGGCATATTAAAAGAATCTCTATTTTTTTTAGTATGATTTCCGCGATAGTAAAGATCCAGATAATGTGACTTAACCGTCTGTTCTACATTCATTAAAACGTGCGCGTCGTTTTTTTATATCATTTCGTATGCGTCGTGTAGTGAGCGAGATATTCGTCTTATTTTAAATAAAGACATCTCGATGTGGATGATTTTTTGTACATATATCTTTGTTGGATATCGTTTGATATGTATATCACGTATGCGTTCGGATTATCATTAGTCACGGCAACAAAACATACATATACAGATTTAGTATAATCGACTTTATCAGCGTTTCGCAATCATCTCGAGACAAGTCCGTCGCCAGCATTTTTTTCTGGACGAAAATCCGGTAGAGAGCGTCGATCGCCACGCAGAAAACAAAGGCGAACGTCGGATCGTCGTTTGCTTCTCGGCTACGTACTAGGACCGTGGATGAACGGACGAATAGATGGATGAATGAGATGACGATGGATGTGGATTGCGGACAGACGGACGGATAGATAGATAGATGGACGGATACTATTGGGGATGAGGACGACAACGGACCGACCGACGACTCTGTTGGTAGGGCGTTCGCGTGTGCGTGCGTGTTCGCGTGTACCGTCCGTCCGTTCGTTGTGTCAGGCCATAGGCGCCAGTGTTCGATTGCGGCGGAACGGAGGCGCCGATAAACTGCGATATTCGAATCGAATTAATTTATTGCGCGCTCCGCAGATAGCGTCAAAGTCGACCGGAACACACGAGTGAGGACGTGAACGAAATGCGTTTGTTGTATTATCAAAAGAATAAAAAAAAACACACGCTTTTTTTTCTTTCTTCTACTTTCGTATTCCGTAACGAACGAAAAGTTTTAGCAGTTTATCACACACGGTGTGTAATTTTTTAACATTTATTTTTACGAGATCAACGGCCGATAATCCTATATTCTCATATATACAAATTATATATATATATATATATATATATATATATATATATATATATATATAGAGAGAGAGAGAGAGAGAGAGAGAGAGAGATGAAACTTAATAAACAAGCTGAAATGTTATAAGCATTTGATGAAATTTATTTCCAATACATTATTCAAAAAAATTAAAAAAGCTTCTCTACGCCTATATATATACACACACATACACATTTATTTAATAAATATTTTATATAATTTGCACATTTTTCATACATTGATATCCATTGTGTTTATAAATTACAAATATAGGGTCATCCAAATATGACGTCTCAATTTGTGTTTTATTAAAAAGAAACGTGTGTATAATGTCTTGTGTTTCTTTTTAATAAAACACAAATCTAGGCGTCACATTTGGATGGCCTTATATAATTAAGTAGCCAAGAAAATTCTGTCACTTAAGAGATTAAAATAAGAATGTTTTTTTGTTTTTTTTAAATAATTATTTGTTAGAATATCCACCCTCACATAGAACTAATATTTCCCAACGAAAAAATAATTTATAAATGCAATTTTTATAAAACTAGAATTTTTATTGCAAAAATTGAAAAAAAAATGTTTAACTCTGTGGAACTATTATTTTTTTTACCTTATATATGGTAAAATGTATGATCATTGACAAAAATAAGTAAAAATTCTATGGTGATATGCATGGTGAATATGGGGGATGAAGGAGAATTTCTCATCTTAAATTCATTATATATCTTGTCATTATTACAACATGTGTTCTAGCGTTATTTTGTAAAAATAAAATTTTTTTCACGACTTTTTGATGATTATCTATGCTGGTTGTTTCTGTTGTAATATACTATGTATTCTTTGCACTGTTTTTTCACTGTAAGCGTCCGTTTTGATAGTTTAACCAATTTGTCATAATAAATAAATTATCTTAAAGTCAACAAAACATAGAAAATATTTTTTTTAATCAATTTTGTTGTAAGTATTTGTAGGAAAAGATCATTTGATAATACATTATTCAAAATGTACAGAAAAAATAAAAAGTTTTTTATAGGCATATCATCTTCATCAGCTTTTTTATCTCCACTACAAGATGAAGGTTTTTTCTAAAAAAAATTTTACCAATCGAATACCTATTTTCAAAATCATTCTGATGAATTTTCGTATGTTTCTTTCTTATCTACCCGTGGATCTCTTCCTGGATCTTTTTTATATATCCAGATTCTCAGTTAAATTTATATATATATATATATATATATATATATATATATATATATATATACATAAATGTTTAATAATGTTATTTACTGAACGAAGTGTTCGTATTATGTATATAAGAGCGTTTTCTTAATCCTATAATAACGACTCCCAATGGATTTATAAAATGTCATACGGAGGGGTCACGAATATGTTATAATTTTTCATTTCCAAGAACCGACAACTGCAAGCGATGTTAAAAACATACATTTCCGTTAGGAGATGACTTTTTCATTAACGTCGTCTATTTTTTTTTATTATTATTGTACTTTAATTAAAAGTCTAAGAATAGATGTTTTTATTTGTGCACATTTTGACTGCATAGGTGAATGAATTCTAATTAAAAATATTGATAGATGATTACACAATGACAATTTTATTTAAAAAATATATATATCAGAATTCAATACTGTTTTTTTTTACACTAGAGCTTTGTTTACTTTTTATATATGTATATCTTCCTATATATATATATCTACACATTTTTTTGCTAAATAAAAATTATTGAATTTGAATACTTTAATGGATGAATTTTGTAATATATTGTAATTATCATTGTGAATTTAATAAATTATTAAATAATTATCATATTTTGTTAAATCTGTTTTCAACAATATCACATTTAGTTTTTATTCAACGTATTATATTTGATTCAATCAGCCAGATATTTTTTAAAATACAAAATTTTAGTAATGATGATGTTTCCATTGAAATGCTCATTAACAATTAAAATAAACAATAATAAATTATTTAACACTTTTATTGACCAATTTTGTGGTAAGAAATTTATTTGTAAAAGAATCTTGTTTTTTTTTCTACAATCATTTAAAACCAACATTTTTCTTATTTAGCACATTTAAATATTTGATGTATTCAAAAATTTATTTAAGTGCTTTTATAAATGTCTGTCTAGAAACATGTGTGTATTATTGATTAACCCTGACTAGAAAACTAAAACTAGAGTACTTATGTTATCACCTTGTCCCACATTACATTTCAATAACTTTATTGCAAGTTAGAATCTACTGACGTATCAGCAAGGTGATTTGCACTATCATAAAACAAGTAATCGCACATTGAAGCCAATTAACGGCATATAATATAATTTTTATGTATTTCTATACATTGGATGTTTACGACAAGTATGATAATTATTTTTAAAGTCATTGATATAAAAGTCTAGACTTTAGTCTCGATATTGAAGTAAGGAGTGAACTGAATTTTATTGAAAGAACGAATATTTCATTTAGAAAATTTATTTTAGCACGCAATTAATTTATTTTAACACAAATTAGTCATTGGTTTTAACATCACATTATTTTATAATTTTTTAGAGTACTTATTTATTTTTCACTCTATTCACCAATGTATGTTTCGATGGTTATATCATTATTTTCAAAGTGCAGAAAGATATTATATTAAATATATATATAAAAAAGAATAATAAAATTCATATACAAATATTTTTTTTGCCATAGAACTGTTCAATAGAAATGTTTAATAATTTTTTATTGTTTATTTTAATTGTTGATGAGCATTTCAATGGCAACATCATCATCACTAGAATTTTGTATTATAAAAGAAAAATTCTAGTTAATTGTATTAAATATAATATATTAAATAAGAAATAAATATGATAATTATTTAATATATTACTAAATTTATACATAAATTCTAGTGTAAAAAATACCATTGAATTCTGAAAAAAATCGAATAAAATTTCATTGTAATAATTTTCCAGTAGTTATTAAATATATTAAAATACTGAATTCTAATTTTTAAACTTTATCTTATCGAAAATCAACAAATTCCATCAACACTTTTTTTCTTCAAAAGTGCAAAAATGTGATTTAACTCCGAACAACAGAAAAAAGTAGCAAATTTTTTGTTTGTATTATATAAATGCTCGTTATAATATCTGTTTGAAATGAATATAAAAAGATATACATTAAAACAATTATTTCTAAACAAAGCATCTTTTCGACAAAAAAATCCCAGTCCTGAAATTATAATTGAATAGAATTACAAACGAAATGTTATTTTTTATATGAAATATTGAATTGTTCAAAACTCATTTACGCTTGTCCACTTCACAGAGATAAAAGCATCTCATTATTTTCAGTATTTAATAAATGTTTTAATTGCTAACGCCATGTTTTAATTTACTGTAAGTGTAGTTTTGTGCCGTATTGTTATAGTCTTCTAAGTTGATGTTACATTTATTTGTTTGTTTCTCGTTAATTTTATGTTCATGTATTGTATTTAAGGATACCAGGTTTTTAACAGCAATTAAATAATTATAGAAATTAAAGGGAAAAATATGAAATGTTTCAAATTGTACTCAAAGTACATCCAATTATACGGGTTGTTGAAATTCCTATTTTTATATATTTTTACATCTACTATTTTTAGTGAAAATTGTTAATAATAATTAATTTAATAATTAAAAAAATTAAAACGTCGTTAAATATTAATGTTGATTATTTCACATATATGTAGCAGCTGTAAATATTAATTTGTATCGTAATCCAAATATATTCTATTGAAATAATTATTTTATATAGTTATTTATGTACTTAATTGGTAGCCAAAAAAAATTTGTCACTTTTATTAAAATAAAAATACTTTTTTTCACTTAAAGTAATTTTATTCGTCAAAATATCCATCTTCACTTTGAATTACTCTTTCCTAATAAGAAGACAATTTATAAATTCCATATTTGTAAAATTCAGAATTTTTATTTTTAAAAAATTGCCTAATTTCTGTTTTTAACAGTGTGTTATTTAATTTTTTTCCACAGATGTTTTTATTCAGAAACAAAAATTAGTGGAAATCTGATGATAATATATCTGGTGAGTATAGGAAATGGAGAAGAATTTCCTATCATAAATTTATTTTCTTCTCTTGTCACTACCACAGTATGTGACCAAGCGTTTCTTGCAAAAATAAAACTTTAAAAATTTACCAGTACTGGTTGTTTTTATTGTAATACTTTATACACTCTTCACACTCGCTATTTTCCGTTTGTTGTGATAGTTTGAGCAACTCGTAGGTACTCATAATAAATAATTCCTTTTGAAGTCCATCTTAAACGTCTTAGAATCAATTGTGCTTCAAATGTTTGTACCAAAAGATCATTTAATGACAGTCAGTGATAACTACATTTTTTATAATTGGAATAAAGAATCAATTTTTCAATATAGGCCAAAATTTTATCCAAAAAAGTTTACAATTTTAGTCGGAAAACAAGAGGTATTCAAATATAAGACACTGTAATTTGTTGTTTTGAGTTAAAATAAGTTTCTGTCGAAAGTAAAACACATTTATTCAATTTCCACTTCTTCTCTATTTTATGCAAATGATTCCGTATTATTTCATTACTTTAGCCGCTTCAGCAAGCTGTTAAATTCGAATTTGTTTCAATAATTGTATGTAACTTGTCGTTATTTACGTTTTATGCTCTACCTGATCAGACTTCGTTTTCTAACGATTGAAACATTTTTTTAAAATCACGTCCGGGTCGTTCTTGATGTAACTATCCTGTCTCCAATTGCTATACATTTTTTTTTCGATTCTTTGGAACCAAATTTAAATTTGTAAAGTAAATATACTTGTATTACACTATTTTCATAGACATTTTAAAAAGAAATACATGTTTTACTCTTATTTAAAATCATTTATATTAACTGCAAATACCTTTTTATAGAAAGATACAATACAAAAATGATCATGAAAAGTTAAAATTATATAAAAGAGTTAGGAATATAATGTAAAGTTCACAGAGATTCAAATAAACAATTTAAATTTTATACAAGTTTAATTTTTTTATATCAACTTTCTATTCATATTTAAAACATGTCCATGTTTCTACTTTATTTAAACAAAACATTATAGTTTTTAGGTTAGATCGTACTTACAAATCCATTTGTAACATTTGTATTTATTTTTTGTAGGTAAGTAAGAGTCCTGAACCACTATCATCCAGGGAACATGAAGGATTTATCTCAAGCGACCATGTATTTCAACCCTTATACGACGAAATGTAAGTTTTTGTTGTGCCATTCTAATTTTAACAGTTAAAAATAACATTTATTTTGTACAATGTACATCACTATATTTATTTATATATATATATATATATATATATATATATATATATATATATATATATATAAAACGCTTATAATTTTTTAAAAAAATATACGCATTCTATAAATATAATTCTTCTAGTGAAATAAATGTTTTCTTATTCAAATAATTAATAATGTTTGAGTTTAAAAATACTTATTATTCATTTTATAAATTACAATTGTACTAATAAGTATTTTTTTTGTTTTATTTATAATCATTAGCGAGGATTTTTTAAACCACTGTTGTGGTTTTTAGTTTGTTGTATATATTTTTTTTAAATAATTTATATATATATATATATATATATATATATATATATATATAAGTACATATGGCATATATGATCCTTTATAACTTCATAAAGTCCTCATAATGGGTATATAAATGTGCTGAATGTACGTAAGAAATTGTTACGACAACGGTCGTTAAACGGCGTATAATTACGAAAACAAGTCGGCAATCTGTCACAATTACTATAATTTTTATGACGGCACGCCCGTGCACTCAGCAATAGTTTCGTCTCTTCAGCAACAAACGTACTTGTATACAACAGCAGACAGATAGACAGACGTACACACACACTCACACAATAGTAGACAGACACAAATTCAACGATTGAACGATGTTTCTGGCAACGGCTGGATACTAGCCATACACCTTCGGGCACGTTCATTATTGCGACGTCTTAATATGACGCTTTTATTTACCGCAGTCCTTCAGATCGACTCTGTGGACGGACACACTGTCTGGACATTACGAGAACACGTCGACAACAGCTTATGTCAAGCGTAGACGACTGTCTAGTTGCGATGTACGTTTTCTTTCGCACATGTGCAACATTCACTTAAACGACTACATTTTTACGTACTTTATATTCGGAACACTTTGTGTTTTATTTGAAATGAGTGTTTTGGCTCGTGCCGTATTTTCCTGTTTGGAATTCGTATCGATCTGATGACCAATTTCTCTGCAATTTAAAATTGAAGGTTAAATCGTTTACTTCTGTTTTTACAATTTTGTAGAAGTTGTGTGGAAAAGGTTTATGATTTATTTAATAATCCATTTGTTCTTATTATTTAACAAAAAATCCACAGGTATATTCGGTTTCTTGTGGTATTTTTATAAAAAATCAAAAATTTCAATTTAAATAAATATAATCAAATTTTAATTCATAAAATTTTATGGAAATTTAAATGGAAATAAAAGAAAAAATATTTAATTAATTATTATTTTTTTATTTTTAAACATATTCTATGGTATGATGGAACACAATTTCACACAAATGACCATCTCGATTTCGCTTGACATATTTTATTCGTTTAGTCCAATTTTTAATCATTCTTTCACATAATTGTGGTCCAATTTAATGAATTACACGTTCAATGTTTATTTTTAATGTTTCTATTGTTTGTGGTTTATCAACATAAACCAATGATTTCACATAAACCCACAGAAAATAATCAAAGATCTTGGTGGCCAATTAAATGGTCCATTTCATGAAATAATGGACTCATTAAACTTTAGTTTCAATAAGTCTATAGAAGTTTTTGTAATTTCTAAGCGTTGTTGAAGTGTTAAACGTTCGATTACTTGCCAAACTATATTGAGTTGAAAAGTCAAAATGAGCTTAAAAAAATCAAACATGGCTGCTACCGCTTGTCAAAGTTCTGACATTGTTATTGGAAAACCCTATATATATATATATATATATATATATATATATATATATATATATATATATATATATATATATATATATATATATACACACACTTGTATTTATGTATATGCACGTGCATCATTTCTTTATATCTCATTTTTTACAAGTACATCTGGATTTAAAACAAACTGTACGTACCATTTTACTCGAAACATGCTGGTAGAAGTGATATAAACGATGGCATTGACATTGTAACATGTGTATTTGATTTAAGTAACTACTGAGATTTGATTTGATACAAGTGTTTTGAATATATTTTAAACAAAGCTGATGTGAACATTTTGTCAAACATACAATTCACTAGAATAATACATATCATTCTTATATGGACTATATTCAGATTTCCAGGATTAAAAAAAAAATGCGAATGAAAATTTATTCTCGGAATTATTTTTTTTTGATTTGAAAATTTTAAACAAAATTCTTTATATGCGTTACAAAATATTTAACAGTATCAAAACTTTTTTTATAATCAATTTTATGCTTTGTCTGATTAATTTTTTCAAACAATTCTTCATAGTTGATATTCATATATGGAATAATTATAACGTTTTCAATCAATAGTTCAAACAAATATTTTATGAAAAAAAAAGAATTCAGTAAGACGTTACACAGATATTGAATAGGTATTATTTATCAGACTAACGGTAAAGTTCGTCGTCGGCGAACGAAATGTTCGTAAATCAAAAAACGACATGACATTTCACGACGGACGGCGTGATGCAGCACAAGCTCACGCAGCATCCAATCATATATCTATCCAACTATCCATCCATTCGACATGTTTATTGGTGCGCGTGAGTGCAATCACCTCGTGTGTAACCGGAAATGCATGATGAACGTTAAAAGTGTTTTCTTGAACACATTTCGTTTATTATACGATTACATGTTTACTTGAATATATATATATATATATATATATATATAATGTATACACACACCTTCATGTAAAGAAAAAAAATAACCGTTTTAAAACTATTCATTTTTTGAATATTTTTTTTGTTCGGCGATGACTCTTTATTCATTCAAAATAATAATAAAAAAAACATTCCCCAAAAATCAATTTTGAAACGGTAACAACCGTGTAATAATACATTGTGAAGATCTTAACACAAGTAAAGAGAAAGTGGAGGGTTTTTATGGAGCAGACGGACTTAATTTTTTAAAATTTTAACATTTGATAAACTTTTATCTTCACCAATTCTCGGAAAGTTTAAAAAAATCGGAAACGAAATTTTCACATCAACGTGGAGACGGAGACGAAGCACCATTCTTTTTTAAATAGAAAGATAAATAAAATAAATAATCAAAAGTTATCTCTAGTCATCAAAATCGTATATATTTTCTTCTATTCAAAACTATACTTCGCAACCGTACAATATGACTATATAATTTATTAATATAACTAGCACCGAACATTTACTTGTAATAGAAAAAGAATATTAAAAGAAAACAAATAAATATAAATTTCATTATAAACGGTCTGTTGTCGTATAACGGTATGTCCCAGTTTGTTTAACGTCGTATATCGGCATTTCGTAACATGTAAGCTGGAAGTGACACCGTTAAGGGTGTATCGAGACGATGGTTGGTACGAGTTATTTCTCCTTCATTAAATAACAATTTAGCGCCAATTAAAAAGAAATTTCTCATCGTACTGGCACGTGCTCGCAGAATCAATTGCTTCATGTTACTCTGTTTATATACACATTTATATAAACGAATGTACATATCTACACTTTATATATATATATATATATATATATATATATATATATATATATATATATAATAGATCTACAATAGTCAAGATAATAAAAGAATTTTAGACTAAATTGCACAAATTTTAAATAGAGAAGAATGTATAGAAAAAACAGATTTGTAGAACCAAACATTCTACTATTTCTAGTACAAAAAAAATTAAGTGTTATTAGAAGTTTAAAAAATTGAAAAAATACTAAAAATGGAATTATAGCAAAAAAATTAAATGAATAGGAGAAAAAATTTAAAAAGTATTGGCTGATATATTCAGTGTTAAAGAGAACAATACCAAATAAATAAAATGAACTTACATTAATTATTATTTAGAAAAAATGAGACAAGGAAGACTTGTAGAACTATCAACCTTATTTGAAGATGGTTACAGTTAGTTGGATTTCTTACAGCGATGAACACAAGCAGAATTTTTAAGTGAATTTAATACAATTGATCATATGGGGAAAATATATGGGAAAATATATGTTAGTAATACGAAAAAATAGGAAGAGATATAAATTATTCAGAAAGAAAATAAAATTAAGGATGTTATATTAAAAGTGAGAAGTATGTTATGAAAGTGGGTTGGTTATATAGCAAGAAGAGGAGACCACTGATGGACAAGGGAAGTTGTTGATTAAGAATCTAAATATATAAGAAAATCTAGGAAGAATCTATAAATAAATGAGGTAGAGATATGAGAAAATACATGGGAATGGACTTGAATTGGTCGAATTGGAAAATTTTAGTAGAGACCTTCTTCTAGCAGTGAATAGAAAGACTGATGATGATGATAAATTATAAATTATGATAAATTATGTGAATTAGCATTTGATGTGACAGAATTTAGAAAAATAATTCAGCTATTTGTATTCAGAAGTTTATTCTAGTCATACAGATTAGGTATCAAAGTGGAAATTTGTATAAATCTTTTTTTTATTAAAATTAAATAACTACTATTTTAGTTTTAGATGTTTGTAGATCATTTTGACACTTTATCTTCTGTTCATGAAGTATATTATGCTTCCAATTTTATTCGTTAACGTATCATGGAGTATTTCCTATCTTAAATATAAAAATAGATTTGTTAATAGTTCAATTTTCCATACAGATATCGACCGGTTGGATTGATGTTCATTCCAATATTTGCAAATCACTGTTTTCCTTAGTTATGGTACATATAAATCGAATTACAAGGTACAAAATATAATTAATAAAATATTGTGTTGAAATTGGAACTTTTTTAATGATATTATTTCTAATTTTGTTATTTTACTCCAGATTACGGACGATTTTTTACTATTCCAAATCTATATTTACATAGCTATTTAATAACATTGTTGAATCATAAAAAATGGCTTTTGGAATTAAGATATTAGGGATGAAATATTTGTAAATGAATTATTAAGAAAGTTATCAGTAGTCGTCAATGGAAATAAAAGTATTGACATCCAAATTTTGAGTTATTTCAAACATTTAATGAAATTAAATATCTTCTTTGTAATTTATTTCTTGACAATAGTTAAGAATTTTTAAAGAAACATTTTTTTTAAAAAAAATAACCTAACATAAATATTAATTTAAATTTATTCATATATCCTTTTGATGAGAATGACACGGTCATCAAAATGCATATTAGAAAATAAAATGAACAATAAATACTGCAAAAAAGTAAATACTGAACACTTTTGTAAGATGTGTTGATATTAACGTTTAATTTGTGTAGTCAATTAAGTAACAATTTTTTTTAAAAAAACACTAGTATGACATATTTACTTTTACACTATTAATCAAGTACTTGAGTACTTAGTAAAAACAGGTAAATTTATTTTGGAAGTTTCTTTGAAAGTTATTAATTTAAAAAATTGAAAATAACAAGACATGTATAAATATATTTTATATTATGTATAAAATATTCTATTAAGAAGTGTACTTAAATATATTAGAAAAAATATTTAATACTTAAAATCAAAAAAATTAAAAATGAAAACAAATATTTAATTTATTAAATATTATTGTGCGTTTGTAAGTATTTAAGTATGTGTTTATATATATATATATATATATATATATATATATATATATATATATATATATATATATATATAAATGTGTGTATGTATAGATCCGTGTAAATTCATCTACGTGAAACACACTGTCGGGTTGCTTTTATATACGTGTCTGTTGATGTTGATGACAAGCAACAAGGAAGTAATTGAACATATTTAGAGGTTTACCCGCATGTAGAGTAATATAACATTATATGTCTATATGCTATCTGTCTTGTTGATTTTTGACGTTGGATACGCGTCTGAAACCAACCAATGTGATTTAGGTATCGGAATCCATTTCCTATATGTATAGATTTTTCTCTACGATAAACAACAAAAAAATATACGTACAAATTCCACGAATATTATTTATAAAATGTTCACTTGTACACATTTAATTAATTATTAAGATTTAATAAAACGATGTAGAATGTTTTCATATATTTAGATTTATTTAACAGTTTTTATTCTTGGAATTTTTTTTAATCACATACCATTAAAAATTCTAAAATATGATTTTATACATAAGTGTTCAATTTTAGTGATCCTTTTTTAATTTTAATTAATATTTAGAAAAATGTCTTAAGTATATAGTAATAATAAAATATTTTTTACTGAAAAAAATTTAAAACCAAATATCTAAAATGAATGTTTGGTTTTTCAATTTTAATTAAAAATCCATACATAAAATTATTTTTTTTCATTCATTTTTTTTAGTATTTTTTTCTTTTTATTTAAAAGTTAAAATCAGTTATATATTTGTATAGACAACTTGTAAGAAATTGAAAAAAAAAAATAAAAGTTTAATCGTTTATGGAGGTACTCAGACTTGAAATACTCTTCATTACAATATTTTCAAATTATCACATTTTTCCGTGAATGTTTCTTAAAATCAGATTAAATGAGGTAAAATGTAATTATTATAAAGTTAGAACTCTTACTACTTGACTTACAATCTTAAGTAGACGTTTTATTATTATGATTATTATATCTTATTATATTTGAGTTTGGTTCTAATGTCATCATCTGAAGATTTTTATCTGAATAGAAACATTTACAAATACCTCATTGCATGAACTGCATTGAGTCGGTTATTTTGATTAATAAAATATATTTGTGGTAAAGTTACACAGGTTTGCATTTTCATAAAAAAGACCATTTCATACTCTGTGATATAAAAAAATGCCAATGATTCAAAAGATCTCGAACTAAAAAAATCCATCCATCTGTTATTTTAAAATTTGGTTATTAAGCCAATGATTTCCTAATTAATTTTGATGTTTTTCAGTCTAGGCCCTAGTAACATTTTCATAGAATAAGCTCATTAGCAATATATTAAAAAGTAACAAGAATTAATATTTAAGTTATTGAAATTTAATCCTAAATTTTCATATAAATAATGTGGTATTTTAGATGAAATTAAAAAGAATGAAAGTAAGTGAAAAAGTAAAAAAAATTACCAAAAATTTTACAAAAAATTTAGAAACATTTTGTAATAATTCTAAACCAAAAAATTGATTAATATGTTTTAATGTGTTGCATCTTCATTTTTAATTGATTAATGATATTTTCAAAAAATGTTGATTAAAAATATAAATATGTATTTATTCAATAACAGTTTTTTCACAATATTTATATTATGCAAAATTATTCATTAGCTGTTAGTGTTTATATAAGTGTTTCAAATAAATTCTGTTACACCGACTATCGGTGATCTTCGTGACATGTTAATCTTCATATGTGAGACAGTATAAATAACTAAAATAAATCATATAATTGTATAGTATAGCTCTTAAAATTTAAAACATACAAAAAATAAAAATATAAAAAAATGTTACACAGATTAATTCAGTGTACGTTTTTATTAAAACACGCCCAATTATTTTTGTATAAAAAAATATCTACCGGAGAAAAAACTATTGTCAAGTAGATAAAACGTTAATTTTCATAACAATAAATGTGAAAAACGGCGCGGTCTATCTTTCTTTTCTCGTTTTAAACGTTACGAAAGTTCGATGTTCATTTTTATCTCTCGTTCACTGTACGTTGGACGTTTGACGAAAAAAGGAATAAAACGAATATGCATTTCTTTTTGCACACAGCATGAAAGCAGCATATAATTTAGTTCTTGTGAAATCCACGGTCCAGACACTACGCGAATAAGCAAGGGCACTCGAGATAGCGCCTGTGTAGTGTAACCACCCAACGCGTCGACGTTTTTAAGGGCTGTGTCACATTTGCATATACTACTACCTTGTATCACTATCAATAAATACATAAATATACTCACACATGCACGAACATTCACGTTTTTAAAAATTTATACGAGTGTGTGTATTGTACAATTGTCGCTTTATAATTCACTTTATATATTTAAAATGGAAAACTTTTCTCAGATTATTTTTAAACTAGATTCGATTAGATACGAATGATATGATTTTAATGAATTGTAGTACGTTTTTCAATATCAAATATGAATCATCATTCTTTCAATTGAAATATATTTTTTCACTATTGTAAATCTGGCGGTAGTTTCAATTTTGAAACGATCTTTTACTTAACTAAATCTTCTCTTTTTCTGATTTTTAAAGACTTTCAATGAGAAAGGTGATGATTTGAAAAGATTAGAATGAAGAGCATTTCAAGCCCAATTATCTTTATGAAAGATTGAAGTTTATTCAACTCATTTTTAATTTTTAGTGTATATCAAAGGAGAAATTGGTCTTTGATTAAAATTGCCCAAACTTTATGAAATGTTTAAAGTTTTCTCAAATGTCTAATGTTAATCTATTTTTAATATCTTCAGTAAAGAAGATAATGGTTGTAGTTGAAGTAACCACATATTTATTTTAATAAAGGAAATGATTAATATGAAGATTTGTTTACTATTAGTCAGTTTATTGCGGTACAATTATCTTTTCAACAATTCTGCTTTCATATGTTATGACTCGTTTTGGTGGCATTTTTATCAATTTCTTGCTATAAGAAATTCTATTATCATTATTTAATTTTACAATAGATTTAATTATCAGTCAACGTTTAATTTTTTATCTGTAATTAAATCGCTTATATTATATAGAACATTTCAAAAAATTATAATAAAATATTGTTAAATAAAAAAAATCATCTAAAATAGTATTATGAAAAATATTATTTGAATATAATTTTTTTTAGTGATTTTATACTAAAAAGAAATTGCAAATTAAGTAATTAATATAAATCGATTATTTTCTAGTATCAAATAGTCAATAAAAATATAATGCGTACAATAATTTTTGATCCAAATGAATTATTTTTCAAATAATTATATCATCATGAACCTCTATATCTTCTGCTGGATGAAAGTATTTTAAAACTTTTGAATTGCTTTTTTATTCCAATATATATGTATATCATTATAAGTCTCTTTTTATCGACTGCCGAATGAAAATATTTTTCAAAATTCTCCACTTCGATCGATCCAATACCTTTCTTCCGATAAACTTCTTTATTTCTTTGTTTCATCCATTTATGAGCCTTCTTATATATCCATGTTCCCAATCAATTTATTCATATAAAAGTGATCGAATCTGATGATATAAAATCTTGATTTTTCATAAAGAAATTACTATCTCATAAAATTTTATTAGATTATTCAGTAATTACTTATTATCCATGAAAATATAAAATTTATATCGAGATTTTATTGAATGTAAAGGTTTTATGTTCATATGTGTATATTTTATGTAGTTCCACTAAGAAAATGACATTAATTTAAATGCTTATAAATAATAACGAGTGGAATTTAAGTAATTATTAAACACTAATACAATTTCTCAGTGTTAGTTATTTCTTTATGAATACCAATTAAGTAAAATACCAAATTATATAGAAACAATATTTATTTTTTTTTTCATTAGTTACCAGGATTATTAAAAGGTTTCATTTTTTTGATAGATATTTTTAGAAGTTTGTAGATTTTTTTGATTTGTAAGAGATGTTATTTGAGTAAATATAGAATATAATTTATTTATTTAGTACAAAATTAAAATTTTATTTTATTTAATATAATTTTGATAAGAATTTTAAAAAATCATGGAAATAAATTCTAGTTTTTTTTTTAAAAAAAAACTTGTAAAATGTCATATTCCCTTGTTGTAGAAATACGTTAGAAATAATAATATAATTTAATAAATTCACAACGAATGGGTAATAATCATTTATGGTATTTGACCACGAAGATTAAGGAAGTTATTTTAAGAAAATTGGTATCAATATCAGATAAGCTATTTATTCATATGTATGTGTTTGTATGTCTATATATATATATATATATATATATATATATATATATATATATATATATATATATATATATATATATCACAGCCCTTGCCAATGGGGCTGCAGCATTGCTGTTGGTCGTACAGCGAGAAAATACGAGTGGAAAGAGGTTAGACAGGTAGCACAGTAAGTAAAATGTTGAATGGTATGGGTCGACTACCGATCGTGTAGTTTTCACGTCTCGGTATCGAATCGAGATGGAGTTAACGCGACGCACGTCTACCGAACAGAGATGCCCGTCACGGCTGGTGGTGTATCTTTTCGTGGATTGTGCGGAGTAGTAACGATGTGGAGGAAACGGTCGGGAACCCGAGGGTTGAGAAGGGGCACACAGTAAGGATACTTGGTGCAGCCAGGCGACAATTCTATTACCGAGTCTTACACCGTATCAGTGCCGTATCTCGACACGAGCAGAGCTTTTCGAGTCCCGAGCTTTATATTTTTCGTAAGCTTTACCTGTGTCATAGACTAATATACAAATATATACAATACATACATACATACATATATATATATATATATATATATATATAACCTATTTATGGGCTTATAAAATTTATTAATTTAAATCTCTTAGTGTTAACAAAAGCCTTTATAAATTTCGTACATAATTTGGTTATTATATTGTTTTAAATTTCCCAATTTAAAAAACAACGTAACTTGAATTATAAAACAGTAAAAATAATTTGTCTTAGTGACATAAATATTTTTGCAGTTATTAAAAAAACGAATTTTCATCCAAATTCATAAATTTGACTAAATTTATAAAAAAAAAAAACAGTACTACAATACAATAGTCTTTATAGTTGAATATTTTTTCATTGGGGAAAGTGGAATGCGAATTAGAATTACCCATAGTTTCAAAATAAAATGGTAAGAATAATATTAAAAAATCATAAAAATTCATCTTTTCTGTGTTTCAAATTGTAAGTATATTTTTTTTATAAGATTAGTGTGTCTGTGTGCATATATACACACACACACACACACACACACACACACACACACACACACACACATACATACATACATATTGAACTTTCGAAGTCTTGAGCAGAAACTAGTATCATTGTTATTCTTATCTCTAAAATTGATAAAAAAATAAGTAAATAAAATAAATCTTAAAGTAAAGAAAATGTCACGAACCTTATGTCAATGGTCTACCGAGATGATCATATAATAGTCGAAGTAGTTTAACTACTTGAAATATCAACTATTCACATATATCCATATATATATATATATATATATATATATATATATATATATATTATATATATATATATATATATAATTGTATGTTGGTTGGTTTACTGGCGGTGAGCTGTCACGAACAGGAGTCAGTGGCTACCGAAGCTGCTATCTTCTCCCATTTTAATACATTCTCCCACTACCTCACTCCCACTATTACACCATTACAAAATTATATATATATATATATATATATATATATATATATATATATATATCATATATATACACATACGTATTTATGTGTGTGTATATAAAATTTTTACTGAATTGACGTATTTCGTATGCCTTTTAATTGTTCAGGATGCTTGTTTTCGGGATGTAGGATCTATTTTAACGATATGTTTTTATATACCGTTAGTGCTCATTTTAATTACTTTTCTATTAGAAATTACAGAAAAGAAAGTGTTTTGTTAACATTTATGTGTGTGTGTGTTTATTGAGTCATCCCATAAATAATCCTGTGGTTTTTTAGAGCAACTTTTGAAATGAAATAAAAAATTGACATTTTAATTTTAATCAAAAAAAAATTGTGGGAAATATTTCCATTATTATTCATAACTTCTTCTTATCGTAATTTTAATTTTTTCATACCCTGGTGATAACATTTTTCTAGCTTTGCATTAAAAAATAAATCGAGCTTTTTTTAAATATCAATCTTTGTATTAAACTGTTTCCCATGTGATTTTGTGGAGATTTTGGAATAGATGATAATCTGATGGTGTTAGGTCGGGAAATATGGCGATGTGACATTATTCCCAATCAAACTATCTCGGCTTTTGAAGCTTTTCTTGTGCCATGTGAGGCTGGGTGTTGTTCTGGCAAAAAATAACTTTTTGTGTTGGCGAATATGGACTTTATTTCCTCGATATATTGCTTTAAAGGGTCATTTTTAGTTATAAGGTCAAAAAAATCGTAATTTTTGGGATTTTTTTCAAGGACTATAACACGTTTCTTAACAAATGTTCAGGTATCTAAAAACGTATAATTAAAAGACGTTTACGTAATTTTTCCAATAAAAAATATTTAAAAATAACAGATATGATCATTCTTCTATAGGTTCTCTGAAAAAGAACGTTTGCAATGATCACTGGTGTAATCAGAAAAGTGAAGATTTATTTTATACATTATATTATGTAGTTTTTGAATGATCAGTTTTTCGAAATATTGATTTAAAACACAATAATGTACATTTTATTAAAATTTCTATTTTGAATGAAAAAATCGTTCGTTTTTAGTCAATAAAAAAACTGTTGAACGGAAAAAATCCTTCATTCAAAGATTAGTTTTTTGTATCTATAATAAGGTTACAAAATTTAAAAAAAATGGATGCAGTCATTTTCGAAATATTTTGCTCATCAATTTTGAAAATCCGATTTTCAGGAAAATTCGTTTAAAGTTTTAAAACTGGTTCATATAAATATTTGTAAAAAAAACTAGTTTGTCTATATCTTCATCAGTTTTAGTTGGATTAATTTTAAACTTCCAGGAAATATTCTCCAGATATACTTACAGAAAATGTCAAAATCCAAAAATCTAATTTTCGACCTTCTGACTGAGCATGACTTTTTAATTAGTCTAGTTGTTCAGCATAGAAACATTACCAACTGTTTTTAGACGTCGATGAACCATTGGATGGATTTATTAGAGCAAAATACGAAATATTGCATTATTCATTCTGATCAACATGATAATATATAATTACTTATGGGATAACCCAATACTTTGATTAATTAAGATAAACAATATTTAAAGTTGATGAAATATAAACAAATGTATTTTTAATTTTTAATTATTAAGAATAAAAAAAAATAATTGTACAATTTGTCTATGTTCAATTAATTAAATTTTATTAATAATAACAAAAGTACGTAACATTTAATATTTTTTTCTTTAGAGAAAAATATTAGAATAAAGAATATAAAGAAATCAGAAATATGTTTTAAGACCTGTTCGGAATAATTTAGAAAAAACTGTGTATTTTATATATATATATATATATATATATATATATATTCATACGCATACACACACACACACCTCACACCACAAACAAAATTTACTACAAACAGAGGTGATGTAGTTCGAATGAAATGGAACACGCGTTTCAATTTGTATGTACAAGTTTAAAGTTTGACATTTTCTCGATTGCTTAAGTTTTTTAAGATTTAGTACTTCTATTTGAAGTAGATATAAATATACAAACAACAACTGATGCATTTACCTACATACTGTACTTTATTATATATATATATATATATATATATATATATATATATATATATATATATAAACAGAGAGAGAGAGATTATTATAATCTAAACGTTGTAAATATACAATGTAAATTAAACCTTACAAATTTTATAAATTGTAATTCATTTTTGATATATTTGTCTTGAATTAAAATTAAAAAATAATCAAGTTAATTTTTTAAAAAAATAATCATTTTAATAAAAATGTATCTTTAAAATCGTGTATTTAAAATATTTTTGTAGAAAATAGAATTAAAAAAAAATCTTTATAAATATATTAGGTAAAATTACATTCAGTTGAACACCAGTAAACCATAACTAGTTACAATACAAAATATGATTTTAATACAGTGTAGTTATTCGTAAGTCTATTTGTTATATATTTTTTATATTTCGTTTAAATTTTCATTCGCTCAGCACGACACGAAACTTTTTCTCTGCTGGTTAATAGCAGAAGTTATGAAATGTTATAATTAAAATTTAAACGTACTACATTCACTTTAAGAATTCAATAAACTAATAATCTTTTGGCACGCTTAAAGTCATTCTGAAATCATTTTAATTTACTAACCGACCGAAACAACTAACGGCCGACTCTGTGTATTTATAAAAATGTTAATTATTTTAATATAAATTTATTGTCGTTTCAATTAAATGGGTTTTTAAAAATAGAATAGGGTTGGAGTATTATTTTTCATTTTTAGATTTTTCTCCCTTACAATGGTCATTAATAACGTACAAAATTATTATATATTGTCTATTTTTTATGATAAAATATGTCTTTAATTTTTTCTTAGATAAAATATTTTTTTTATAATAAAATACTACATATTATTAGTTGTGTAAGAAATTTAGATTTTTCATCGCGTTGGAGTGTTTGATTATCTGAGTTTAAAATAGTAGAAATTTATTTTATAGATGTTTAATTAAACTCCACTTAAAACATCAAGATGCAGTAAACGAATGAAACAATGTTGTACTTACTTAATGTGCCCAGCGTAATGAGTCATACGATGCACAAACAATTCTTGGATTTATGATAAAAAAATGATAAAACTTTCTTGGTTACTTATTACTAACAAAAATTTATTAATTCCGTTGATTAAAGATTTTTTTTAATCAGACTTCACTCAAAAATCCGACATCATTCGCACCTAATTTAATATTGACAATTGTAAAACTTTTAAATTTAAAAATATTTTTACGAATGTCTTGTTTCTTCTAAAAAAAAGTAATTATATTTCTATTCTTTTTTTAAAAAAAATATCTTAGACGTAAACTTTCCCAAATTTGATTTCTAAAAATATATCCGTATGTAAATTGTATGCACTCTCAACACCACTAATCTAATATCTAAACTTTTATATGTTAAAAAGTTCGAAAGTTTCACGAGAGTAGTTTAATTCAGTTGATATTTTTCTAGTGTAGATTTATCTAAGGAAACGTTAAAGAAATCTGATAAGTTTCATTTAATTAATTTTTTTCATATTTTAACGTCACATAGGTGAAAAAATATTTGAATAGTAAATAACTAATTCATTATGTAGATTTTTCAGGGCAAAGAAAAAAGTACCATATATTACTAATTTTAATCAACTAAATACTAAACATAATGCATGAAAGGGCTCGTGACTTTCATACATACGAGTTTATTGCATGTTAATCTGTTGTTATATGCATTCTGGTTTTTGAAATATTTATTACTATGAAAATATTTTTATAACTATAATCCGTGAGTAAACTTATATAAAAGTTGACTTTTCTTTAATACGTTTTTTGTTTAGGATTTTACAAACGTTTATTTTAGTTTTTTGTGCTTGTTGCTCAACAGATTGGAAATAAGGATATGTTTTTATACGACACATTTTCATCTTGTGTATATGTACAGGGTTGACCAACAATTACAAAAAGATTTCAGTATGTATATATTTTTTTCTAATGTAGTAATAGTAATAAGATAACTCAAGAGAAAAAATTATCAATGTTTGGAATAATCGAGTTTTTCCAATAAAATAATAAAATTAAATTAAACGTTTTCTCCACTTGCATCAAAATAAATTAATAATAAATCAAGTCATATTTGATGAAACATAATTTTTTTAAACTTGTTCAAATATAATATTTACTTTAAACAGATTTTTTCGGAAAAACTCTTATTTTTTTAGAAAATAAAATATAAATTTTTCTTATGTATTTATGAAATGTTTTTTTTTTATTTGTATATCATAAAAGGATGTCATTAGGTGACAAATTGTATTGTTCATATCAATGGATATTAAAATTTCAAGTCTAAAATCCATTTCGTTTCAAATTAGTGACATTTGTTCCTCTTCTTCATCTTATGAAGAAGCAAGTGCAAAACTAAAACGTCTACTAATGCTTCCACCTAGTTTTTTATTCACTCATAGTTTTTTTTTCAATAAATTCATTTAAAATTTTATCTAGTATCCAAACTACTTTTGTGTTGTAAATTGATGATCATTTTGGTCTCTAAAGGGTTTAATAAAAATTTATCTTCTAATGTTAAACGTTCTTTATACAACAATTCAGTCCAACATGACTTACTTGTTGATAATTTAACTTTATTCTACATATACTGTTTTTGGGATTGAATCATTTTTAGATTCTTTTGGATATGATATTAATTTTCAACTGAAATACAACCAAGCAATTATTCTCAGTAGTTAAATTTGGTCATTTAAATTTTATTTTCATCCATGAGTGTAATTTAATGGTTTTTCTAGCAAATTTTTATTTTTTAAAAAATCTTTAAATCTTGGACACAGTGATTTGTAAAACCAATCGTCGTCAAACATATTTTATAACAAAGTATGTATTGAAAGAATATGTCTATTAATTTTAGATTATAGGGTTAGAGTTGTTATTTTGATTTAAAATTACAACTTAGTAACTCTGAATAAATAACCCTTATTAAAAAATTCTCACCAACCAGTGTGGTCAGCTTTAGTGAGTATGGTCAAATGTAAATGAATGGTGACATTCAATAAGTATTTTGTTCAGTAGTGGATTATTAAAAGTTTATATATATAGGTGTTTTTTTAAGCGTAATAGAACTTTAAATTAAATTTTTATCGAAAGTTCTATTTAACCTAAAAAAATACATAATATATATACATGTGTGTGTATGTATGTATAAAGGTATGATAAAGGTATTTTTTTAGGCTAGTTAGTATTTTTGATAGGAATTCAAATATATATATATATATATATATGTATATACAAAAATACTATTCTGAATTCTACTTCAAAACACATAAACACGCCCTGTATTTGCAGTAACTTTCGAAGACATCGAGCCATCATTCAGAACAGCCAATAAATCAAACATCAATGCTATTCTGACAACATATCGACATATAAATAAAACACATGGTCACTGTAGTATTGGTCATTTACATTTAAATCAATCGTCTATCGAATGTGTGTATGTGCGTTTATATATATATATATATATATATATATATATATATATATATATATATATATATATATATCTCCACACACGTATTTCTACATGTATGTATGTTATGTTTTCTCTCGTTCCGTTTTA
>CP092088.1:48943768-48963768 GCA_029203775.1 Neoneuromus ignobilis
TGTTTGAATTTAAATTTGGAAATTAAACATACAAACTTTTGTCCCATGACAAAAATCGTTTTAATCTAATCAGATTTGTATTTTTTTTAATTTTTTACACTTTTATCGTCATTCTGAAAAATTCAATCTGTTCAATCAAGTACAAAACTGATTATTAATATTATTTCTAAATGAAAAAGGAATACATTTTTTTTTCATTAACATTAATCGATTGTAAATATAATGTTGAATAAGTGATAGTATGTATGTATAAATATTACTGTTTAATGGACTATTTGATATTTTTGCAACTTTGTACGTACGCAAGTCTATATTTCTGTGCGGTAATAACGAAAAAAGGGAAGAAAAAATATGAAAAACATTTAGATAACATTAACGTACAGTTTTAAAGTCAACCCTAAACACTACACAGCAGTGTGTGACCATGGTTGTCTAGAATCTCAAAAAACCCACATCAGAGTTCAAGAAGCAGCTGTGTAGAACATGTTACCATGAGGGCATTAGCCTTTCAAAATATGTTCATTATATGGCCTACCACTATCTGCAGACATTAGATCATTTTTTCAAGCGTATAGGGGTTGAGAATTGTATATTAAAGCCGATGTCAAACATTATGTTGTGTGTAATTTTTTATCCCGGCATAAAACGTTTTTACAAGGAATTTTTCAACTTTTTTTATTCTTTTAGTTTTATGTTTAGTTGATGGATAATGCGAATTTCAAGAGTGGGAGCTGTAGGAAAACACACAAACGAGATAGGGAATGTTTACCAGTTTCGATGGTATTTTTTTAATTATATTTAATGTTGGTATGAGTTTTCGTATAACATATTTAATTATAGAAACAAGATTACATAAATTATTATGTTTAAAATAAATTAAAAAGTAAATCGAATCTCAGTTAGAAATAAAAAAAAAATAGTATAATATTTAATTAGTTGATTATTGTATTATTATTTAATACTTTTTAAAATCTCAGATACATTAAAATTAATTTGTTTTTGATTGATTTTATATTTTAATAATTTTAAGGCATCAAATATGCTGAAATGGATTTTATTAAAAAAAATACAAGACTTTTTATTATTTTTTCTTCTTGATGTATATTTCAAAGGATTTATTGAGGAAAACAGTGCTTTCAATATATCAAAAAAATAACTATTATCATCAGCATCTTTTTAACCACTACTAGACGAAAACCTCTCCTAAAACTTTCCAGTATCTTTCTTTTCTAGTTCATTCCGACTAATTTTCTTATGTCTTTGTTTTATTTATCCATGGACCTCTTCTAGACCTTTTTATTTTTCTATATTTTCAATCAATAATTTCTTTTGTCCATCTGTGGTTTATATATATATATATATATATATATATATATATATATATATATATATATATATATTAATTTGACTTGTAAATTTTCTAACATTTTTAATTCCTGTAATTTTCTGTTTATTGCGTCATAACAGCTATTAAATAGAATAAAAATAGTAAAGTAATACTTTCACATGTGTGTACTAAAGTATCAACACTAGAATCCTTAATTTCATGCCTGAGAGTACTCCCTGCATGTAACTAGTTTAGTTATTATGTACTGTATAATTTATTTCACATATAAAGGACAGTTCTGTTAAATTCAGTCTATTTAAAGACAGTTTCAGTCTATTTAATTGAGCTCTATTTACATAAAGTCAGTTTGAAACTTGTATGTTTATTTATTTATCATTATTTTCTAAATTAAATGAAAGTTTATTCAAACAATTTTCAATAATCTGTACATTAGTAGTATGGTTTTGAAAATTATTATTAATTTATTTTTGAAGGAAAGAATTTTGAATTGAAATCAAGTAAAGAAATATCAGATTGTATATTTTGTACCAGTTAAAGATATTTATCAAAATTTTGATTATTTTTTCATAATTAGACAGTTGAGAAATATCAAAATACAATATAATATTAATTGATAAGTTCTGATAATGACTGCATAGCTATTAAAATGTGAATTTGCGAATAAAATGAGCAATGAATATTAGTAAAGTATTATAAAATATTTAATTGTTAGTTAATTCAGTTGAATTATTTTTTTACATTTTTTATTTTTTTGAAATTGAATGATATGTTGAAAAAATATATTTGTTTCTAAAAAGGTTAATTGCCTTGTTGATGCTAATGTTTATATATATATATATATATATATATATATATATATACATGTATGTGTAATGAAAAATTAATAAATGATTCTTAGTAAATACAGTCTAAAAAAATCGAAAATTAATTACACCGCAGCACGTTTTTCCTCGGTTCGCCAATCATCAACCGAAAAACGCGTGACATTATTTCCAAAAAAATCAAATAATTAAAAATAGAATTGTTAGATTGACAAATAGATTATACGTCAAACGCAAAATGAAAAATTATATAAAACGGATTGAGGAAAAAACCGTACTCCGGTCGGATTTAAATCTACGACGCAGTACAATATGACCTTATGACATTTTGTGAGACGTGCACGTAGAAGAAAATATATATGCACTTGGTTCAATACTGGAAGCTGCATTTGCATTCTCGTTGCACTCAAGATGAGACGAATACGTCCGTCGTCCTCGTACGTTCTATATATCTGTCTCAGTCATATTTCAATCAATACGACTAAAGTATCCGTGCTAGATTATATTTTGATTTATTTGTCGCGAAAATTGAACATTTAAAGTTGAAATCGAGTCAAATGAAAATGTATTTGTATTAATCATTTATCACTGTTTGTCAATACAGTATTGGATCAAGAGTATAGGAAACAAGTTTAAAAACACCCCCCTTAAACATTTATTTACAACGAATTTCAGTTTTAGATTTTTAATGAAAATTATTCGAACATAAAATTACAAAAATCAAATTGTGTCAAAACACGAATCCTAAACTGACTTATATGGAATTAATTTTAAAAAAATATGTTTATTAAAATTTATTTCCTGTGATTTAATGGTAGTACAGTCTGTGTTTTTTTCATATTTCGACAAATGTGTAGATAAATTTGATGAAACATTGAATTACTTTGAAATAAAAATATTTTACAGTGAGAATGAAAATAAGATTAGAAGAATTAAACTTCAATGGTGTAGAATATCACTGTTATGGTATTATTGCATAAAAGGATTTATATAGATTAGTATTAAGTATAAAAGGGTTTATTTAGATTAATATTAAGTACAAAAGGGTTTATTTAGAATTTTACAAAATGTTCTATGCTTACAATAAGAAAAATGTACTAGTTTATAATTTAAACGTTGACATTTTTCAATGTTTTGTTAATTTTAATTCATGAAGTTTTTTTAATGTTTTTTTTTTTAAAAAAAAAAACAAACATTTATTTTAATAAATGTCAATTTCTATAAATATCTCATATGTTTAAAGACTAGTTATAAATTTCATTTGAAAATTAATTCGTATGAATATATTTCAAGTATATCAAAAGTTAAAAAAAATTACCGAAACAAATATATAATGAGTGTTATTTAAACTTCCAATTAATGTTTCATTCCATTTTCGTGCAGTGTTGAAATAATTTTAATCAAAATACATATAGAGAAATAAAACTATAAGCACAAATTATTTCATCTAAAAATGAAAAAAAAAACTGTAATTCAACGCACGATAATCAACCCCACCTTAATGTTACGCCACACATAACAAACATACCGAAATGTATATAAAAAAAACCAAACCATATGACAAAAATGATAACATAAATTACGCAAATGAAGCGTTAGTACGTAGGCAACTAAAATTTAAATTAAAAACTAATTGGACTGTTTCCCAGTCTCTCACTGTGTGTGTGTGTGTGTACGTTTATGTACTGTCGCCGTTTATTGCTTTGGCGTGCTGCGCGTCGAGATACGAACCGGGAGAGCTCGGTTATCCAGGCCACTCACTTACTCACGGCCCATTTGTGTTCTCCTTTAAAGGCCGTTTATTCATTTTCATTGAATATGTATGTAAATAATATGCATATTTCTTTGGCCATTACCAGCCACTTTTACGTATAAATCAAAAATATAATTAAAAGTTGAGAGCTGAAAAATTTTCTGTGTTACTACATCACAGACATGACTTTTTAACTGGAATTTTAAGATGATGGGAGGGAGTGGAGTGGCGGTCGCTAAAAGAACACGAGTTTTTTTTAACGTCGCGGATATATAATATTTTATTTTTTTAAAAAACAATTTTTATACAAATATATATATATGCGTATATGTGTGTGTGTAATTAAAAAAGATAAAAAAAACCCTTAAAAACGATATGCATTTAAGACAACTTATTAACGAAATACAAATGAAGTAAATAGGAGAATAAAAATGAGATAGAATTAATTTTAAAGAAAATTTTATTTTATAAAGTTGAATGTTTTTCATTTTAAGAAAAATTTTTGAATTACATTTCTACTCTTCTCGCTTATGGGAGTAAAAAATGGATCTTAAATACCAGAATAATTAAACGATTCTAGATAACACAAAAAAACATGGGAAGATATTTGTTAAGAACAACACGTAGAGTTCGCGTTTTCATACATAAAACGAATTTTATTTAGAGAAAACCCTGATTTATAGATTCAAGTTATAAATTTAACCAAAAATTCCTTATTTTTAATTTCGAGTTAGTTTTCCCATTAAAATTATCAATTTTATACCAGAAGATACTTATAAGAACACATTTATTCGTTTTGGATAAAAATTTATTTTTTTTACAAATATTAATAATTTTTTTCAAATTTTCTAATCTCTTGAAAAGGTAAAAATTCATCAAAAATTAACTTTTAACTATAGAAATTATATTTTCTAGTAATTGATGTTATTTTTACCGAAAAGTTATTATTTTATATTGAAATAATTGATTTCTAATAAAAAATATTGATTTATATCGATTTTTAAAATTTTCAATTTTTGACCTTAAAAAAACCACGACCTATAGTATGGAAAAATTCATGAAAAATCGACATCTTTGGAAATCGATTTTTTTTGTCTAAAATCAAAGATTAGGTATAAAATAAGACGAGTCAGTGATTAAAATCGCATTTTCATACAAAAGACATTTTTTATTTAGAGAAACCCTGATTTATAAATTCAGATTATAATTTAATCAAAAATTCTTTATTTTCAATTTCGAGCTAATTTTACCGTAATAATTATAAATTTTATACTAAAAGATACTTGTTAGGAACAAATTTATTCGTTTTGGATAAAAAAAATATTTTAACGAATATTAATATTTTTTTTTCAAATGTTCTAATTTTGCAGAAAAATACAAATTCACCAAAAATCAATTTTTAGCTATAAAAATTGTATTTTCTAATAAATAATATAACTTTTACCGGATAATTATTATTTCATATCGAAATAATCGATATTTAATAAAAAAATATTGATTACATCGATTTTTAAAATTTTCAATTTTTGACCCTAAAAAAACCACGACCTATAGTATGGAAAAATTCATAAAAAATCGATATCTTTGGATATCGATTTTTCTCGTCTAAAATCAGAGAGTGGTTATAAAAATAGACGAATCAATGATTAAAATCATGTTTTCATACATAAAACGAATTTTATTTAGAGAAAACCTTAATTTATATAATCGAATTATAATTTAATCAAAAATTCCTTATTTTAATTTTCGAACTAGCTTTGTTGCAAAAAATATCAATTTTATGCTAAAAGACACTTAATGAGAACAAAATTATTCATTTTGCATCAAAATATTTGATTTTGACAAAAATAAATTACTGTTTCAAATTTTTCAATTTCGCAGAAAATAGAAATTCATCTTCAAAAATCAATTTTCAACAATAAAAATTGTATTCTACAGTAACTGGTATCATTTTTACCGGAGAATTATTATTTTACATCGATATAATCGATTTCTAATAAAAATTATTGATTTATACCGATTTTTAAAATTTTCAATTTTTGACACTAAAAAAACCATGACCTATGGTATGGAAAAATTCATGAAAAATCAATATCTTTTAAAATTAATTTTTCTCATCTAAAATCAAAGATTGGTTATAAAATAAGATGACTCAGTTGTTAAAACCGGTTTTCCAAACACAAAATTAATTTTATTTGGAGAAAACCATAATTTATTCAGCCAAATCATGATTTAATTAAAAATACGCTATTTTCATTTTCAAACAGCTTTGAAGCAAAATGTTACAAATTTTCTTTGAAAAGATAGTTGTTGGGTACAAAATTATTAATTTTAAATTAAAATTGTGTATTTTAATAATTATTAATAATTTTTTCGATTTTTTAAATTTAAAAAACATACAAATTGATCAAAAATCAACGTTCAATTATAAAAATAATCATTCGTCATAACTAACATAAAAAAATGTTATCTCTTAGCAAAGGAATTATTTTATGACGTTTTTATGATAATTGATCTGATGATATGACTATTAAAAGTTAATCAAATGATTAATTTGATATTATTAAACATTTTTATATAATCAGTAATTCGTATGCAATAAATTTGTCACAGAACTCCAAGATAAATACTTGTCACAATGATATTTTCGGAATTCAGTGATGGTTCATATTTTCGACATCGTTTATTTTGTCATAGGTCATTATATAAATCAAATAAGATACTTTCATTTTTTTTAAGGGAATAAAAAATAATGCTGGTCTATCAAAGAAATCATGAATACTGTTTAAGAACATTAATCGTCTAATACGAGAGTCGAACGAGCGAATCCCAAACAACGCGCCAATATTTCGTTCAAGACAAATCGACAACAAAATATCAAACCAACTTGTTGTGTTTTCTTTGTTTGTGTCACATTGTACCGGAAAAAGCGTTAAAATCTCCGGGAAATGACAGCAGAATTCGTGGAATGTCGACACGAAACACATAACGCAACACATATAGGAGAAAATTGTTATGTGGGGAGGTCGAAAAAGGGCTTACATAGTTGTAGTAGTAAATATATACCGATAGTAATATCTACCTATACGTTTTTCGACTGCGTGTAGTATTTTTTTTTGTACGCTTATTTTCGACGAACGCGTAAAGAAGAAACAAAGACAGTGACGAAAAAAATACACGACACAAGGACTGAATTGTAAAGTTACAGTCGAATGTTGCAACGCAACGAAGACGAGAGAACAGAGACGAGACTAGTGCGATGATAGAGCGAGATCGATTGTGTAGTTTTATAACCGCGTTTTATTGTTAGACAGTTCAGTTTTCTTCTCCGTACGCCCGTTTTATTGTTGTCTTTTATTACTGTTTAAAAGAAAAATCATACCAAGTCTTGAACGTTATTCTTGAACTGCCATGAAGCCTTCATTCCTCTGACGACGTGACAATATGTACAGAGTGGTACAACTAACAATGCGTTCCTTTATATTCAGTTATTAAAATTATTAATTAAATTAACAGACATGCACTGTTGTCGAAGGGTTCGAGTTGTGTTGTCGCAAATTCATTCATCGGAATTAATAGAATTGCAGATTAGATCAGAGGACTGTATTCTGTCTACAGTTTTTTTCGGCGGTTGAATTTGATACTTTCAGTATTTTAATCGCCGTGTTTTTTTTTTTTGAAAAAAACTTTGATTTCATTTAAAATACTGTCAGAATTCATTAAGTGTTTTAGATAATTGAGGTCTTAGTATAAAAAACTATGTTTGTTAAATACGAATTCAAACCAAAAAACTTATTAATCACAGTCTTCTATCTTATAAACCATAAATAAGTTACTGACTTATTGTCTGTTCATTTTTAAACAATTATAATTATTAAGTAAGCAGAAAGTTCTGCCATTTTGGAGATTGAAATAAAAACGCTTGTATTTTTTACATATATATTGGGTTACCCAAATGGGACTGAAAGGTTTAGACATACATTTACTTGATTACTATCTTATACTATTCTTTACTATCCTTCAATTTCATTTGGATCACCCTGTATATATATATATATATAGAGAGAGAGAGAGAGAGAGAGAGAGAGAGAGAGATTATGGATTATAAAGCATAAGAAGATTTTAATCACAGTACAATTTTTTTTCTTTAACAAAAATGATTACACAGTGAAAGTAGGAAAATGATAAAAAACGAGTCATTCGAAAGTTCACTTTGATATCTTCATTTCGATTTCGCAGATCATTTTTTTCTCAATGAATATTTTTAAAATTCAATTAAAAAGTGTAATGATAGAGAATCATCTCAAAAATAATCTAGATTATATAATGTAACTCTCTGGTGATGATGGCATAGCCATCGAAATGTGCATCAGCAAATAAAATGAACAATAATTATAGAACATTGTAATTGGATTAAAAAAAATCTAGTGATAGAAAATGAACTAAAAATTAGTCTAGATTTTATAATGTAATTCTCTGACGATGATGGAATAGTCACCGAAATTCTCATCAGGGAATAATGCGAACAATAATTATGAAATATTAAACTCGGATTGAAAAATGTAGTGATAGAGAAAAACTTAAAACTAGTGTAGTTTTATAATATAACTCTATGATGATGATGGAATAGTCATTGAAATACATATCAGCAAATAAAGTGAACGATAATTATGGAATATTAAAATCGGATTAAAAAAATGTTATGATGCAGAATCAATTCAAAAACTAGTCTAGATTTTAAAATACAGATCTCTGACGATGATGGCATAGCCACCGAAATGCGTATCAGCGAATGAAGTGGACTATAATTATTGAACGTTTTTATAAAATCTTGTAGTTTTGAGGTAAATGACTCATTTGTGTTAAAGGAATATTTAATTGAATAAAGATTGATTTCAATTGAAACCCTTATCATTATATTTAGTTGACATACAGTTCATTCTTGTTTATAAAAATTTGTATACAAAACATTATTTTTTTTAAAAAATAACACATTCTATGAAAATTAATATATTAAACAATTAAAATATAATAAACAAATCTCCAAATCTTAAGGAAAAAAAATTAATTAAATATTGATTACTTCATTCAATAAATTTTATCTGATTTCAGATTGTATTTTTTTAAAATCTGATATTTATAATTTGATATAAAACATCTTTATACAATTGAATATATATATATATATATATATATATATATATATATGTATGTATGTATGTATGTATGTATGTGTGTGTATAAGGAAATTTACTGTAGAAATAAAATTAATTAATTGCATGTACTTACGAAATATTTTCGGTATGTGTACAAAAAATAAATAAATCGTAAATTCTTGCTTTCAACTTGCATTGCGAAATATATAGTTTGATAAAACCGTCATAGTATTACGAAATGTACAAAGCGGCGTTAATGGTTACACGTGTATTTTGCACGGTAAAGATTTGTACAATTACATATATATATATATATATATATATATATATATATATATATATATATATATATATATATATATATATATATGTCTGTACGAGAATGTGTGTTAATGTATATATGTTTTAGAAAAATAATGTAACCGGCGACAAACAAAATCTTATCAGCTTTTAAGTGTCACAAAACACGCGAGAAATTTAATTATTTGCCAACATATTCATTTCTCTGTTGTCGCCTTACACTGGGGCAATAAAACAAATTAAGATACAATTTGTCGGCGACATTCGAACTCTTAAGACTATTTCTAATATATGCAGATACACTTTTTTTGTTGATTTTATCCTCAGGTCATTTTCAAACACACCACTTATACACACATACACACACACACATAGATTTTTGTTAGGAATGTGTGATCCTGTTCCATCTCTATATATTTATGTATGAGAGACATTTCTATAAGCTGTACATTTTTCAGTCTGTGACCATAGATGTCATATTGAGTTTATCCGAAAAATCGTTCTGCATTTTATCTGTTTATTCGTCGCTCTTAGTCCTCGTTTTGTGCGTTCTTTGTCTGTGCATAAACCGTCTGCGAAACTGTAAATAAAAATACCCCCCGTCATCAATTTTATTTTAACGAAATAAACGAATAAGAATGCTTCGCTGATCTCTTTCGTTCGACTCTTTGGTGTACAGTAAACAGATCGCTTGAATGAACTATACAGGCAACATACGTCAACTGCTATCAAATTATGTTATGAATGTGAAATGCGTTTAAAATATACTTTTTCGGTTGTTATAGATACGAATAGTTTTTTCCTTTCCTTTTTTTTCAAACAAAAAATAAGGATTTTATAAATCATATTAGGCGATGGGTGCGTGTTTTGATAGTAGATTTGCATAAATGTCTTGTTTAATAAAAATTGTTTTACGAATTGTGTGCGGTTTTATTTTCGATTTATTTCAATAAAAATTGTTGCATACTTTCGGATTTTCAATAAAATTCTTAGTATTATTTTTTAAATAGAAGTTGCCATAAAAAAATTATATTTTCTAATATTTTTTTTAAATTATCACAAATAAAAATCCTCTTTCTAACCACTATTGAATGAAGATATTTATCAAAATTTTTTATCTCGACTAATCCAATGTTTTTCTTTTTCAATCCATTCTGACGAATTTTCTATTTCTCTGTCCATCTCTTTTTTGAGCCTTATTATAATTTTTTTGGAAGAAAATATAAAAATAATTTTTGAATATTCTGTTCTCCAGTAAACTTAAATATTAATTATATATTATAATTTAGTATCAATAGTTTTATATGCAGTAATAGTTTCATATTTATTTAGTAATATTAATTCTTTTCGCTCTAACGTTCTTACATAGCAATCAACCAACAAGTCATTTATTTTTACTACGAGTGATATTTCTTTTAACATTCATAAAGATTCAGTCTGGGTTGGTGTTCGAAAGTTTTACAAAGAGATAAGATATATAAGTTTCATTTTTTATCTTTGGTTTCTTGAAATGTATCTTAAAGTCAGTTGATAATATTGGTCTATCATAAAATACCAGACGTTGGTTGTATTTAAGAACTGCACTTGTGACACAAAGAATTAAAAAGGATAATATGTGAATACATTATTCACACACACACTTATATATATATATATATATATATATATATATATATATATATATATATATATATATAATACAAATTTAAACAAAAAATTATTAATTTTAATAACCTCAGTATTATAAAATAGTCTTGTACTAAGTTTATTTTTTTACAAAAATTGCTATCCATGTGTTACAACTTTTCCTTGTTATTTTTTTTTATGGAGGGGTTCGTGATATTCGCTGTTTTCTTAAGTGTTTCAATAAATTACTTACTTGACAAAGAAAACAAAAATTACTTATGTGAAAACATAAATACATAATCATATTAATTTAAAATTATGGCTAAGTCACTTGGACACAAGTATTTTACTTATCACAATAGTAAAATATTTTATTAAATTAATAATAACTTATTATCTTTTTATTCGCTGATATGTATTTCGATGACAATGCCATCATCTTCAAAATGTGGTCTTATAAGAATAATGATATGGTTATTGAAATGTAAATAAAAATAAAATGGGTATTGGCAGTAAAAATAAAACTAAATCTTCTGATTTAATTCTTATTGTTAAGATAAAGTAATGTTATCTTAAACATTTTTTTTTTAATATTATATTTGAATACACGAGTATAAAGACCATTCTAGATACTAGCTTTACAAAATATTTTGTAGAATGTTTCAATCAGTCAAATACAAAATGTAAATTCTTTCATAAGGATTTTTTAAAAACTGGTTTAAAATAAAATTGATATTTTTATTACTTCTGAGTGGACGGTGGACGATAATGAGGTAATTTTTATTTAAAAATAGCTCTTGAGTAATCTTTCAACAAGAATGTAATAAAAAGAAATGAAAAATTACCTGTAGGCTTAGAAACTAATATTTTGTGTTTGTATAATAAGTATTCTTGGTATATGCATTATATATATATATATATATATATATATATATATATATATATATATATATATATATATATATATTTAAAAAACGATTGCCGGGAATTATCGCATTCAGTATTCCAAGTTAACCGAAAATCTATAAATTTTTAATAAGCGCGAACCGTTCGAAATTTGAAATTTTATTCATTCTCGCATCGATGCCATAATTCATATCGGAATTGATTAAAAATTCTATCCTCATTTCTAATAATTTTCTCATTAAAGGGTTACCACCACCATCTCCACCACCGTCGCCGTTACCGTCATCCCTCCCGACGGTCGCGTCCCTTCCTTGGATCGAAACCCGTCCCGTTCTCGCACCCTCCTCATACACATGCACGTGCATTGAATAAATAACAAGTCCCGTTCGACATAAATCAAACAGTCAAGTCGGTCGGTCCAAAAGCGATAGAAAAACTAAATTGCATTTTACTGTGCAATAACCATAACAACTGAATGAGTCGTTGACCTCGTCTTGTACGCAGCAGTGGTTCATATACTTGCGAATGCATTCGTGCATTACGGCGTTTACATGACTTCACAACACATGAAGATATAATTTAATTGAAATTGATTTCGCGTACGTGAATTCGAAGACAAATCTAATTAACGTGGCTAAGAAATGATTATATTAAAAAAATTACACGCGCGTACGTTGTTTTGCGAATCGCTGTCGCCGATCGTTCGAACGACGACGACTCGTCGGAAAATCATCACGGGGATCTCTCGAAAAACATTACCATGCAAACATTTTAACACTATTTCATTTTTATTACTTAATTTCTACCTACTTTTATGTTGCTTAACTTCGCAATAGCGAAAATTATGTCTGCTTTATTATTTTTCCTTTCCAGGAAAACACATAAAATTCCCTAATGTACAAAAAAAAAACTCGTAAAGTTTTCCAATGCAATTGCTTGCATTATACGTAATGCATACGCTTTTATGTGCGCTTTTTTACTTACACATGGATTTTTATGTAATGGGTACGTTTTGCACAAGTTTTCAACACACGAAAGACGATCCGAATGAAAATTTCTACAAACTCGTACACGAATCGTTTGTTACATTGAAAATACGTGTATCGTAGAAACTCTCTGTCGACGATTTAAATTCTCCATACGTGTGGAAATATAACGTATAAAAATATTTAAGAATTATTTATTGATATCCATTCCGATAGCAATGGAATCATCATTCGATCGCTTTTTTAGAAAATCTTAAATTGATCATAAAATATAAATAAAAATTTATCTACGTTAGTAATTATTTAAATTATATTATCAATGATATATGGATGGTTCACAGGCCAAAATGATTAATCCATTTTTTGATTTTTTTTTAAATGTTAGTACCAAAGCACTTGATTGATGTCTTACTTTTTATATTTAAAATGATATTAATAATGATAATGATATTAATTATTTTCTTTGTATTTTCACTTACCAAATCGATTAACTCTTTTAGTTATATAAAAAAATGTTAAAATAATAACGATATTCTAAGGACATACTATTTTATGCATTATTTATTTCGTTATATAAAAGCTAAGTCTGTAATAATACATTTTATAATTATTATTTGAATATAAATTTTAAAAAAGAATGTATAATAAATTATTATATAATTTTTTTTATTTTGTGGAGTTAATCGATTTAGCTAAAAAAACAGCTCATATATGTTGTATAAAATATTTTAATATTAATTTAAAATTATTTCTATTTAATTAAAAAGCGTTAGGATATAATATTACAGGAACTACGTACTCAAATCAAAAAGTAAATAATATAACATTTCTAGTTGAGAGAATATCACACGGTTGAAATTCAATCTGTGGTGATAATCCTATTCAAAAGGTATGTAAATAATATATCTTCATGAAACCACGAAAAAGTTCTAGTATAATCATGTCTCGGTGACTGAATCCATCCGATCTATTGTTATGAATAAAATATAACTCTACTAAGAAGCATGCATAAAGAATTACATTATCTATTCGACTTAACAAATTGCCAACGTTTAATTCATGTTTATATTAAACGTCTTATTCATTGATTTGGATGAATCACGAATTACATTTGATTCTGTGTATTAAGAGTGACATGTATGAGAATTTAATAATCAATCAGAGTACAATTAGTTAAGGCGTCATGCTCAGTCAAAAGGTCGAAAAATTCGATTTTTGGATTTTGACATTTTCTATAAGTAATATCTAAAGAATATTCCTTTAAAGTTTCAAATTAATTCAATTAAAATTGATAGAGATATAAGCATACTAGTTTTTTTTACAAATATTTGTGTAAACTAGTTTTGAAATTTTTAAATGCGTTTTTCTGAAAATCGCAGATAAATCTCGAAAACGACTGTATTAATTTCTTTTAAATTTTACAGGCTTGTTATAGATATAAAAAACTAGTTCTTGAACAAAGGATTTTTTTCGTTGCATGGTTTCTTTTTTATTGACTAAAACGAGCGATTTTTTCATCGAAAATCGAAATTTTAATTGAGAATATCCGTCATTTTGTTCCAAATCAATATTTCGAAAAATTGATCGTTCATGGACTACATAATTTAATGATGAAATATTTTTTTTTCATTTTTTAATTTTATACTATTCAAATAAATCTGAGCAGTAGTGGTCACCATAAACGTTCTTTTTTCAGAGGACCTACGAAAAAATGACCATTTTTAAATACTTTTTATTGAAAAAAATATGTAAACTTTTTTTAATATGCGTTTTTAGATACTTGAACATTTGTTGAGAAACGTGTTGTATTTCTTGAAAAAATCCCAAAAGTAATTTTTTCAATATCCTGAGTGAGTATGACTCCTTAATAACTCATTTCTTATCTAAATTTGCTTGAAGATAGGTCGAAACTGACAAGAATTGTATTCTATTAACACGACAATGTAATCGGTATTAATATTAATTTTTTGCACAACTGTTTGCTATGTAAGAATTTAAATAAAGAAAAATATTTTTCATTTTTAATAGAAATAATTAAAACTGATAATTTTTATAGACATTTGAGCAAAAGAACCGTTGTATTTAATGTTTGAGAATTATAGTTTCTTGAATCTTATTCTTTTTTTGATTTGGTTTGACTTGTATAATGTGTTATGAATCTGTTTATTATTTCAGTTTGAACGAGTATAGTTTTGTTTTGAAAACTATTAAAAAAATGTTTCTACGATCTGTTAAGAACGACTTTTCTCAAATATCGAATGCACAGTTCGATTCGGTGTCGAAAACTAGCAATAAATAAACACGCCACAATTGTAAATCGACATGTAAACTGTTTACATCCTCGCATTTTATTGTCAACTTGTGGGCCTGCCTAACGTATTTTCTCTATTGTTGTAGTGCCGAGTGGCGCCACCGTGGGTCCCGGCGGTAGCGTGGTGGACGTTGCGGCCGCAACTGCCGGCACCGGTACGGGCGGCAACGGCACCGGTACGGGCACCGGCGGTCGTCAGAGACACGTGCCGTTGTATGGCCGCCTCGTGGCCGATGAACAACTCGCCGTGTCGATGGGCGGCGGTGACGCCGGCGTCGTCGGCGGCGTCGGCGGAGCGGGCAGCGGCGGCACACCATCCGACATACAAGCGATGCAGGCACGGATACCGCACCATTTCCGTGATCCGTCTTCGGCACCGTTGCGCAAACTCAGCGTCGACCTCATCAAGACGTACAAACATATTAACGAGGTAATCACATCTATCTTTTATTTATTTATTCACACGTTTATTATTCGTACTGTTTTGTTTTGATACGATTAGGAGTACATATTTTCGCACATACATAAATATTTAACGAATCTTGAGAATCGTTATCTCGATTCATTTGATGAATCCATTGAGATATATATGTTTCAGTATCACTTTGAGTCATCGTATTTCTGTTTACGAACTTTTATTAAAATTAAGAGTTTATTTAGAATAAGAGCTTACTTATTTTTAGTGATATTTTTTTGAAACGTTAGATGTAGAATAAATTCTGAGAAAAAAAATTATCTAGCTTTGGATAGATCTTTTAAATTAAATAGTCCAAATATAACACAATGGAATATAGAAAAAGTTTATATCGAAAAATGAACTAGCAACATTGGTTTACTTAATCTTAATTTTCAAATAATTCAGCTTTACTTTTTATTCTTTTAATTCTTAAAGAATTTAATTAAAAATAAAATGAATTACGAAAAAAGTTTATCCAAAAAGAACGAAATTACTGCAGTGTTCCAAAAATGTTAATAGTTTTTTCTATGTATATATATTTTCATCTACAAATTCATTATTTTTTCATAATTAAATAAAATATCAATAAATATTAAATTTTTAAGGATTGTTGTGAGTTAGCTAAATCAATAAAAGGACACAATTAATACCTTACTTATATTTACTCTAATTCAACAACGCTCTCATCCTTGAATTTAAATACTTCTTTAGTCTATCAATAAAAATATGGGTCAATGGTTCTTGTATCCAGAATTCAGCATCCAAAACGTTATAATCATTTTACGTAACTTTGTGGTTAAATTTGATGTTCAAAATAAATTTGTGTGTATATGTGTATATATATATATATATATATATATATATATATATTAGGTTGGCAAATATCTCCCTTCCGCCTTCTGGTCTTTTGAATTTCGCAGCTATGTACAAAAAAAAAAAAAAAAAAAGCTGAAGGGAGATACTTGCCAACCTAATATATCATAGAAAATTCCAAAAAAAATAATTAGAATTTAAATAATCAGAATTTCATAGAACTCAAGATTTTGGAATATTTTTCATTTTAATATTCAAAGTATTGACTTTTTCAGTGAAGACTTATATTTTGGTTAGAAAAAGAAGTAATAATTAGTATTTTTTTTTAATGAACCATTCTACTAAAGTCCACTGAAATGGTCTTAAGTAGATATATTATTATTGATATAAGTATATTAAAATATGATGCATTTTTAAAATATTATAGATTTATAATAAATATTAAAACAAAAAAATAGATTTGTTCCAAAAATGGCTTCAAAAAGATATATGATAGATAATTTATATCCTATAAATTTAACTAACTATGTAATTATTTTCAGTTATCTCTGATATTCTTCCACGCAATTATTTATAATATATGTTATTATATTGAAAATACTATTTCCTTTGAATTGCCTTATTAATTCCCACTTACTGATTCATTGATTCACTATGGAAAATGCAGAATGTGCCATTCATAAAGCATACGAATACACACACACATACACACGTGTGTATATATATATATATATATATATATATATATATATATATATATATATATATATACACACATATACAAATACACACGTACATACATATTTGTGTATGTTTTATGAATGGCATATTCTTCATTTTCATTTTAAAATTTATTGTAACATTATCGTTTATAATATATTTACATGAATAAAATAACCACGTAGAAATATTATAAAGTGCGGTCCTTGTTAAATTATATATATATATATATATATATATATATATATATATATATATATATATATATATATACACACACATACAACATATATACACACATACATATGTGTATGTATGTGTGCATGCGTTAGTTCGTGCGCGTTGTTATGAACATCGCCGATAAAATAAATTGCGTGTAACATGAGAAGTAAACGGGCCGCGTCACTAAATTCACAGCAATTGAGTGGGGACGCTGACTTAGAATGACACTTCAACCGCCCATAGTATCTTTGGCGAGACTATATAGACGCCCGCTGTTCGATCCTCGGCCATCTCCTTGAAGACATCACTCAATGGCGACTCTTTTTCTCGCACATCTATATATATATATATATATATATTATATGTCATCTGAGAATTAAAATAACTGTATCTATCATCATTTTAAACACCAATAAATTATCGAGCAGTAGGAAAAAAATATTTTATATATTTTATACCATAAAATCTTTTTTATTCAACATACCTTTAGTTTGGTAAGAAATTATATTTAGACGTATTTTACAATTTTACAAAAAATGTTTATATATTATTATTCAGTATTTATTTTAATTGATAAACTATTTTTAAAATTCTCTCTCTCACACACATATTCTCTCTCTCTCTCTCTCTCTCTCTATATATATATATATATATATATATATATATATATATATATATATATATATATATAAAAATGAATACTATCAATGGTTAAGAGAAGTTATAGATGGGAAACCTAGATATATAAAAAGTTTAGGAAGAGATCCATGGTGCATGGAATTTAGTTATAAAAAAATTGGGTGAAGGAACTGGAAGAGAATCGCATTGAATTTGTGGAAGTGAAAATTTTGGAAAAGGCCTTCATCCAGCAGATGAGAAAACGAGGCTGATTATATATATACATATATATATATATATATATATATATATATATATATATATATATATATAATCATTTTCGGAGCTGTAAAACTTAAAATGTCTTAGTTTATCTGATAATCCTAACTTAGACGGTTTTTCTTGTCTGAATCTCGTAGCGGTTTTTTTTTGAGATGAACTTGTTCAGCTCCATGTCCTATACTCAGCTTAGGATTTACATATACATGCAAACATACATACATACATACATACATACATACATACATACATACATACATACATATATATATATATATATATATATATATATATATATATATATATATATAAATGTATATATGTAAATAAAGAGAGGGAGAGAATAATAATTAATGAAACAAGAGCGATAAAAAAAGTATAAGTTGATGGAAAAATCAAAATAAATTATAATACCATTACAATTTTTTCTTTTTTAGCAATAGATTAATTATGAAAAACAGTTATTAGAAATTATTTAAATGCTTGATTAAAAGGCTGATATATTTTTACCTTTATCTTAAAAAATAAATAACTCTTACTTGAAATAATAATTAGGATATAAAACCAGTTTTGAAGATAGTAACAATTATATGTACTTATTGGTATTAGGAAGAGATTTACTGTTTTCAATTAATTAAAAGTATTCTATTCTAATGGCATTAAAAATCTAATTAAAAAATAATTTTGGAATGCTTGTAAACATACTAAAAAGAGTTTTGATAACTGTACACAAAAATATTTTTATGAATATATTTCTCTTGTAATGTTGGTAATTTAAAAATTGTCTTACTTAAGAATTTCCCTGAAAATGTTATATATAAAAAAAGTATTTTTTTAATAATAATGGTAAGACTGTTTATATAATACATACATATACACAAAATCATGGACAAATCATGTACTTTACTTAAATGTAATATGATGCCTGGAAATAATTTTCTGTTTAAAAATATTGTCATTATTTTTCCTTATATAAAAATAAATTAAGAAATGTCACTTTGAATTCTTACGATTTAACATATATATATATATATATATATATATATATATATATATATATATATATATATATATATATATATGTATGTATGTATGTATGTATATATAATTTGAGTAAAAATCATTGGTGTAATTCATTATTTTTATCAATAATAAAAATAATTTGAAGTGCCATATTTATTATTTTTCCAAAAATAACAGAAGTATGTATGTATGTGTGTGTGTGTATTTATATATATATATATATATATATATATATATATATATATTTATATATATATATTTGTGTGTGTGTATGTAAAGCAGGGGTAGTGAACCTTGTTATACCGCCCACGTTTGTATCTTTGTTGGTAGTAAAATTTTCTTACCGCCCACCGATTTCGCAGTAACTTAATTTAGCTCAACTGCAAATTACTCGTAATTTTTGAGTGGAAGTTTAGTAAAAATATGTAGTTAAATTTATCTTTCTATTTATACTTTGCATATATTTATAAAACACAGAAAATTTAATTTGATGCTGCATTTCTGCATCTCCGCATCACCATTGATACAAAACCCCTACCGCCCACCATGAAAGCTTGAATCGCTCACTAGTGGGCGGTAGAGACCAGGTTGACTACCCCTCATGTAAAGTATTCAGTAATTGATTTTTATCAAATCAATCAGTTTTTGAACAGTTATCAAA
>CP092088.1:48966268-49148768 GCA_029203775.1 Neoneuromus ignobilis
AGTATTTCATATTCGTTTATTAAAAAATAAAATCTAAAAAAATCTATAAGAAAAATATATAATACAAAAATATAACAATTTAAAATTCAATTCAATTTATCATAAAATTGAATTAAAATATAAAATTGGTGAAGTATTTTCTAAAATTTGATAAAAGTATATTATTCAAAAAAATATGAAATTCAAAAAATGTATTTCTAAATTATTTCAAAAATATACATATATAACTCAAAAAAATATGAAATTTCGATAGAAATATAAAATTGGAATAAATTTAATTCACATAAATAGAAAAATTTGTTCAATGTTCAATTTTGTAATCTTTGCACAGAATATTTTTTATTCAAATTTAAAAAATATTTTTTTTTTGCCGAAGTTATTAAATGTTTTCTTAATTTTAATTTTTTCTAAATTTTATAAAATATATTTTTCGATTTTATACTTTTTTCTAATATCGTTTTTATAATTATATAGGCTTTTTAGATATATCCATGAGAGTGATAAAGTATATTTTTAAGTGTATTTAATATTTTTTTTTATTTGTTCTTAAAAAAAATATTTTTAGCAAAACATTTGAAATTTCGCTTATATACTCCATTAATTAAAGAACGTTTTCTAATAACAAATATTTTTTATCAAATATTTTTAATAACAAATATTTTTAATAATAATTTTTTTAATAATAAATATTTTTAATAACAAATATTTTTAATAATAAATTTTTTAATAACAAATATTTTTCCAAATAAGCTAATATTTTGTTCTCTCTATATTATATTTTAATAACATTGTATTATTTAATTGAAAAACAGTTTATGAACTCATAACAAAATCCAACAGTTAAAATATATCAGCCATATGTATGTTTTTTTTCTTCATATAAAGTGTGGTTATTGTTGTTCAGTTAGTAAATTATATTAATATTTCCTGATTTGTGATTTTTATAAAATGTTTCTTAAGTATTTCTGTTTCCTGTCTATTTATATATATATATATATATATATATATATATATATATATATATATATATATATATAATGAGCGTATCTGAATGGATTGACCATATTCGGGGGCGAAAAAGAATGAAAAAAAATTATGTCAGACGTTTATAGTAATAGCCTGAGTTATAATATGCGGTCCTCAACATGCCATGAATTTATTATTAAACAAGGAGAGCACGTGATCTCGAACGGTTTTCAGCCGGGCCACGATATTAGCGATATGGCGGTCAAAACATAGTATGAGATTATTTTAAGGGGGGTCGAGACCGCGCGATTGTGTCGAGGTAGTTGCGACGGTGAGTTGGTGTGGCGGCGGTGGATGCGATGTCGAACGAAAAGTCCTGTTTTGAATGTAAACTAAACATTTTTCTTCTCTGAGGCTGTCGTTCCGCGTCTTATTAATTTACTAATGTCGTAGGCGTACTATGACAACTGTCGTCTTCGTACTGTTAATTATTCGAATCCCTTGTGTAATACTAATGCGTGTACATACGAATATATATGTACATATGTGTGTGTGTATGTATGTACATTAAGCAAACAAGAATTTATGTAGGAAATTGAAAATACTTTAAGAAAGATCAATAGTTGTAATTTCTGCATTGTTGAAATTACTCATTAATTTATAAATAAAGTATTTTGTTAACAATTCATATTTGTATCCTGGTTCACTATAGTCACCTTTTTATTCCAGGTATTAATTTTATTTTTTTACGTCATTCATGTTTATTTCAAGATTATTTTAATGTATTGAAGGTTTTTTATGCATTGAATATTGTCAAGATTTTTCATTAATTACTTCCACTTTATTTAAACCTTCTATGTAGACATTTAATATTTAATTGACAGCAGGTTTTTTTACAAGAAGTAATATATTTTCGCAATTTTTTTTTGATGTAGGTTGATTTTTTAAATTCGAAAAGACTGTTTTTTAAACATTAATTAGAAATTCAATATTTAGTTTGGTCGATTCAATTTTAATTTTGGTTTTGTGATACCTGTTTAGTTTTTTCGTCCAGAAATTTGTCGTTATTTCTTCTTGTACTGTGGTAATTCACTTTAATGGGTCATGCTCAGTCAGAGGTCGAAAAAATGTGACTTTTGAGAATTTTTTCAAGAACTATAACACGTTTCAACAATTTTTAAAAAATATATGATAAAAATATATGATCATTCATTCTTAGATTCTCTAAAAAAAAAAACGTTTGTTATGACTACTTGCTGCTTTAGATTTGGATCGTATGAAATCAGAAAATTAAGATTTATTTTGTACATTAAATTATGTAGTCGTTGGATGATCAGTTTTTCGAAATATTAATTTTTGGAAAAAAATGATAGATATTCTGATTTAAAATGTTGATTTTCGATAAAAAAAATCGTTCGTTTTTAGTCAATAAAAAAACTATGGAACGAGGATGCTTGGTTCAAGGATTAGTTTTTTGTATCTCTAATAAGCCTGTAGTCATTTTAAAAATATTTTGGTCACCAGATTTGAAAATGCGATTTTCAGAAAAATGTGTTTAAAGTTTCAAAACTAGTTTGCACTTAAAATAATTAGTTGATTTTTTAAATGCCTATAATTCCATCAATTGGACTAATTTGAAATTTTCAAAGAATAAACTCTAGATATTATACTTAGAGAAAATATCAAAATCCGAACTAAACCTGTCCCTTTAACACAAATGAATAATTTAGTCCTAACATAACAAGATTTTCTAAAAATATCCAGTAAGTAATTATTATTCATTTTATTAACTTAAAAAGTGTAACGTATTTCGACATTATTTTTAACATACCACTGAGATAATAATGTTAATTTGTGTGGTTTATAAAACAAATTATTAAGATTATTAGTTTAGATTTTAATAAAAGATAAGTTATTATAAATTTATGACTTTATTTATATTAAAAAAAAAATCAGCTGCAATTCCTATTGATCAAAAAACCCGTACCATATGGTAACATATGTGATACGTAAGATTCGATAGTTGCAACATCCAATCCGATGATTGTAATAAGAGAAACAAATAGTTTCGTCCCTTTGACGAAAACTTGCAACGCACTTTCGTCCCCGTTTGTTTCTAAAATTGCACATATGGTCTATATGTGGCGTCGGCGCCGGTGCAATTTTTGACACAGAACCGAATGACGCGCACCTACTTATTTCTCCGACCCTGATCGACAAATCCGCAATATTTGCGGTATAATATTTTCGTCGATTCCCACGTGGCAAATGCTGCTGCGTTCCGTTCGACACGTAGGCAGTCGTGACGCGCGTTAAACAATCTCGTCCTCTCTTTCTATCTCCGTCCTGTTTCCCGTATGGCATCGAAAATGTTAGGATCGATCCGGGTTGGCGAAAAACACGTGGGCCGAAAAAGCGGGTGCGTCTAAGATGCGTATATATATATATATATATATATATATATATATATATATATTCATATGTATGTATGTATGTACCTACGTTCTATTTTTCACACCCACGTGTGAACGGGTAATCTTCATAGAATCGCCAACAACTAGTGATGCTGGTTTTCGTTCGTTCTTTCTTCTTCTCTTTTTTTCTTTATAACGAACAGCAACAATAAAACCACCCGCAGGGAAGTCATTCATTGGACAAGTTCTATGTAACAAAAGACAAGAAATGTTCAAACGTAAAGGTTACGATTTATTCATAAGGAAGTTAAATTCTATGTATAGGTTATTTACGGTTCGGCGTCTACCATATGGTGTCCGGAAAATTTTGAATGTAGCGCACGTGACAGGCTCAGCGGAGTACATTTGCGACGGAAAAAATAAAACCCGACATTGTCTCTTTGTGTGTGTATGTAACCGAAAATGTTTAATGGAATTTTCGTTCTGATAGAATTCAGTAATTGTCAGATTTAAATTTCAAATTGAGTGGTAAATTTCAGTTAGTAAACAAGCTAATCCCAAATGTCAAAAGTTTTAATACTGAAACTTCACGTCTGTAAATTTCAACTCCAGAAAACAAATATTTTCACATTTCATTTTATTACATTAACACGAAATGTATGTAAATCTGATTGTATTGAATTGACGAGAAAATATAATTATTGCTAATGAAACGGTTCGTTTTCAGATATTAATTTTATTAATTAATTAGATATTTGATTAAATTTGTTTTTATGATCTGAAAAAATTGAATTTAATAAACTGTTATGCCAGAGGAAAAATATATCACTGCGAAATGAGAGTAAAACAGTTCATTTTATCGTCTAAATTTCAAATAAATTTAGCTTATTAAATAATATATTTATAACAGTAAGAAAGAAATGTTACTTTTCACATTTTTTACATTTTTCCAAGAAAAAGCCACAACAATATTTTTAGATATCAATAAAATACACCGTTTTTTTTTTGTTATTTTTTAAAATTAGAATATATTTGATATAGCAATTACAATTATTTTTTTCATTATATACGAGGGTCGTTTGATAAGTATGGTAAATTTATTTATTGTTTAATTTAATTAATTAATTAATATAATTAAATTTTTCAATTTAGTTTTTCTTACTTTTTTACCATACTTATCAAACGACCCTCGTATATAGATTGTTTTTTTAGGTTAGGTAGAACTTTCAATATGGATTCAATTTAAAATTTTATCATGTTTAATCTCTCTCCCTCTCTCTTTCTCTCTCTCTCTCTCTCTCTCTCTCTCTCTCTCTCTCTCTCTCTCCCTCTCTCTTTCTCTCTCTCTCTCTCTCTCTCTCTCTATATATATATATATATATATATATATATATATATATATATATATATTATAAAAGTCAATATTACCCCACTGCTGGGATAAAGCCTCATCAAATATCATTAGGTTTTCTTAAATGTTTTCAAAAGATTCTTCTACTGTTTTCTGTTTGTGTTTAATCTCATCTACTCTTCATTTCCACAGTATTTTATAAATGATTTTTCCATTATAATAAGGTCTCTTTTAGTCTCTTGATCGCCACTCTATAATGATTTTTTCCATCAGTTGTCTTCTTTTCTTGCTATATTTGTATTTATACTAAAGATTGAATTCAATAGAAAAAGTATGTTTTACAAATAAAAATGGCATTAATATTAGATAAAAATATATGGATAGTCTTTTTTAGTAGTCCTTAGAAATAGATCTAAAAAAAGTGGTGGACGAATTTCTGGACCAAATATTTGGATAGAATTCTATCAACTTCAGGATGTTTAACATTAAATTAATCTGGCATTTTTTACTGGATCCATCTATGTTCCATCGACAATCATTGAGAAGTATTACATTCATCCTTTCATCCATTGTTAATATTTTCATTTTTTTAACTTACAAAGAAAATCTAATTTTTATATACATTCAAATTTTTTGAACATTCTGTATATATTTTCATAGTATAGAGTCATCCAAATGTAACGCCTAGATTTGTGTTTTATTAAAAACAAATATTTGTATAGTTTCTTTTTAATAAAACACAAATCTAGGCGTCATATTTGGATGACTCTATATACTTTTCGAAAATAAACGTATATAACAGAAATATAAAAAAGGTTCCATATTTTGCCTAATAAGTGAGTTATAAATGTAAATATAAATTAATTTCATTGAAGAATTTGTATTGATCTTGATCTTAGATAATAATAATAAAAAATGATGATGTCATGGAACTTATATTACCAACTACAGATTCTTTATGAAATTTCTCAATTCTTCTTTGTATACAAATTTCATCATACAAACTTAATAAAAAGAAAACATATTTGAATACATGATAATTTGATAAATTCGAACGAGAATATAATTCTCGACTACGCAATAAATTCGTTGTACATTGAACACCCAGTATTTTTGTTATCCTAGTTTCTTTTATATTTTGTGAAATCAATAAAGAGATATTTTATTACGTCGTTGCTACACGTGTGACGAACAAACGAGATATGATATTGATGCACACGTGGCAATATGTGGAGGATGTATTCATTGTTAATGGAAATTGCATCTAACATTATATTAAAAAATACATATGTTATTATAAATACATCGAGTTCATTAAATACTAAAATAACAGATAGAACTAATTCAACACATGTATGTTTATATATATATATATATATATATATATATATATATATATATATATATATATACATACAGAGAGAGAGAGAGAGAAATCGTATAGTTAAAATTATTCGTTTTCTGTTTGAACTCATTATTACAATTTTTAGTGCTCATTTTTGAATCTTTGTTTTTATATTTTTCCACGCTTATTTTTTATTCAGAATTTACCATCAAATTGATTTATACAAGTGAATTATCAATGGATAATACAACAGATATGCCTAACAGAAATTTATATATTAGATGTAAATTGAGATTTTCATTTAAAAATTGTTAATATTTTATGTGAACAAAGTAAATTATTTTTTCAATATATATCTTTTTTTGGTTATAAGATTTTATTAACTCATTTACAATTTTAAATAATGAAAAATGTGTATGTATTTATTTTATCATATTTTTTATATTAAAAAATCTAATCATAAAATAATATCAATAATCCTCTAAGTTGTACATCCAGTCAACGATTTTCTATTCTTTGTGCATAACTAAACCAAATCAACTATTAGAACTCTATGTAAACTATTATTGTTTTATCATCTTTCATTCTTCTCCTCATTTCTTTATTTTTCACTCGATCTAATCTAGATATTCTAGCAGATTTGCAAATAAAATCCATTTCTAATGCAAACAGTTAGTTTATCCCGGCTTCAAATTTCCAAATTTCTGATCCATATATGACTATACTTGTTGTCATTGTTTTATATAATTGTATTTTCACTTCCTTTAAATTTTTTTGAATTTTTAAATATCATTTAAATTAAAAATAGTTTACTGCTTTATGGAAAATGAGTATTTAGAAATGTTTGATTTAAATGTGAGCTTTATATATATATATATATATATATATATATATATATATATATATATATACATACATACATACATACATACATACATATACAGAAAGGTTCAAACGAGATTGAAGGATGTAAAATACAAATAAATTTTTGAAATATTTTTTTTAATGTTTTTAATTTTGTTAAAAAATAAATTTCGTGTACATTTCGAGCTATGTTATAATATGTAACATTTCTCAAATGTCTTCCATTTGCTTACTGACAAATATTGTATTTTTCCAACGCATTTTTTATTACAAAACGTAAGATGTCCGATTTTCAATTTCTTATTTCGTCACGAATATTGTTCTTGAGTTGCTGAATTGTTTTTATTGAGTTAAATAGTACTTTTGAGTAGAATAATAAAAAGAAAAACATTGATTTTTACTTGTTGTTGCACATCATAGGTCGCTATTATTGTAAATCTACAAATTAGGATTTATAACCAGCAAAAAAAGAAAAATAATTAAAAATAAAAAAATTGTGAATTTTTCAAATAATTCAATCTCACGTGGGACATCCTCTAATATCAGTAAATCTTAAGTAACAAAGCATCTTTTCATTGACTTTTATTTTTTCAGATTCTCAGTTTAGTCTCTTAAATATTATATATATATATATATATATATATATATATATATATATATGTGTGTGTGTGTGTGTATATATGTGTGTGTGTATGTGTGTCTATGTGTATAAAATGTCTGTCCCCTTAGTGAAATTTATATCAAGGATATGATATCTATCGATTGTAAATTTAAATATCAAAGGAATATATTCTTTTTATAATGATTCACTTACTGCTTCTACATCAGATATACCTCTGTATATCATATATATATATATATATATATATATATATATATATATATATATATATATATATATATATTAACTTTTTTAATGGAACTATTAGAAAAAACTACAATATACATGTAACGTTTTTGTCTATAAACTGGCGCCTATGTTTGATTGATAATGAAGAAAAAAATTATTATCGCAAATTTTGTAACATCATAATATAAATAATAAAAGCAAGATATAATACACTTATATACATACATATGTATGTGTTTGTGTGTATATATATATATATATATAATTAGATTAATCATTCGTACAACTTTTATTCTTATTTGTTAATAATTATTTTGATTTGTGTAATTTTCAATTTTTTACTATCTTGTAGATTTCAAAATAAATTCTCTTTCGAAATAGAATGTTTGTGTTATTAGTATAAATGATTTATCTCGTTTCGTTTATAAGGAGAAGTATTTTTTCTCATATATTTATATATATATATATATATATATATATATATATATATATATATATATATATATATATCATGAGAAGTATCATGAGAAACTAGAAAGAAAAAAAAACCTCGAGTTAAATCTTCAAATTCCATTAATTAATTTTTGTTGATGTAAAGTAAATAAATTGAGTAACGAAAAAGTATGAATGAGAACATGAATTAAATATAATATATGTAATAGAAAAAATCACAGTCTGCCCGCATGTAGTAAAAAAAGACACTATAGTATAATATATTCTCTAACTATACATATCTTTATTGAACTGGAGCAAAAATACACATCCGGTTTCAATCAGACACGATTGAAATTTATAGCGGTTAGGGTAAAAAAGAAATGTGCAGCGTGGAGATTAAAAAAAAATACACTTTATTCTCGATATTCATTCCGAGTTACACGGAGATAGTTTCAGCATGATGTCTTCTACTATTTGTATAAGGAAAAATACCAGCTTGTATTTTTCGACGTCTTTTGTATTCGGAAGGTCGTGTGGTCTTATTTCTAAAATTGAGACAAACAGATCTTTATATATATTTTCAGTGTATAATATTTTTTTTTTAAAAAATAGAAATAATTAACTACATAGATTAATTCAGTGAATAACAAATTTTTACTTCCTATTCATTTTATTTCAATCAAATTAAAATGTATTATCATCTCTAATATTTCTGTTTTATATATATATATATATATATATATATATATATAACACTTTGTGTAGGTGTGTGTTATTTTTATGAGTGTTGTTATTCATTCATACATTCCTTCTGGGAAAACACTTCTAAAAAGTTGAATTTGAACTTCAAACCATTGTATAAGTTCTTAGTCATCTTTCTGAATGAAATCGTAGGAAGATTTTCTATGAATCACAGGTTTTTCCTGTAATTCGGGATGGAAAAAATTAATAGTATAAAAGTAATATCATCTTACAGACAAACGGAAAAGATAAAAATGGATTTCTGTGAAATAATACAATTTAATATAATTTCGTATAATATTCAAAATTGTTTGTTTTTGGGTCTATAAACCCGTCGTTGTAATATTTTCGTATCTTTTACTGTCTAGTCAGTGTTCAGTACATTGCATTTTTACGATTAGTTTCGTTTTTGATGTCATTGTCAGGTAGATAGATGGATATGAATAACTTATTAATGAACATTGAAAAAAAAAACTATAACGTTATATTCATAGAATTTGAATACTGAAACTGTAAAAAATCAAATATAAATATTGTCATTTTTAATAATTATTAAATTTAATTAATTCAGATAATTTTTAGCATATTTTTTTATTTTATTATACGTTTTAGCTAGTATTTAATTTTTTTTGTTAATTTTTTGGAAATAAAAAATTCTACATCACATTTTTTAATTTTGTGATTAATTAATTTTTTAAATATTGTTATTTACTACACAAATGAAACAACCACCTGAGCTAATATTACAACATTTCATAAAAACGTTTAACAAACAATTATTGATCTCTTTAAGTGTTAATTTTCATTTCAGAGACCATTTTGTCATTATCAGATTGTTGTGTTATAAAATTATCTGGTTTTGTTTTTTAAAAAATTAATTTTTTATGCATGGAAATAATATAAAATTATAAAAAGCTAAGTTTTGGATTTCTTATGTAACCAGAAAATTTACATTTTTTGAAATGGACGACGGTTTTTATTCTAAAATCATTTTCAGGTAAATTCGTTCTTAATATATAAAATATCTATTTATTCGATGATATCTTTAGATCTGAAATTGATTGTAGAAAAATCCAAAATGACCTAGCAAATAGACAATTGAGAAAAATTGCCTTTTTTATTCATTTATATTTATGGAACAAGGACTCAAAAGCTTAATTAAAATATTCAACAAAAGTAATTGTTTATCATTCTGATAACGTCTTGATTATTGAAATACACATTAGCGAATAAATTGAACAATAATTGATTAAAAATTTGTATAAAATTTTATGAAGATATAATAAATGATTCGTTTATACGAAATTTTTTGATTGCAACAATTTTTCAGGTCCAATTCCAAAAGATTTTAAAAATGACTTATATGTTCTATAATTTTCTGACTAAATGCAATTAGACATTTTTTTTGTGGATATAATGTGTTTTGTTTTGGTACAAAATACAACACTAGTTAGCTTTTTTATCATATTAGATTCTACTAAACATAGAATTTGAGGAACATTCAAATTGTTTCAATTTTTGGATCGTTTCTCATGCTATGTAAGGCTGGACGTTGTCCTGGTGAAAAATGACATCTTTTTGTTGACTAATACTGGCCTTTTTTCATCGATAGATTACTTTAGCCAATCTAATTGTTTACAATATAACCCGTTTTACAATTGATTGATAATTTGGTAACAACTCCTAATTGATAATTCCATTCTTACTCCACCAAACTTACAATAAAATCTTTTTTTTTTTGTTTGGAGTGTTCTCTTCGGTTGTGAAGATGATCTTGTTGAGGTTAACCTATCATTTTCGACGTTTAATATTATTATAAATAATTTATTGTTATCACCAGTAACAATTCGATTCAGGAATAGCTCCTTTTCCAATCCATATAAATGAGAAGTGCAGATAATCATTCGTTGCTTTTGATTTTAAAGAATCCACTGCTTAAAAACTTTACCAATTATTTTCAAAGGTTGATGGACCGTTAAATGAGTTGATTGGAGTTTCTCGATTAATTATTTCACCATTAAATTAAAATTTTGCTCTACTAGTGTACGTAACTGTGGTACAAAAATATTACATTACTTATGGAATGATCCAATATTTGTACAAAATGATGTATTTTTATAGCAGCTTTTAATACTCGTCTTCTTCAGTGAGACGTTGAAGAATTTCAAGCATTAAAATTTATTCTTAATGAAAATATAGCATTCTGAATAATTATAAGATTATAATTAATAATATTATGGCGTCAAATTTTCATATTTTCATGTGTTATTCGATGGAAAGACAAGTCGATGGTATTGTACATTGTTGTTTTCCAAAAAAATCACATCATTTCCATTAAAAAATAATAATTAATACATAATCATAATTTTGTACAATTTTCTGTTTTTAAACAAAAAAAAACATCATCAGTGGAATTAATTCAAAAAAAAACTTTTCTCCCTTTCCCCCATTTCCGCTTTTATCAAATTATCACACATGATAACCACCGAATGTTTTATGAAAGGGGGGTAGTTAATTTAAAACCGACGAACAAGCTTTCAAAATCTGACCTAGTATACATAACAACCGACGGCGACGGAATAAAAAAAATTAGATCCCTTTACTTACATAACGACATAATTTATCAACATGTTCTCATCTGACTTACACGACGGACTCAAAAATATTTACCGGTTACGCGAGGGCCGCGATTAAAGAACTAAAATATGCATAACACTTTAGTCTGACAGATGCAAGCGGCCGAAGTTCGTATCACGGTTCGATCGTGAATCTCTGTCACTGTCGTCGGCTTGTCATTCGACGGAGACAGAATGTTCGAGAGCATGTTGATGTTGAATGGCAACGAATTTATCGCTAAGTGCTTTTCGAGTAACTGTCAAGCCGTCTAATGATAGATCATTGGGCTCTACATTGATTTTGGTTACTGCTGTCATACTAGCTAATTTCGTGTTGTTTTTTTTCGGTTTCATTAAAATGTTGTACGCTTGTAGTTTGGCTATATATAGTTGGATCGAAAAATCATGTAATTATAGTCGTCATTAACGTGTGGAGTGATTGAAATAATACGTAATTATGTAACAGTTTCATAAATAGATTTTTCATAGAGATGTATGTGTGTGTATGTAAAATAAGAATGGGTAAAAATAACAAATATCAATATTTCTGTTTATACTTTTTTACCAGAAATCATGAAAAATGGTATAATTATATTTAGAATACTTTTTTGTATATTTTTGTAATTGATTTTCAATTTTATATTGTGAATTTAAATTTGAACTTAAGATTATAAAATTAATGGAAAAATCTTTGCGAAAAGTTTTTTTAAACTATAATTTCCTTATTACAATATTCCATCTTTTAGGAAGTTTATTTAATTCCATCCTCATAAAATGATATCAATTTGGATACTAAAAATTCTCGATACATGATTTTATTTTTTCATATAAATTTAATTTTTCTACATTAATATAATTGTGTAAAAAAACGAAGTAGATGGAAATTCTAAAATGCCAGATCTAATGAATTTGGAGGATGTATGAGGATTTTACAGTCAAGATCTTTCATTTTTCTTTCGGTGCTGATAACCACATGTAATCTTGAATTAGTTTGGTATAGAAATAATATGAAGTATTTTTACAGATTTAGAAAAATAATATCAGATTTTAATACAAAATAAAAAAGTAGTTCAATTAAAAAAAAGCAATGCTACTTGGTTGTGTTTTTTCAATATCTTTCTATTTTTAAAAATGGTGTTCCGCCTCTGACGTGATTGAAAATTTCGTTTCTGAACTTTCTCAATTTTTTTTTGAGAATTACCAATGTACAAATTTTATTAAATATTAAAATTTATATAAAATGAAAAAGTTAGATTTTTCGGTCAAAATAAATGTTAATTTTATTGGCATTTTAGATTTAAATGCAAATCAGATCAACAATTTATGTCTCTGGTTTTACAAAAAAAATAATACGAAATAAATAAATCAGTTATCTCATGAAACTGGTTAGTAATCCTTAGTGCCCACTTTATAAGTTGATGCACATGTTGATAGCTGTGTTGTTATCATTAGAGCACTTTTTATAGAATCTTAAATATAATTAAACAATATTAAAAAAATATAAATACAAAAATGATTCATTAACAAAAATTGCTTAATAATTTATCAATTATTTATTTTTTTAGAGAATTTATTTGTTCTGGCTTAAATATTGTAACAATTGCAACGATTATATTTTTATTTAAATGCTATAGTGTTAAGATAAATGGTTTATTTGTATTGAATTATATTAGCCACTATAATAACGAATAATTGGGGAAAAATTACTAAAAAATTCCTGTATCCTTAACAAAATAAATATTACAAAATTGGAGAATTGCAACTAACAAAATTTGAGGTTATCAAGTACTGAATTTTCTAATGTAGTTTATTTTAAAAATATTTCACGTCTTCATGCTTTGCTTTCACAAAAGTCGAACATTAAAAATTACAACATAGTTGATTTATAAAACATTTCGAATTTAAATCCATGCCATGGCCAGTTTTATGTAAATACTTATATTTTAAACAAGACTAATACATTTGTTGCAAATATTTAACTGAAATCAAAATTAGTTTTGTTTATTTTTAGTTTAGTTTTGTTGCAAAACCTTTACTATTAACATATTTTTAGATGATTTGTTATTTATTTTAAAATAATGAAAGGAGTAATTAATACACAATTGTAGCTTTTCATTAGTTGAAAAGAATTAAGCAATAGTACTTTTAAATCAATTTAAATACTCAAATATATATATTTATTTAGATTATTGTTAATATATTTTATCATTAAACCAAATTTAGTTTAAATTCAATAATAGTATTTGCTTTGAAGTCTTGAAATGATCTTTGGGATTACCTTTAGCAAACGTAATATCAGAAATATGAAGTGACCCAACATTAAACACTAGAAAAGAATAATACGACGCCGAGTACACATACAGGAGAATAAACAGTTGGAATTGTAACTTTATTTATTTATGCAATGTATTTTAACGAAAACAATAAACTGTTGAAGACGCCCACAATAAGAAAAAGAAATAATAAAAATACTAATAAATCAGACGAAAAAAAATAAAAAGAGTAAGTAAAATAAAAACAAATACTACATTCTCGAGTTGATTTGATTTATTTTATTATTGATGCGGTTGTCTTCAATCGCATTAATTTATCATGAACTCTTTTAATACATTTCGAAAAGTTCGATACGTAGAATACAACAACGTTCAGTAAATATAATTTAATAAAAAAGGCCAAAATTATTAATCGTGTTTTCGAAATAAACAAAAAGAAAAGTTTATCCGTTTGAAGAGTTGCGAGTTAATCGTGGGAAAACGGACAGTAACTACGACACCGAACTTATGGTTATGGTCTGTGAACACTTGACACTGCTAAATTATTTGTATTTTTCTATGTCTGCGAAACTTTTCTATACAGCCGAAACGGGACGAACTCTTAATGAATTAAGTATAACAAAAAATACAATGACAAATTACGACGATGATAGAAAGAGCTGTTGTCATTTTTTTCGAAAGTTCTGTGCGTGTTTATATTTACTAACGCAGCTGTGTGTATAAATACATAAATACACACACACACACACACACACACACACACACACACACATATATATATATATATATATATATATATATATGTATGTCTGTGTAATTTTGAAAAAAATACATAAATTCAATTGTATAAGAAAAATCCAACAAGAAAACAATTTAATAAAATTGCAAGATTTTAACAATATTGATTTTGTGACGACATGAAACCAGACTTGGCAATAGATTCTAAGTGCATTTGGTACTAGTTTACAATGGTTTTGGAATTGAATTGGATTACGAATTATCGTTACTAGTTTCTTGTGAAAAATTGTTAAATTTATGTTAATAAAATAAATTGTATGAATAAAGAAGAAAATTGATAACTAGTACATAGCAGTATGTCTTAGTTATATATTTAAATTTTTGAAATTAAAACATACACGTTTTAATTTATTAAAAAAATATATGAAATAAATAGAGTTAATTTTCTTCAGATTTTGTCATTTAGAATTTTTATGCCAATATATATATTTAACTATTACATTAAATATCTTAAAATCATAAATTTCCCCATGATTATTATTTTTATTCAGAAGATTATTCAATTATTGCTTTATTTTGAAAAGTCTTGATTTCTGCTTTTCATATTATTATATTTTTCTATTTTTTTCAATTTGTTTAAAACTGGAACATGAAGATATATTTTATAAATGTCACAGAGATTTAATTAGAATTGAAACAAGTTTTTAAAAATAATATATTTATATTCAGCAAATGTATTCCTTAAGTGTTTTGTGATATGATCCAGACATAGTTTGACGATTGTCAAAGGAGAATGCAATGCTGAGAACATTCTTAGAATGATCTTAAAATCTACATATTGTGCGACCAGTTTACAAATTCCAAAGGAAGAAATTCTTAACCCATAAACCTGAGAATGTGTAATGACTCTCTCACAATAAAAAATAAAATGAAAATATCTATGAAGAAGCAATTAGTTTCGTTATTTATTAATTACTAAATAATTACAGTTACATCTAATTAAGATGATTAAATCATATTAGAATATTTAATGTTTGCTGCGATTTGAATAAATCAACTATTATGATTTTTAAGAGTTCTTTTTAAATGTCAAGTTTCAGTCATTGTTGATATAAAATTCAATATTTAACCAGAATTAACTGTAGTAGAAATAGTTTCATTTATTTTATAAAAATCGTTAAACTGTCTGTTCGTGGCCAAGCAGTTTTTAAGATTTTTCATGTGTATGTTTAAAAAATTTAGTATTTTTTTAATACATGTAAATGCATTTTGAATATTCATTTATTGTGGCACAGTTGCAAATTCACTTTAACAAAAATGAATGATGATGTGCTTTTTGTGTAATCGTGTCAGTTTCAGAAAGATAATTGTAGAATTATTGTGCCTTTTATAGGATTTTCTAAAAAAATGTCATAACTTTGACATTTGGTGGCAGCCATATGTGAATTTTTTTAAGCGGCTATTTCACTTACAATGCTTTTTGTATTCACTTGGTATTTCAACAAGTGATTTCTTTATTAACTCTTGAAAAATATTTTTTGTGGAGAAAGAGTAAATTTTGTTTGTACAAATTTAAATCAGGCCATAGTGCTGTCAAAGTAGAGAAAACATAAATTCAGCATCTAAAGAAGGAACTGTTAATCAACGAACAATACAAAGATGGTTTCAGAAATTTCAAACTGGTAATCTAACCTTTGAAAATGACCCACGTAAAAACACACAACCGTCTTAAATAACGAGAGATTGAAAGAAATTATTGAAGATAATCGTTTTCATCCACGACAGTTTCCCTTTATTTAGATGTAATAGGAAAGGTAAAAAAAATAGACAAATGGGTGCTACATGAATTATCGAAAGATTAGAAAAAAATGTGCTTGGGATATCACTGTTTATTCGGAACAATAATGGTCCATTTTTGGATGGTATCGATATATGTGATGAAAAATGGATATTGTACGATAACAGGATGCAGAACAGTTGTTAAATTACAATGAGATAACAAAGTATTTCCTGAAGCCATCGTTGCACACACGTAAAGTTATAATGACAATGTGGTAGTCTGCAGAGGGAATCATACATTATTCGTTTTTGCCACAAGGACAATCCATTACTGTCAAATTGAAGTAATGCATGAAAAATTAAGATCCCAACAACTTAGACCAATCAATAGAGATAGACCAATATTGTTTGATGATAACAACCCAATCGTATACCTCTTTAATCATTATACAGAAATTAACAAAGCTGGATTATGATTTTTTTTAGAATCCTCAATACTCACCCTACTTGTCACCAATTGATTTTCATCTTTTCAAACATCTCGATCTCTTTTTTCAAAATAAAAAAATTATAAATCAAAAGGACATAGTTGTAGCATTTACACATTTTATTTATTCTAAAGACGTGGAATTGTATGAGAGAGGAATTTATAGTTTAATATCACGTTGATCAAAAAAAACATTATTATGAATGGTGCATATTTCGATTAAATTCAAATTCTGACATTTCATGTGGTACAACCTAATAAAATCTTGTAGTTATGGGATTAGTGATTTATTTTTATTAAAGAATCAGTATATTTATCATTCAAACTATATTATAAACATGAAAATAAAAAGTGTTTTTAAAAATGTAACTAGTGTTGTTATACATATATATATATATATATATATGTATGCATGTATGTATGTATGATGAAAACGTAGCTGATCTAATAAATTTGATATTTTGTCAAGACACTATTAGAAAATAAATTTTATCTACGAGCCAGAAATAAGGAGCAAAAAAAAACCCGTAGAAAATCCAATTGTTGTATGTCTAGGCCGTGTTCGAACGCATATTTGTGTGCGAGAGACGACGACCAGTTGCGATTTGAAATGCCGCCGATGATGGCGCTATAGTCGACAGGGAATCGGTGATTGGAGGGCGTCGCGCCGTTGGTAAATAAACGTCGCCGACGGGTGCCATCGCATCCTTTCGTATTCCGAGCAGTTTTTCGCTCGCGACGGCCATAGGTCGTCCGTCGATGGGCGGACAGGCGGGAGATATTTCTCCAGGATTTATATTAAAAACTAAACATGACATGTCGCGTTTGCTACTAGCTACCAGTGGATGGGTGTTGTGTACGATGTTAGTGTATGAAGAAAGGACGAAGAAAGGAGGTCGAATCGTGGAGCCACGACATAATATGCTCGAGCGATATCGTGTCAGAAGATTTGCAGCGACGGATTTATATGCGAACTGGAATTCGTAATAGAAATATGTAATATATATAGATATATATATATATATATATATATATATATATATATATATATATATATATATATAAAGCGCGTATGTGTGTGAGAAAAAAACTCATTAGACTAGTGTTATAGAGTAATTTATTTTTATTATGTGTATTAACGACCTCTGGGAAGAAATAAATACGCCGGTAAATAGCTTTCGTAGAGACAAACTAGAACAAATTATCGTTTTCTGACATTTTTATATAATAATATAAGCTGTTTTAACACTTCGAGTGTGGAATAAAAATTAAATTATAATACAAAACAGAATAACAATAGAACTCGTATATTTGAAAGTTCTGTACCAGAAAAATGTCAAGTAAATTGTAACCAATTTCCAAATACGAGAAATTAATACAATTATATATTCTATTAAATAGAAAGTTTATGAATAATAAGCTCGTATTTATTTTAAAGTAATCAAGTTGAAATTTTGGATTGAATTTTTTTAAAAAAATATATATGTTACAAACTGACAAAATATTAAAAATGATTATAAATTCTGATAGTATGAATTATGATTCATAATATCGTTTATTTTGTAAGATATATAGAGTCATCCGAATGCGAGGCCTAGATTTGTGTGTTTTATTACAAAGAAACAAAGAAAATTATACACATGTTTCTTTTGAATAAAACACAAATCTAGGTGTCACATTTGGATGACCTTTTATTTTTCTAAAAGATATTTTTTATTCAGTAAGACTATGAAAAATTCAGTAATAATCAGTTGTTTATTTTATTTGTTAAAATACATTTCAACTGTCATATTGTCAATCTTAAAATGAAATTATAAAATATAGGTATTTTTTAAGCATAATAGAATTTTAAATTTAATCCCTGTTAAAGTTCTATCTAACCTAAAAATACCCTTAACATGTGTGTGTGTGTCTGTATGATAAGAGTATTTTTAGGTTAGATAGAACTTTCGATAGGAATTCAATTTAAAGGAATTCTATCACGCTTAAAAAAACATCTATATATTTCATAACACTGCTCTCAATGATGGATTTACATAAAAAAAAACTATTCATTAATAGTTTCTTATCCACTTGTCGATTTAATTGAGATTACACAATAAATATTTTATTCAAATCTTTTTTTTCATTTAGTTCTTCTTTCATTAGTCTCTTTGTGGTTGATAATTACAAGTAGTTGTATACTAAGACAGCTTGTCAGAGATTTCGAAATCCATAAAAATTGTCTGTCTGCGATACAGTTAAAATGTCTTAAGCAATAAAACGTCACATGTTTTCAATTCATCTTTGTGTCGTTTAACTCTTTGAAAATTACATATGAACAAACTCGTATATTTTTCATAACTTTTTCAGCCATAATTGATATCAATTTCTTGTAATATCAAGTCAAGAGTATTTTATTTTTTTAATAGTTTCGAAATTAATAATTTTCTGGTTAAATATTATAAATATTTGATATGTAATTTGAATGAAAAATTGAATAAGTGAATGGTTATTAATTACGAAAACTTTTAATTTGTCTTTGTAATTTGTATTCTTTAATTATGGTATCGATTGTATATTAGTTATTAGATGCAGGTGCAGTTATTTTTAAATAAAATATAATTTCAAGTACATGTTTCGTACTTGAACTTGTATGAATATTTCACCGAGTCGTGAATCGATATTTCTCTCGAGATGTTCGATAAAAGAGCAAAATAAAAAAGAACAGTTATTTGCCACTCGACTTTCGCACAATTCAATGATAATTTGATAATAAACAGTTTATACTAGTACTGTCGATATCGGTCAAACCGTTTCTTACCATCTCGAGCCGTCGAAGATTGAGTTGTCTCTCGTATACAACACAAGAGCCACGCGTTCCAACGGCTGCGGTTTCGTACAACCGCTGAGGTAATATTACATAATCCAGCCGAACGACCGCCAAATCAGTGGCGGCTGTGTGGCTACGAAACAGTTACGACGTGTAGGAGGTGGCGGAGGGTGGGTCGGTCGACGGCGGCGGCGGCGACGTTGTTGTCGGGAGCAGGAAGATCGGGCCGAGATTCGAGGGGATCTTCGACACGACAGAGCGACGTGGTGAAATGTACAGTAAGGGAAGGTGCGGTGATGACGTTACGGTGTAGTGGTAAACCACTTCCTTTCACCATCCCGCCGTCATAATCATCCAACGCTGTCATATAGCCATCATTATGGATTGATGTTAAAGCAAATAATGTGGAGCCTCTTGCGCTACACGATGCTCTAACATTGCCGCACAAGAAGTACATCAATTTGCATTAAAAGCAGGGATTTTCTTACTAAATAATCTTTGCTCATAATGGAAAATTTCATAACAAATGAATTACAAAAACTAATTTTAGTCATACGTACGCTCACACACACACACACACACATACATTGAAAAAAAAATTCGAAATAATTTCAATTATTTTTAAAAAATTCGTTTTTTTCTGATAGAAATATTAATAAGAATTATTTTTTAATGAATTTCCATTCATCTATTGATCATTTAAAAAAAATATAATAAAAAAAAATTCAAAATAAAAATTATTATTTTATATTTTTTTAATATATAAAATACAGAACATATTTGTGAAAAACTTATTTATTTATTTGTTTGTAAAATTACTTTTACAAGAAAATTTAGTGCGTAAGGTTTGTCTTACTTGTAATATTATCAGTCCTTTAAGAATATTTTTCTGATTTATTTTCAAATTTACTCAAATAGGAATAATTCAGAAAGTAGTCAGTTATGATTCCCATAAACTTTCAGATTCTTGCAAAGGAAAGCTGAGGAATGCATTTTGTATAATGTACTGAAACAGTTTGAAACACCTCAATCGTCGAACATGAATCCTATAGAATATTTATGGGGAGAATTGAAAAATATTGGATTAGTCATCATATTACTAGTAAAGAAAAGTTAAAAACTAATCTTCAGTAAAAATGGGACAAAATCAGCCCAGATTTAGTGAAAAAACTTCTACAATTTATGCTTAATGGATTAAAGGATGTTGTAAAATCTAAAGAAGATCCTATCAAATATTAGTTTCCACCCTTTTAATTTTTTCAGATCGTTAGTGGCTAAATATTACAAGTCGAATTAACATTTTTTTCTAGAATTTTTATTTGTTTCAAATTTTAAAATATTAGATTGGCAAATGAGTAATTGCGGTTTTCACTAATAGATATCTTTATGTGTCATGGAATTTTGTCTAACCTTATTCTAAATTGCGAATTCATTATGATATTTGACAGTTGATAGTTCAAGCTTGATTTAGAAGGAAATTTTAAGTGATTTGGTTATATTTTTTTTGGTATCAAGTTGAAGATAGAAAATCAAAACGAGCATTGTCATATTTTGCTTTATTATTTTCATAGAGGAAAATGTACCGTAAGTCCATAAAAAATTATATGTTGTATATCAGGAGCGGCTCAAGACGTCGACCGCAAGGTCTCTGGAAGTCGCTCGCGAAGCTGACGTGAACTTTGACAAATTATAGTGATAAATTCATATTTCAATGCAGTTTTTGGTTTAACATATTTCTGTGAATCGGCATTTTCCTGCATGAATGCGATAAAAACTAAACATAGGTCACAATTATCGGATCTACATTTAAAATCGTGTTTAAGAATTAATTTAAATTCATACATGCCAAATTTTAACAAATTTGTCGAAACTATGCAATGCCAAGTGTCATCAAAATAAAAAAAATCTATTTTTTTTTATTTTTTTGCTTTGTATTTTTTTTTTTTTTGTAAAATTTGCATCTAATTTATTTTCATACAATTCTAAAACAATAATTTTATTTGTTTTCTCTATATTTTCTTGAATTTTTTTTTCAATTCTGGACTAGTCTAGAAAATAATTATTTAAAGGTAATTTAATAGTAGTCATAGTAAAATGTCTTCGTCAGTTCGTGTCATAGAAACAGTCATCAGTTCGTAAGTATCTTCTAAAAACGTCACCAAAATTTATGAGTACCTAAAAAGTCCTTATAAAAAAAAACACAAATTCGTAAGTACAATCTAAAAAACGTAGTCGCCCTCAGGTACACTTTCACCAAAAAAGTCACCCCCAAAAGGTTGGCCAACCCTGCTGTATATGGTAGTGATGTTTTAAAGGAACAACAGTGTCAAAATTAGTTTACTAAATTTCGTTCTGATAATTTTTCACTTAAAGGTGAACATCATTCTGGTCGTCCATTTAAAGTTCATGACAAATTTTTTTACTATTTCATTTGTGTGAATTTATTTTATGTACGAGTATTAATTACGTATTTATTTCTAATATGTTTACACATATTTCCATACAGACAAAATTTTATATATATACGAGGGTCGTTTGATAAGTATGGTAAATTTATTTATTGTTTAATTTAATTAATTTTTTCAATTTATTTTTTTTTACTTTTTACCATACTTATCAAACGACCCTCGTATATATATATATATATATATATATATATATATATATATGTGTGTGTGTGTGTGTGTGTGTATGTATGTATGTATAAATATATTACTTTTATGTATGTAAGCACTTAATATTACAAAAATAATGGGATTTAGAGCATTGTTTTCTCGATTTGTTTTAAATATTAATGAATACAACGTCTAGACTCTAATTCATTAAAAATTGCTTACCATGATGAATGGTTTCTCTATGTTCGCTTGACGTAATTCGTCAACTTTTTTTAAATATGTATTTAATGTTGATATTTTTGATAAAAAAATGTTATTGTTTTTATTATTAAACCCTTATAATGGACTCGTATCAACTAAATTAAAATAGCTTATTTTTCAACAATAATATATTTACATTCTGTATATTTTTATACTCGTTATATATTTACTGGTCAGTAGTTCGATGTAAGATTATTTACCGGTTTTCTGTTTTTTGTTACGTTGAATTGATTTAATCTGTCAAGTCACGAAATTAGTACTATTTATTTATTATTAAATATTTAGAATGTGAATAATTCAGTTTGGCTGTCATCGGTTCGTTAGTGATATATTTTTCCGGTACGAATAGGTATAGGTTTGATTTCTTACTTGATTATTAATCAATCATATTTGATTATTTATTAAAAATATTTGGTACATTCGTGACTACAGAATTTCCGTTATTATAATTAATATTATTTCTGTTTGTAGTTTTTTTTTTAAAAAAAATATTTGCATTTCGTATTAAGATATTATTATTAAAATATTATGATAAATAAAGTTAATGTTATAAATAGTTTAAGATAATGAATAACATCCTTAACACTTTCGAGTCATGTTTAAGTAAACGCGGGTATATTTTCGTACCTTGACTTCTGTTATTAATATTATTAAAAGATTAATAACATGAATAATTAAGTGGTCATGCTCAGTCAGAAGATCGAATAATTCGATTTTTGGATTTTAACATTTTCTGTAAGTATAATATTTGGAGAATATTCCCTGAAAGTTTCAAAATTGATGGAACATTTTTCGCTCGAATATTTGGAGTAGGTATAAAATATAAACTAGTTTGGAAATTTTAAACACATTTTTCTGGAAATCGTATTTTCAAAACCGATGACCAAAATATGTCTAAAATGACTGTATCGATTTATTTTTAATTTTCCAGGCTTATTATAGATACAAAAAAAAATAGTCCTTGAACGAAGGTTCTTTTTCCATTGCATAGTTTATTTTTTATTGAATAAAAACGAGTAACTTTTCGTCAAAAATAAAAATTTTGATCCAAATAAATATTTCGAAAACTAATCGTTCGAGGACTACATAATTTAATGTATAAAATAAATTTTCTTCATTTTTTAATTTCATACGATCCAAATCTAAGCAGTGGTCATCGCAAAAAAATTTTTTCAGAGGGCCTATGGGAGGATGACCATTTTTTTGGAAACAAATATTTTTTATTGAAAAAAATATGTAAATTTTCTTGAAATATACCTGAACATTAATTGAGAAACGTGTTATAGTTCTTGAAAAAAAATCTCAAAACTCACGTTTTTTTCGACCTCCAGCATGACTCCTTATATCAAAAGAAAATTTATAAAAGTATGTTTCTCTGCCGACACTTGTAGTGTTTTATTAACACGGTGTGATTTAAAAAGTTAAAACTATTCAATCGACTGATAAAGTGTTACAAGATTACATGAAAATGATTTAATACTAAATATACATCAATTCTAAAGAATAAATATAACAAACAATTTTTATTATAATAAATTGTATTAAAATAAAGTTGCGTTAGAAGTTTAATAGAACTCTAAAACGAATAACGACCGATAATTTATTTCTTTTTCAAGATAGACTAATGTATTAACATATTTATTTGGCCGGTAAGAAATGAAAAGGCGGAGCAATGGTGATATTTTTTCAATTTTCAGTCAAATAATGTTGAATAAATTCTCTTATTCTTCGAAATATGCTTGAGTAAGAATTCGGATACTTTTTCGTAATTTCTTAATTGATTTTCTCTGAGAAGGTAAAGCTAGTTATTAGTATGAAATGAAAAACATTTTTTTTTTGAGTTTAATTTTCAGTATTATTTTTTATTATAAATTTCTTTATTGGCGATATATGCCGAATAGTTCAGTTATAGAAAATGTAACTTATTTCTTTCCTGGCAATATTTTTTAAAATATTTTTTTGATTTTTCCCGTCTGAAAAAATTGTTGAATTCTTTTTTTCAAAAAATATATAGAAATAAGCTATTTGAGGTTAGATGTGTAATATCAAGTAGATAATTAATTATGTAGATTTGATATTTTTAAATCGTACTTGGAAAGTATTTAGGATTGTCCAAATGAAATTGAAGGATAGTAAAGAGTAGTAAATGTATGTATAAATACTTTATTTTATTTAGGAGGCAATCTGGTTTGAAAATGAAATCGTGAGTTGAACATAAACTCCAATAATATTTCTGTTACGAAATATAATTTTCTATTTAAAATCTAAAAAAAAAATATTTTTTAAGTTTATATTTTATATGAAAAGTGTATATGTTTTTAAATTTAAAATTTGAAAATATGAAATAATTAAATATTACCAATTTTTCTTTATTATATATATATATATATATATATATATATATATATATATATATATATATATACATACACGTGTGTATGTACGTGTTGAATAAATATATACATTGTTCAATCAATGTTTGTTGTTTGAAATGAGTGTTGGTACAAACTTATTATTCTATATGTCCATAGAGATACAGTTGAAGACAAGAACTTACCATCACCTTGTGGTCCAAAAGTTTCTTTAAGTAACTGACTAACTTCATAGTATCTACCGAAATTTGAAACGTGAATCACATACATAATAAGTTCCGTTAAGTTTCAATTAGTATTTCAACTTGTATATACATATTATAGAAATACATATTTTATATATATATATATATATATATATATATATATATATATATATATATTTACATTTGTATTTTCGTTTCTTAATAATACAAAAATATGAAATACTTTTTTAAATTATCCGATTTTTGAAAATCATGATTATGAAATTTAATTAGAAAAAACACATGTTTAGAAATCTTATCTTTAATATATAATTTATTTAATTTTTGAATAATAAAAGTGTAATATAAATAAGAAAAAATTTAATTTCCTTAATCATCAATTTTAAGTCATTTAATAACATCTTTTTTATTTCAATTTTGATTAACAAAAATAATTAGTGGAGGAAAGAGTTAAAAGTCCACAAAATAATTTTTATTAAACAATCAGAGAAAAAATTTATATTTGAATTTTTAACATTTTAGGATTTTCCAAATACCTCTTTTCATATTTTTTTCTGTAACTATATAACTTTCGAAATATATCTTTTTAAACATACATCTAACTCTAATTAGAATAACATATTCTTAATGTGAATTTAATTATTGTTTTTAAGAAAAAAACTTTTTTCTAAATGATTTGATTTTTTTAATTTCAATTATTTTCTGTTTTTAGTAACTAATATTACTGAAATATTATTTTATGTAAAAAATGAATTGATAAAAAACTGAAATAATAAAATCGATAATAAATAAAATCAACGATTGATAAATTTTATTTATTATAATAGCTTAAGTTTGTTCATTTCATAAATCTTTTATTCATAAATATTATTTGACAAAGTTTTTTTTTATATAATTATTCACAATTTTCCAACATGTTACATTTATTTATTTGCATATGTGTAAGGGTGATATTCAATACAAATTAAATATTTATTCGTATGAAAATCTTTATTAATATTATTGATTTTTATATTAAAAAACTTTTTAGAACATTTATATAAAATGGATAAAGCATGTTCGGTTCATCAAGATAATTTAGTAATTATAATTGTATAATAATAAATTAGTATATTGAATTTATGAATTTATTGATTCTAAGAAATTAGTATTTTTAACAGTTTTTAATAAAATTAAAACGTCTGTGATATTTATTATTTTTGCATTTACTGTGTCTAAACTCTTTGTTATTCAATTAGTTGATTAATATTTTATTAAAAATATATCAGTATTATATATATATATATATATATATATATATATATATATATATATATATATATATATATACATTTATATTACACCAAAAATTTTTAAAATTAATAAGTAAATCATTTTTCAAAATCAAAAAAAAAACAAACATATTTGTTCATCAAACATTTTTGTACATTTTTTGATCAATTATCCAAATCTGGACAAATTTAGTCAATCGAAATCAAATCTTCAATTCTTTTCACTTGAAACTTAATAATTTTTTTATTTATAATTTTACTTTATTGAATTTTCTTTAATGTTCCGAACTGTTAATTTGCCTTAGTGCCAGAATCAATAATACTGAATTCTGTCTTTAATTCATTAATATATATTGTTTTTTAATAGAAATAATTTTTATTTTATTTATTTTTTATTTCGTTCTGTTATGTATTTTTAAGTCATATATATATATATATATATATATATATATATAATGTATGTTTATAAATTATGTTTGAAAACTTTGAAAGTAATTTTGTATTAGGAAAGTTATGATAAACACACACACTTATACACAATAAAATATATGTATATATATATATATATATATATATATATATATATGTATATATATATATATATATATATGTATATATTTGCAAAATATTAAGTAGCATCATTCACTGTATATTTTATATTTGTGTCAAATAATAAAGCACAATGTTTGTTTTATTGCCGCACACTGTTCGCGAATTTGTTGTAAAATGATAAAATAGTCTCGTAATAATGTAACGAAAAAAACTTGTTCGAAAAGTTTCCTTTTTTCGTGTTTTGTTATATATATTTTTTTGGTACTAGATTTTTTTGAAACTAGTTATTTGATGAAATATAAACAAATGTAATCACTCGGAAAACTTTTCAAGAAAATATAATTTATGACTTGTTTTAGATTACGTTCGACTTTTTTAATTAAGTTTTTTCGTTTATTTTCTAAATTTGATTCAGTTATATATCACACTTTCTTTTTTGAAAAAAATGTATATAATAAATAATAATTCTTTTTAAGTACTCATCTGTAATTCAACTTTTTTACTTTTATGTATTTTTTTTAAAAAAAAAATATGAAATATAAAAGAAGTATCTAAATATTTCATAGTAATAAGCATTTGAGGGTAAATAAAGTTTTATTTCTTTCTTTATATAATTTATTATATTTTTTTCCTATCAAATTTGATATATGTTTATTTATAATATCTAAATTTCAACGACATTTTTCTGTAGGCAGTACCACCTACGTTGAAGATCATGCTTGTATATTTTACAAATAAATTCTTAAAATAGAAAAGAAGTACTTCAAACCTTTACATTTTGTTGAAATATACGAAATTTCTTTCGATTTTTTAATATGGTTCAAATTTCACGAAATGCATATATATTACATGTATTATTATTCTATAATTTCATAACTTTTTTCTTTTAAACTAAATATTATTCTTGTTCCTATGTTAGTTTTTTTATGGAATTATTTGTTTTAAATATACCCTTTAATTTCAATATTAGAATATAATGTAAAAAGAGTACACAACTAAATTAATTACAGTATTCTATTATTTTAAATACATAAAAAATCTCTTTAATAGAACCTAAACGAATGAAAAAATAATCCAACCGAATTGGTTAACAGTCACACGTGTCAATACGTGATTGACTGTTAAGTGGTTAAAGCACTGTATTTAAAATTTAAATTATCTAAACAAATTGGCTGTTAGAAGTTGGAAAGTAATTTACTTACTCATGTTTTATGTATATATATATATATATATATATATATATATATATATATATATATGTGTGTGTGTGTGTGTGTGTGTGTGTATATATATATATATATATATATATATATATATATATATATATATATATATGTATGTACAAATAATAAATCAATCCTAAATAAACATTCCGTAAAGCCGATAAAACATGTATAGCGAATGGTTTTTTCGTATTCCGTTTAGATGGTGTTGGTGGTAGAGTTTCCCTGTGTATGTATGTGTATTTGGGGGGTAAGTTGGATATAGCGGTGTGGTCGACTCAGTTTCGGATGGATGTGGAGGAGTAGGAAGAACGTTCTTGTTGGTCACCGCCCTTCAAAGAAATTTAAGATTCCGCATGAAAACAAACTAAAAGTTAGTATCTAACGACAAGATGAGACATGATATATAACCGCTCCTAAAGCGACCCCCCTCAACCCAATAGCTATATAGCAGGGACGTATCAGGACGTAATCGACGCTCTTACAATTTACATATACTTACATACGTGTATATATATATATATATATATATATATACATGTAAAAAGAATATACAATTTAAATAATTGCAAATGGAGGAATCACTTAAATTTTATCTCTATAGATCTCGACATATATATATATATATATATATATATATATATATATATATATATATATATATATTCAGTTTGTTTTCTTTTAATAAATTTACTCATAAATATAAGAAGTAAGCCAGAGATCAGATTAAAAACAATATGGGAAAGATTTAAATAATAAAGTACTTATTTATTAACTTACATGTATTTACGTCCTGTAATAAATTTAATTGGGATTAAAATAAAAATGTCAGATTTTTATAATTTATTACTGAAATTGCAATTATATGAAATTATTAATATTTAATTAAAATTTAATATATATAAAATGAGAGAGAATAAATAATTTCCTAATTTAGTTGTACATTTATTTATAATGTAATAAATATTTCTTAAAAAAAAAGTTTAATGTGCAGAATGTATAAATATTATAACAAGGTTTAAAATAGTTTATAAGTTGCGATATTGGGCGTAAATATGATTCTATTATCGTTTTTTCGTAAATAATTTATGAAACGGCACGGGAATTTTATTAGAAGTACCTCAAAGGTACTTTGAATATATTTATTGCATACTTTATTTCAGTTTAATTTTAAATGAAGCTTTTTGTACAGTGTCTTATGTTCGAAACTGTAATTTTATCAAAGTTTAATCACTGAAGTTTGTCTTTTTATGTGATTATGGGGAAAATAAAGTTTGACGAGATGTTTTTTAAAAAGATTTTCGTTTTTGTACTTCGAAGGTTTTTTTCGTGTCTAGCTTGAAAATGTAAAAATGTTGATTTTCTTTTTTAAAAAAATGTATATATTTATAAATATATCTTTGTATGTGTGTGTATCCATATTTAATTAGATATTTAATTTCTGAAATTTTTTATCGCATATGAAATTTGACAGATTACTTTTTTTAAAAAAAGTACTTTTCTAATTTTAAATGAATATAATTTTAGAATAAATTAATATTTCTCAGAATTTTATAAAAAAATTTTTTTTTCGAAAGATGTTATTTTGGTATAATAGAAAAGTCAATAAAAATATACTGATGTTTATATTTTTTTTGTTGAGGTACATTAAAAATTATTACTTTTAAGTTTGATATACATATTTATCTTAGTTGTGTATATATATATATATATATATATATATATATATATATATATATATATATATATATATATATATATATATATATATATATAGTCTATTTTTCTTTCTAACATTTCTGTTATTGAAATATTTTCTTGTATTGTTCATTATTGGGTCACTGATTTTCTATTTCTCTATGACCGATTTCAGCTCTAAATCTGGCTTCCATTATAGAAATATTGAATTTATGAAAAATACATATAGTTTAGTAAATAGATATTAAGATGGAAAGTTTATTTTTAACTTATCAAATATTAAATCATTTCTCATATTTATCATTTCATCCAATGTATTATTTTTATTTTTATAAATATTTCTTTTTATGTATATTTAATTGACTTCTTTTATTATGCATTTCAATTTTTAATATTTTTTTTCTAAAAATTTTTTTGAAATCTTGTAAATTTGAAAAAGATTTCAATTATTTTTTTATTCATTATATATATATATATATATATATATATATATATATATATATATATATATATATATATATATTGAAAATGTGTGTATAAAAACCTGTCTGAATGCCTTTAAAATTTTCTATTGTATATCAAAATTATTTTCTATAAAAAACCTCATTTAAATTTTTTTTGCTTCGTGCCACTCAATCCATCCATTTCTTTGAAGTAGTTCGAAATAATTTATTCTGAAAACTAATATTTTTCTCTTGAGACATGCCTAGTTTTTATTCATGTATAAATTTCAACAAATTTTCAATTAGAAGCCGATATTTTTTACTTACACACACTTTGGGAATAAACGTGACGAGACGAAATTTTATACTATAGATAAATACAAAAAAAAATATTGATGTTTAGATCCATTGAAAGTAGACCGTCTGACAGAAATAAATAATTGGATAACATATATTTAATGTTTTTAATAAAATTATGTAAATATTTTATAAATAAAATAATTCTATTGATATTCAACAAAGTAGTTATAATTAATATTATTTCATAATAAAATTTATATTAGTTTAACCTCATAATATATAAAATTGCAATTATTAATTTACTTTATTTTTGTTGTATCCCATGGACAATTTTTTAATGTAAAGACTTTTTTATCAATAAAATGCAAAATATGTTTCAAAAACAAGTAGGCACGATTTTTAAATTTAATATTTTATGATTTAAAGATATTGATAAGAGATATTTGCTTATAAACACGTTCGAGAAAAGATAATTTTCAGTGTGTATTTGTATACCCACACACACAAACATCATGCATGATATATGGATTTTGAATTAAGTGTAGGTTGTGTGTATTATTAATGACTATTCTGATTGTTTCGTACAAATCAAGATCATAGAATAAGGTCACAGTTCGTTAGTATTTAGACATTTGAGTTTTACACATGCTTGTAGATAAACTCTTGACATTTAATTGTCATGAAGAGACAATCATAAAATTATAGTTTAGAAAAAAATAAAATAATAAACACGGCAATTTTTTGCATTTATATAGAAAAACTGTTAAGCCTCAAACAAAAAAATGGTATTAAATTTTTGAAAAGAGATTTTTTAAAATATCTGTTTTAAAAAATAAAAATATTTTAGTACTGTTTAATTTTAAAACTTCTAATTTTAAAAATGACTGCATTTTCTTTATTTTGAAGTTTTATTTCTAAAGTTAGAATTAATCGTTCCAAAAAATATTATATTTGAAAATTAAGTCTCTAGTGTAAAGTAAAAAAAATCAACAATAAGCTGAAAGAGGAATATAGTAAAATGAAAAATATGTATAAAATTGTTTTATATTCTTTAAATTTTAACAAATGTTAACAAAATCTACCTGTTTATACTTATGAATTATAAACTTGGACACTGAATGTAAAAATGAAGTGAAAACATGGCTTTTTAATAAAACATGGAAATAATAATGTTGGAAATTTTTAAACGTAATCAAAAATCCTGTAGATGGAAACGAGAATAGATGGTAATTAATATAATAAAGCAAATAAAATCGATAAAATGGACACAGACAGGATATATACCAAGAAGCAAAGAGAAAAGATGGACAAAAATCATTATGAAGTATCGACTAAGATACCAAAAGAAACTCTGAAAGATATCCTATCAGAGATGATGAGATGATATTATAAAGTATTGTAGAAGTTAGGGGTGGATAAGGTTAGACGTGGACAGGAAATAATGGAAGAATCTTGGGAAAACATTTAAGAAGATTTAGTGATATTCGATGAAGTTTTCGCTCAGCAATGGATTGATTTAGGCTTTTATGATGATTTATATTTATAAAGAGAGAAAAAGAGATTAGATACTGTTTAGTTAGAAAATATTAAATTCACTTGGATACTTTTAAAATATTTAGTTATTTTAAACATTCGTAGTTTATTTATTAAATAAAAAAATATTTAATTTAATTTGCCTTTTATTATTTTTTTGACCATTCATTTTATAATAAAAGTAATATTTTTTATTGCAATTTGAAACTATGTGTTAGTTTCTATAAAAAAAATCTATAAAAAATGAAACTATCAACCAAATGTCTAAAACGTAAACATCACAAAATTTTAAAAATTTTCAGTCATTAAATATAATTCACTTTTTTACTAATACATATTTCTATGGCAGTGCCATGCTATTTATTTCTTGCCATATTATTTATTTAAATGATTATTTAATTCTTTTAGTGTCGGTGTTGACATTTTATGATGTTGAGAAATAATTCATTTGTGTAAGTGAATTAGCTGCTTTGAAATTATTGTGAAGAGATTGTTTTTTAAAAAAATATTTTTTGTACTTTTTTCCCATAGAATAGTTTTTTAATAACAGTTATAGTAGAAATAATATTGTATTATTTTTCATCGATTCATTTTTCTTATTTTAACACAATAAATTATTTTAAGTTTTTTTAACTTATTTGAAATAAATTAAATTTTAATTGAATCCATATTTGAAAGATTATTAAAATGCAGAAAAATATATAAGTACTATTTTATTTAAAAAGAAACATATGTATAGGGTGGTGTATAAGGAAACACAAGTCTATAGTTTCTTTTTAATAAAATTTGAATGACTCTATATTTATGTTTCATTTGATAATATTATTTAACATTTTTCGTACAAAAATAAGTGTTTAGTGCACAGTTTCCATTCTGAGTTCATCCAATATTTAATAAATACACTTGGTGTTGTGAAATTAGAAATAATCGCCAAGGTTTCATAAGCTCTGTACCAATGAGCTCGGTATAAATGACTTGACAGACAATGGAGACAACGTGTATGTGAACAAAACTTTTTTTTGAAATACTGACGTAACCCAAGCGAGTTTTTAAACATTCCTTTTACACCCCTTATAGTTCTTTTATTATAGTTGTTCGCGTGGCATTGTAAGATATTGCCAATATTACGAATATATTGGTACTTCATCTTATTCCATAGCCCAACTCTACTAAGTTATTACAACCGCGAAACTTTCATCGCGTCGGTCGTCGTCCGAGCGAGACAGAAACACACGCTAACGGACATCATTAGATCGTCTGTCCCATTTTTTCACACATCGTTTGTTAAATGGTCCCGTCATTCTCGTTGGAACGTATTCGTCGGAAGGAGACGGACGAATGGATTTAACATTATTAGATATATATACTATTTCTTTTGTTTGTGAGACGTGCGCTACGAACTTATTATCTAGTTTCAAATTCTGATCACGCATTTTCTGATGGCAGAAAAAGTTATATCTAAGTGACAAGCTATGGGGGTTGAACGCGAGACAGTCAACATAGGGTGGATACGCCCCGTTGTAGACGCTTCGTTGCAGACAACTAACCACAAGTAGAATCAGCTTCATATAACATATATACACACATCCACTCACACAAGCCATCAATAAACACACACACACATACGTATATCAGACATATTTTATATATATATATATATATATATATATATATATATATATATATATATATATCATTGACATTAATTGCCTCTGTATTTGATGTGCTTTGTGCTTTTAAATATCAAACAATCAATCAAATCGATATCCAATGTATGTAATCGATACTACTCATGTGAAGTATTCTCTAGGATTTTTTTTTATCCAACCGAGACGTGTCTATATAGTCATTATTTCTACATTTAGTTAAAGTTTATAAAATAGGAGTTTTTATTTGACCGTTTTGTGTAAGTAAATTCGATGGCACTTATTGAAACGTAGGTAAAATGTTCTCACAACATTGTGTCTTTAACATTGTAAAGGTCATGATCTTTCAGGTAGGTTATTTACATGAACAAAATTTATATATATATATATATATATATATATATATATATATATATATTTAATATGTTATTTATTTAACATTAAAAAAATATTATATTTCATTAACAAAGCAGTAATTAGCTTTTATATGAATTAAATTTTAAAACAATGATATTTTTATAATATATAATTTTGGTGATTAGTAATGTAATAAAGTTGCAAAATTTCGTAAAATGTTCTGATGAGTATACATACGAATATTTATGTAAATTTGTATATATCAAAATTTTCATTTGATTAAAAATATGATTACAAATTTAGTCATAAAAATCAAATAACTAAATGTTTATCATTTATTATCCGATTAAAAAATTAAACATGTTATTTTAATCATTTTTTTAAAATAAAAAAAATCGGATGAAGATTCAATCAAATAAAAAATATAAAAAACCGACTAAAATTTCAAGTTAAGTTTTTTCCCTTACGTATTTGCTTCTTCGTATAGGAATTTCTTTGTTACACAAAATGATTATATATAAAACAATTCATAAATGAAGGATTTTTTTTTATATAAACGTTTATTTTATAAAATTTCTTTGATTATTAACATATACATACTTAGGAACATACTAAACAATTATATGATTTTCAGTTATAATTTATAATTTAATTACATTGTATATCAAAACATAACAAAAATAATTTTTGAAATGTAGTTCAAATTATTTACTAAATATGTGTATTTATGCACAATTGTTTTCCATTGTGTTCTTGAAAAATTAATTGAAAATATTTTTTTAAACGTAATGTTACATAAAAAAAATATAAATTTATTTATAACATTTATCTGATAGTTGAATAATTTTGGAAATGGTTAAAATTCAAATAAAAATACACAAAATTGTTTATCTTAAAAGATATTCAATCAGTTTTTAAAATCACATTTATTGAAAGATTTTTTTCAATTATAATTTATAATTTAAATATATTATTTATGTGTGTGTGTGTGTTTGTTTCTCTCTCTCTGTATGTGTATATATATATATATATATATATATATATATATATATATATATATATATATAATCATAGATGTGTAATGAAGTTAATATGAAAAGAACGCTCCTTCTATTCAAAGACATGATAATTTTTATTTAACTTATACGTGAAACGAATAATATGTAAAATACTTTATTGTCATGACAATAACACAGTGACATTAGCGCGTTTAATAATCCGTGAAAATTGCTGTCCGTGCCGTAGCATTCGTCGAGACCGCAAACAATTGGCTGACATGGCGACTTTCTCAGTACGGATACGTATGTGTGTGTGTGTGTGTGTGTGTGTATATATATATAAATATAAAAACTATGTGCGTGTATGTCGTGTCTATCATTGAAACAACAAGTAAAGGAAAATACTAATTTGATTGAAGACGCAAATATGGAGACGATGTATTATGCTTAATTGCCAATTCTTTAAACGGTCCGACGCCAGCGTCGCTTCTACGTGCCCGTCGCGACGACAGCTCTTTGCAATATCAACACGACCGACTATCCGTCTCCTAACATCTCTAATGTGTACGTTTCGCGTTGTGAATTGCATTCTGTCTACGGGTTATATTTCTTTGGCGAGGTCATAGGCACTATTATTACAATATGGACGAGATATTAAACCCTTGTGGTTAACGACTTATTATATATACCATTATAGTAATACACAAAAGATGACGATTCAAATTGTACACGCATCTTTACTCGTATAATACTTGTCGACGAAATGGAATTGTAATCTATTGTTATAAAAGAAATTGTTCTTATTTTTATTTTTTTAAAAAAAATAAAATAGTTGTTGAATCAAGCTAATAATAATTTAATTTTAAGTTATTTCAGAATAAAAATATATTTGAATATAAATGTTTCGATACTATTTTAGATTATTAACATTCATTTCAGTATCAATAAATAGTTTTCTTTAAATTTCAAGAACATAAAAACATAATAAATAAAATACCATAAAACAAAGTCACATAAATATAGGGTCATCCAAATGTGACGCCTAGATTTATGTTTCATTAAAAAGAAACATGTGTATAGTTTCTTTTTAATAAAACACAAATCCAAGCGTCACATTTGGATGACCTTATATGTAAACCACCACTCATCGGCATTAAAAATATTTTCTAATCATCTTTTGTCCACCGTTTTCATTTCTATTTATTTAAGTGATTGTATCAAAATGTGTATCAGCCAGTTAAATGAATTATAAGTAATTATTGACCTTTTGTAAATCTTTGTTATGTTGATAAAAATGATTATTTGTGTAAAAATATTTTCTGAGATTTAATTCTAATATTTAACAATTTCACATATTTACAATTTTTTGGTTATTTACCAAAAATGAAAATTTAAAAATTATGTATTTTTAATATTTTGATAAAAATTGCAGATTTTTTTAATTGTTTATACCCATTAATGTTATCAATTTAAAAGAATCTATATGAGAATTAATCTCTACAGCTTAATATTAGTATCCTGCTTTATTACTGTTATACACGAACTTATATTTGACGTTCGAGCATTTTGAATTGAACAGCGAAACAGTTTACTCTGAAAAGCAATCGCGTTTTGAAGCAGCAAGTCAGTCATCTGGCTAGAAGCAAAACAACATCAAATATCGACATCTAAACAGCACAACAGCCCACAAATATCAACCGCCTATCGATGTCAAATGTCTGATGCTTTCTGATAGCCAACACACTATAATCAACAATGGCAACAAATAGTTGTTGAGGTTACGTCGTCGTGTCCACGCTCCATCAATCGGAAATAAAAGCTATTATTAATGTCTTTATATATATATATATATATATATATATATATATATATATATATATATATATATATATATATATATATGCGTGTGTGTAAAATCGTTATATCCTTTTTGTTATAAAAATATTTAGTGATTAAAAAATACAAAAAAAATATTTATTTGTAATTATGTAATTACAATTAATATTTCCTTTCAGTAACGATTTTCATCACGACGTCATTATTTTTCTTTATCCGTCCATCGTATCGACGCCCCTGTTTTGTTCGAGACCAATCTGGACCGCCTAGCTCTAGCAAATAAAGCTGATTGCCCCTGGGAAAAATATGACAAACAATTTTCAATGTAATAAGTTGCGCGAAATGTCATTTGTGTTTAAGTAAAATTTATCTCGTATCTCTATGAATCAGTTATGAGCCACTGACAATATATGATATGCGAAAGTCAGTCAGTCGCTCCGATGGCGGTGGCGCACGCTTGATGTGGTTGTACGTACGATTATCACACGGGACGTCCTATCGTACACCTTTCATCTTCTTTCGTATACCTTCTCACAGCCCCGTCTGGCTCTCGAATCAAGTGGTGGCTGCTTCGACTGTACGATACTGTTTTTTCACCCTATATATAACACCTTTGAGATTTCAACACGTCCGAGAGAAAGTTTGGGTTTTCGACGTGGAAAGATATTTATTATTTAATAGTGTTGTTTTTTTGTACAGTTCAAATTTAACATTAATTTTTAACATATGTATATATATATATATATATATATATATATATATATATATATATATATATATATATATATAGCGAGAGAGAAAGATGTTTTTTTAAGCGTAATGGCACTTTAAATTGAATCCCTATCGAAACTTTTATCTAGCCTAAAAAAACATCTTTTATCATACCTTTATATATGCATACACACACACATATACATATATATGTATATATATATATATATATATATATATACATACAGATACACACACACACACACACACACACACACACACACACACACACACATACATACATAAAATTTTAAAAAATCGTTTTAAAAATAGAATTCTAGCAAATTCATATTCGAAAACTAAAGATAACAAAACATTATTTTAATATTAAATAGGATGTTAACTGAAATTTCACAAATTAACGCCGGCACTGTAATTTGTATTCTTTTTCATCGGACAGTTCTACTATTGGTACTTGAATACACCGAGCAATTCCGAACTATGAAATGCAAAAATATCAAAATATTTATTTACCTATATTTTTATTTCTAACTAACAGTAAACATTGATATTTATTTTTCTCTATATTTGCATATTCAAATATACTAAAAATGGTAATACTAAAAAATTAAAGTTTCAACCAACGATAGTACACGCTGACGTCAATCTCGTAAAAAAATACATTTTTTATAAATTAAATTATTTTATCAAAATAATTTTCAAAGATTTAAAAATATATTTCTCTTGATGAACTTGTAGTACAAGATTTTTTATGCTATTGAAAAGTGTTTTCAGTTGATTGTATCTTTACAATACATTAATTTCTACACAATTCATTTTGAGTTATATTTTTCAAAAGCTTCATCTAAATCTTCAATCGTTTATTTTAACTGTACCGAATTATTTGTAAATACTTGTATGTAGATAAAAATGATGGTTTATTCAATTTTCCCTCAGCTCTTATCTATGCTATTTTCACACATCCAAATTGTTCTACAGTTATGTGAACCAATGGTAATTCCTTATTATTTTTATTTATTTACTCTTTGCACTAATTCGTATCATACAACGTATTTTGTTTTCAATTATATTGTAAATGTACAATATATTTATTTAGCCGTGTTTAGTCTCCACGGGTTTTCCGGAATGGTGCTTATCTGCTACTGAGAAATCTCCGACACGAAACCACATAAATTACTTTTGGCATTTGTTTGTTCATTTTGCTATTATCGTACATTTTTTCTGATTAGGTCGATATTTACCCTTTCACTAATAATACTGGTCAGCAAATTTTAACTTAAAATTTGTTCTTTTTAATGAAAGTGATTTCTACTGATCGTTATTATTACCATGAATTTAGAAAATGACATTTAAAAAATAATTAGCTGTAGATTTTAAAAAATATGTGATATTTTAATTTTCATTAATGTATTTAGTATAGAATAATCAAAGAAAAACATAAATTACAACGAAAATATTTCATTAACTGTTTTAAAAATTAGAATATTATAAAAAAACATATAATATTATAACTTTATTGTTATTTGTAAAACACAAAAATATTTAATGAAATATGAAAAATGTGCATTTCCGTAATATATTACGATTCCTTTTTGCTTGCTATTACAGTCCAGTAATAATCCACTAATATTACCGAGTTCCATTTATTCTGGTATCTTTTTTCCATTCCTGAGATATCCTGATTCTTGACACTTACTGCACCACAATTGTCAAAGAAAAAATATAAACGAGATTAAAAAAATGTATTTTTAGAGACATATACAGTCTAATTTTAATAAGATTTTAAAAGATTCCATATTTTTTCATTGTCTGCTTATGGTTTCTTAGAAAATTCGTCACAAGCTTAAAACGAATTCCAGACAGATTTCTTGTCACCACATATAGTTTCAACAAATTACTCATCTTTGAGTAAAATCCTAATCTGTGGTCCAATAAACACATCTCTGTTTATTTTGGTATCACTAAATTGTGGAAATGTGGTCTTGAGATAATAATGTTGTTTCTTCAAAACTAAAACTAATAATTATTTTTAGTTAGATTTGTAATTAGCAGATACTTATTAATTTAAATTAGCTTATTGTGTCTAGGAAACATTTTTGACCATTGACAAGTGTAATAGAATGTAAAGTATTAGAAAATAAATTCAATTCTTCTACATATTTCAATGGAAAATATTTATTTAATCGTCAATTTTTTATTTTGAAATTTTATAAAAATTATACAACACCATTCAGTTGATATTGTTGTTCACTTACTTTTTCAGAAATAAATCATTTATTCCATTAACACAAAATATTATAATTCGACTATCTAATAAAAATAAATAGCTATAGAAATGCACATCAGTATATAAAATGAATTATTAAAAATTCTTACAGTTTTGTAGTTAATATTTGTTTGTGTGAAACATTTTTTGACCAAGTTTTATCCTTTTAATAATAATAAAAATATTATACTGGCTATGCATTTTTTTAATTCACATGAAGTAAATTTCTTTATATGTTTTAAATTTTATATACCTGTAAAAAATCAATTAATGTTCTAATTAGTTTATGTCTTTTCCTATTGTTATTTTTTAGATAAAAAATATATTGTATTAAAAAAAAATAATGATAACATACAAATCATTATATTTTATCTATATTTTTATCAAATTTTGTTCGTGATGATAAATAAATTATAAGAAAATGTTACCGATCTTATGGATAATCTTATCTACTACACAAAATTCTCATAATTATTTACAAAGGAATCTTTCGGTTGACTAGAATTAAATAAATACTTAGCATTGTAAAGAAATCAGTCAATAGTAATCCTTCTCTAGTTTACCTGCCGTTATTATTAATATTAGGAGATACATTTACAAATATGTATGGCCAATTATTCATGGATAATTTACCGTATACTCATTTCCAACAAATATTTATTTTAAATCATGATGTGTTCGTGTTTAAAAGTAAGATTCTTTATAAAACATTATTTTCACTTATTAAAACATTGTTATATTTCTACATATTAAAATAAGTGTCGACATAGTGTAGAGATATTATATTTTTCCATGTGTGTTTGTAAATGATTTTGTGACGGTTGAATTAATATTCAAATATCGGTTCATAATTGTAACAAATATATAAACGTTTCAAATACGAATGAGTTCGAATAATGGTTTTTATCATTTCTTTCTAGAATATTTGGATCGAAATGATTGTAATAATATTATTTATACTTTTTAATAAATGTTTCGTGAATAAACAAAAGGTAAATTGAAATTGAAATTATCTTGTATTGAATATAAATCAGTTTATATTTTTTTTATTTCAATAAAAAATTAATTTGGTTGAAATAATATTTTCGAAGAATCGAATGAAATATAGACAGTTTAATGAAATGATTTGAAAAACGTTCATGGTTCAAAAATAATGATTTTTTAATGTCTTTATATATATATATATATAAGAGAGAGAGAGAGAGAGAGAGAGAGTGACTTAATTTAAAAATGTATAAAAAGTTTAGTTAATTTTAATTCAGCATTGTGGTTAATTTTTTTCACACAAATTAATTATTCACCCCAGCCTTATAATAATTTATAAAAGTGTTTAATAATCATTTATATCACTATGAATGATTCATGTGTAAAACATACTTGAATTATATTCATTTCTAATCACTGTGTGAATATTTTTGAAGTATGCATGTGTTTGTTGAAAAATGAAGTGAATTTAAAAGTGAGTTTTAAATCTGTAGTAACAAATTCACTTTCACACAAATGAATTATCACCCCAATATGACAAGATATTAGAAAGTGTTCAATAATTACTATTAATATTAATGCACATAAGCTCATCGTTGTTATAAACAAACTGAGTGAATAGTTAAGTAATTATTGAATACTTTCTAATTTCTTGTAGTGTTGGGGTGATAATTCATTTGTGTTAAAAGTTAGTGTTTTTGTCGACTATAAACATAAATGTTTTTTAGTTTAAACAAATATTGTGTATATAAATATTGATATAGACTGTTTGAAAAGCCTAAAACTAATTTTGACAATACATAATTTCTTTAGAAAGGTAAAAAATTATATACATTAATACTGGATGATAAAGTGAAGATATTTTTTCTCGATAGTCGTTGGAGATGGATTGGAAAAAATGACAGATTCATTCAATACCAAATATCTTAAAAAAATGTAATATCACACATTGTTGTTATATTACTGAATATTTTCAGAAAATCTGACATTAAATTCATACCCATTTTTCCGGATTTATCCTTGATGGTTACTAAGAAGGAATTTCAATCGTATCGTCCAGTATTAATCTCGTTTTTCACCAGTAAAAAAAAAAAAAATACCATTCTAAATTTTTTACACACCCACTTTTTTAGGCCTTGCTTATTTAGATTCTCAAATAACTTCTCTTGTCCAACGGTAGTCCCCTCTTATTGCTATATGACTGGTTTATTATTTCCATTCCAAACTTGCCATTTTTGCTCTAACATCTTTAACTTTCGTTATTATTCTGATCTATTCAATTCTCTTTTTATTTTCGTGTTATTCCAAACATACATCTTTCTATGCGTCTTACTATTATCTGAAGTCGCTGAATTATTTTGTGATTCAAGACCTATATTACACACACACACAAACACAAAGGAAAATACCAAATTTAAAAAATAGGAAATTGAATGTGAAGTTTAAAAATCAAAAAGATTTATAAATTCTATCTAAGGTATTTATCTAACTGTGATTGAATTATTATCTTGTAAACAAAATTTAGAGTTTTAGTTGAGTGTCATTATTTTATTATTAATTGATTGTTATGATTTAAAAAATATCAATACAATTTATTTATTTTGTGAATAAAAGAAAAGAAATAAACAATAAGATACGAATCTGAGATCACAAACAGGAAAATAATGTTTTAAATCGACATATTATCAAATATGATCTTTCGTAGTAATAATGAGTTACTGTTTTTATTTTTTTGTCATAATTTTTTATCAACTAATACAGTGATACATAGATAACAGTAATAAAATATACTTTCCATTCGATATATTGAAATTAATACATAAAGTGGAAAATGTGTTTCCGAAAAATTGTTTTTATCGATTTAAAGATATATCATTCATAATCAAATTTTTTTATTATTATTAAATTCATCATTGTATAAAAGAATCATTGCTTTTAACACCGTTTTTTTGTGTTAACTATTATAGTTGTCAGAATTTATTTACTGCCAATTCAATTACAATTGTTGGATGAGTTTGTGATATATTTATAATAAATTCATATTTTTACTTTGCAATCGAATAATTATTGTGAATATCGTAATATTTTTTATCAATATTTAAAAAAATCCAAATAATATACCAACAATATTTCCTATCATTTGTAAGTGAGAGTAGTGAAAGAATTATTTAATAATAATACATATTTTAAAATAAATTCAATTAAAATGTACAATATTCTTTTTTATTTTATAATTAATATTATTTTTCATGAATTATTTGAAGTTTATCTAATTTATTAAAATAATATAATATTTAATTTATATATATATATATATATATATATATATATATATATATATATATATATATATATATATATAACCTATGAAATGAAAAAATTACTTGAGGTATCCTTGATTTTTTGTGAAAAAATTTCGAATCGTTTTGTCAGTGTTTATTTAAAATAAGATTTTTTCCGGAAAAATCAAGAGGTATAAATTATTTCATTAGTATAAATTATTTCATTAATATTAAAAATATTTTTACAGTTATATAAAAAAATATTATAACTATTAATTGAATGTAATTAATATCATTTTAATTAAAAAGTATAGTCTTATTGTTTATTTTGTTCGTTGCCTATAAAAATAGTTATTTATTTTTAAAAAATGTTCTATTTTTGTTTAATCATTATTTTCTTTTTACCAATTTTCTAGTACTGTTATTTTTCCATATATATATATATATATATATATATATATATATATAATATATATATATATATATAGTAATATAATATAACTAACGTGTCCACTACCTGTCATGTGGGAGAAATGATTGATCTCCGGTCAAAAAAAAAAAAAAAAAAAAAAAAAAACACAGGAAAATTATTTTTTTAGCCTTAGTAAAGGCAACCTGATCAAGGGAGTAAATCTTGAGAAAAAAATCCTCACTAATCCAACCGGTCATTGTAATGGGTGTAATCAAGTACTAAAAATGGTAATATTCAGTAAAACTTTCTCTCAGTAATGGACTGATTTAATTAATACAGAATATTTTATTGATTTTAATAATATGTATTTAATTTCTAAAGTTCTCATACCATAGTGACTGATTATGTTTATTATCCTACGATACTGTACTTAAATAAAACAGTTAACTATAGAGTTGATAGTTTTTTTTTTTGTTCGTAGGCATATTTGTAGGAAAATTGCAAAAACTTGCATAAGAGGTGATTATGTATATATATATATATTTATTTGGTGGCCCAAATGAGACTGAGAAACTTAAACAAACTTTTACTTGCTTGTTATTTATTATTCTTTACTATCTTTCAATTTTATGTCGAGACATCCTATATGTATATATATATATATATATATATATATATATATATATATATATATATTTCGGTGCAAATGATTTAATACAATCCAATATCATAATTTTAAAAAATATAAATGTGTTCCAAAATTAATCTGAGAGTTTGTTTTATTTTTTAATTAAAATCGTAATAATAATATTTGAAATTAAATCATTTTTTCAGTAATATAAATATTATGAAATACCTGTAAAATTTTGTCTCTTTTTTTAATCTGACTTCATTTTAAAAACATTTTTAAGGTAAAATTCATAAAATAGTAGTCTCTTTTTTAAAAAAAGAATAATAGTGTATTACAGAATTAAGCTTAAAATAAAAAAATGTAAGAAATGAATTCTCATATCTATGTTTATAAAACGAAAGGTATTTTTTAAACCTGCAAACAATTTCTGTTTTTCAATTATCATACAATTTTTCTATATAAAATATAAATAAGTGATTATAAAAAAATGAATGAAAAATATGGTACTTATTTTATTTGGAAAACGTTTGGGAGATTCTGAAAATGTATGTGAATAGATTAAAAAAATATTTTCATAGAATAATATTCATTTGTGATATCTCGAATTTTATTTATTTCGTAAAATATTTCTCTGTTCCGTTTTTAACGAAAAAAAGGTCATTCAACCATTTCTTCTCGTTTGCAGGTCTATTACGCGAAGAAGAAACGAAGAGCTCAGCAAATGCAAGGCGAAGACAGTTCGCACAAGAAGGAGCGCAAACTGTACAATGATGGGTACGACGACGATAACCACGACTACATAATCAAAAACGGTGAAAAGTTTCTCGATCGATACGAGATCGATTCGCTGATCGGCAAGGGCTCATTCGGACAAGTTGTCAAGGCGTACGATCACGAGGAACAGTGTCATGTCGCGATCAAAATCATCAAGAACAAGAAACCGTTCCTCAATCAAGCGCAAATCGAAGTCAAACTACTCGAAATGATGAATAAAGCGGATGCAGAAAATAAATATTATATTGGTAAGGTGTTTATTTTATTTTGTGTAATTTGTATTTTCATTGACTATCCAATGATTTAGTAGCTCTGCTCAAAATGTTATTAAACTGATTAAATATCATTAAATTTGAATATTTGTAATTATATTTGAAAATTTTTGTATAGATTCTTTTATTTTTCTATTATCTTGAAAATTTCTAATAGATTTCTCATATAGTTTAAAATATTTATTAATAGACCAGTTAAATGTTAGATATAAAAGATTTTATTTATTTCTGCGAAACCTCAGTAACATAAAATACGTTAAGATAAGTAAAGTTATGGTATTGCAATTAAAAGGGTTAATTACGACGAGATTTATGTAAATATAAACTACTGAGATATTTTTTATTATAACAATGACTTTATTTATTTTTTTTTGAACTTTATTTTAATGATATATTATTTTTTGTGAATTTATCAGTATCGTATTTTGTGTATTTGTTTTTTGATTTGATTTGAATAGTTTTTTTTATTGAAAATAATTTGAAATTATATATATATTGAAAAATGTAAAAAAAATATACGTGTAATTGGACTGATAAGAATTTTACATAATGTAAAGTAAAACTATATATGTTAATTATTTTATCGTGTTAATAATACATTAATTCATTTCGTGAGCTTCAAAACGAACTTGAACCAAATCCATACAATTAACACAGTTTAATTTTTTTGTCCGTTGAAATTTTTTCATCGTCTGTTGACTAGCGAGCGAACGATCATTCCAAAAAAAACCATTTTCCACACTTTTGCTTAAACGTTTTTTTCTACGCCATATTCATTCGTATCGTTAAAAATTGACACCGTGCTGATGTCGCATATTTATCATTTTTTTATGTTTCCGTTAGTGAAACTGAAACGAAACTTCATGTGGCGCAATCACCTGTGTCTCGTGTTCGAACTGCTATCGTACAACCTGTACGATTTGCTGCGCAACACGAATTTCCGCGGCGTCTCGTTGAATTTGACGCGCAAATTTGCGCAGCAGCTGTGTACGGCGTTGCTGTTCCTCTCGACGCCAGAACTGAATATTATACACTGCGACCTCAAACCTGAAAATATCCTCCTGTGCAATCCAAAACGGTCGGCAATCAAGATTGTCGATTTCGGTAGCTCGTGCCAGTTAGGCCAGAGGGTAAGTAGGACACAAGTTTATACGAATATTGTTTTCGTTTTTTAAAAAATCTAGTTATTTTTTTAAAAATAATAATCGGATTCTTTTTTTATAACAAAATATGTGATAAACGAGTTGATCGTTAAAATTAATAAATGTAATTTTGTTTAGATATATCAGTACATCCAATCGAGATTCTATCGTTCGCCCGAAGTCCTTTTAGGGATCACATACGACCTCGCTATCGATATGTGGTCATTAGGTTGCATCCTCGTCGAGATGCACACAGGAGAGCCGCTATTCAGCGGCGCAAACGAGATAGACCAAATGAACAAAATCGTCGAAGTGCTCGGCATGCCACCAAGACATCTCCTAGACCAAGCACTGAAAACGCGAAAGTATTTCGATAAATTGCCCGGCGACGGCGGCTACGTTCTGAAGAAGACGAAAGATAACAAGAAATATAAATTGCCTGGTACGAGAAAACTACACGACATATTGGGCGTCGAGACGGGCGGTCCAGGCGGCAGACGGATCGGCGAAGCTGGGCACTCGATGTCCGATTATCTCAAATTTAAAGATTTGATACTGCGTATGCTCGATTATGATCCGAAGACGAGAGTCACGCCATACTATGCACTCCAACATAATTTCTTCAAGAGGACGGCGGACGAGGGGACCAACACGGCAACAAGTACGAGTACTAGTCCGGCAGTAGCTTCGTTACAACAACAGGAGATCGTCGCGGGAGTGTCGCACGGTACGGACCATGTTTTATGTTCATTTGCTCTCATATGATGTTTTTTTTCTCATGAGACATTGGACGGTTATTGTATCGGAAACTTTCGACCGAGTATTAACTTCTTAACAATCTGATATTAGATTTAACACACGATATCATTTCTTTTAAAAGTAGATTAGATAGGATCAAAGTCATTATAAATATTAAATGAGGGATAGAACATTTCATATCACTTCAAATAAATAAGTCTATTTATCCAAATATATATTTTTTGAATTTTCCAATATTCAACACATTTTTAATGCCAATATTAAAAAGTTTATCTTTACTGCAAATCTTTCATTTTTTCGGAAGTCGTGTCAAGCCTTTACCAATTTTCTGCTCTCCATTGCCATTGTCTTACCGCTTCTACTTTCAAAATTCTCAATCTTATCTAACCATATCTTTCTATATCTTCCTCTTATTCTATTTTATTCCAGCCTTGCTTTCAATACTTGCTTTGGAATTCTATTCTCTGGTGTTTTATACACCTACCCAAACCTCTTTAATTGCCCCTTTGATTTATAATTTTATTTATAACCTGTTGTAATATTGGATTTTAATTACGCTCGTTCATATTTTGTTTCTTTGTCTTCTCTACGATCGATCTTCCCGTAAAACTTCTATTTTACTCTTATGATTTTACTGAAGAGTTTATCTTGCAGTGACCAGCTTTCAAAATCATACGTTAGGATGGAGGCAACTATGGCATTATTTATGTACTGCTTCGTTTTAATTTATAGTTAAATTTGTTAATTTGGAAATAAGTTTGAGTAACTTTCTTCACTCAATGTTTTAATAGTTTTTTAAAAATGTAGTTCTTCAAATAGTTCTCACTAGAAATTAAATTTGAGTAATGTATGAGTTTATATACAACTAAATCCCCTTTTCACTAGTACAAGACTTTATATAAAAAAAATCAATAATCATTTATTGTTTATTTTATTTGTCAATATGCATTTCGATAATCATTATCAAAGTGTGATTTGATAAAATACAATATCAGATTTTATAATAAACGCGTTTATGATATCATGTTTGTCGAAATGTTAATTAGAAAATGAAATGAACATGATTATTGAATATTTTCCTAAAATATTACAATGTTGATGGGAGGGATTGGAACGAATGATAAAGGAATTATTCCACCCGACACCAGATAATTTCACAAAAATTATCAATAATCAACAATTGGCCATTTCATTCACTGATGTGCATTTCGATGACTTTAGAATCATCATTGACAATGTGATTTTGAAATGCGTATTAACGAATAAAGTGAACAATTAGTGATTATTGATTTTTTTTAATCACACAGTGTTGGGTTGGTAATTCAATTGTGTTACAATGTTTAATAGTGTTGTGAACTTTTCTAACACCTTATCTATTTTCATATTAGACAAGGTTTTCCTTACATATATATATATAAGGGAAGTGAATATTCGTCGAATGATTGCGAGGCCATTTGAAAATCAAACACGCAACAACACAAATCGGTATCCAAACGTTTTATCGCCCACTTACATCTATCTGAACACAAAATGAAGTCGAAAACTATTCCGTTGAAAACTATTTAATTTGGAACGCACACTTAGCCGAAAACGGACAAGTGGTGGCGGTCGGTCGAGACCAACGACATAATTGATCGGACCTCGTCGAAAAGTGACTACTAAATAAACGAGGTTAGGTGTGATCGGCGCGGGCGACGCGTGTTCGTTCGACCGACGCCAGTGCTGTCTGGAATTTTCAAACGGCGAGATTTTCCGATACGTAACCGACAATGTTCCGTTCATACCTCGACTATTCACGTTTATTGACTTTGTTACATATTTATTATTATTATTATTTTTAATATATTACATTTTTATATATTTACTCTAATCGAAATGAAAGCTCATAATGGGTTGAGTTTTTTTGAAGTGCAATTAATAAATAGCATTTATATTTGAGTTGCTTGGCTTGCTGTATCGTTCAAATATCATCGCGAGCAGATCATAATCACCATCTTCAGTGCGTTCAATGCCATGAATATTAATTATTGTTGTTATTTGCTTACGTTTTCTAAACGAATCAGCTGACTAATGACGTTTTTCATGACTGGAAAGAACGAAACTGGTGCTGACCATTTACTCACATCATTTTTTTATAAACCGTTTGATGGATTTCTGAAAATAGTGTTCGTATAAAAGTACATTCTATTAAATAAACAAAATACAATGTCTCCAGCTAATAAAAACAGCTAAAAAAATGAAATATAAACTAAACAATTAATTATTATAATATATTCGAATTTGATTTAAATTTAATTTTCAGTAACTTAATTTAAATCAGGTTAACATTTATATAAAGAGTGGGCCAAAAGTCACTTCCTATCTTTTTTATTATTTTTTTTAATTTCATTTATACTTGCAAAATATTCTGACTTTCTAGGTAAAATACCATTATTGTAATTCTTTCTTGCAGTGTATATTTATTCATATTTAATGTTGTTTTCTTTATATTTAAATCTGTAATAAAACAAAAATTTAAATAATTACGAATTTATTTCATTAGAAAATTATTTTTGGCCTATCATGTATATACGAGTAGGTGACCCAAATGAGACTAAAAATAGTAAAGGATAGTAAGCAAGTAAGTGTATGTCTAAATTTTTTAATATCATTTGGGCCATCCTGTATGAGTTAAGAATTAATTTTAATAATTAACATTCGTGTAACACTATGAATAGTTCATTTTTATATGAATGAATCAGTCACTCTTATATTACAAGAATTGTAGAAATGTTCAGTAATCATCTATGTTTAATGATTTTTTTAATTGTTCTTTTTATTACCTGGTACGCATTTCGATGGTCATGAAATCATCATAGCGCTTAATTTTAATAATCCACAGTATTAAATTACCTAACACTTTTATAAATTCTTATGGAATTGATATAAGTGATTCAGTTAAATAACATTAATTTTATGACATTTAGTTATTTTAAAAAATATCTTCATAATATTATTTATTATTCCTGCTGATTAATTTCTCATCAATTATTACTCTTATAAAAAAAGATTTATTATTGAAATGTTTAATAATTACTACTTATTGCATTTTTTATTGTCTGTATTCATATCGATAGTTTTTTTTTCATCTTCCTTGGAGCATAGGTATAGAAAATCTCAAACCATAACATGATTTTTAAAACGATAATACTTCAAATAAAATAGCGTATGTGATAAAGAATGAATAATTACTGAGCAGTAATAAATTTCTTGTACTTTTGTGGTCATAATTTCTCTACGAATATATGTTTGTATTTATAAGCGATAGAGTTATATTTTAATTTTGGTAATCGATAGACAATATATTTGAAAATATTTGAAATTCGTGCCATGTTGTCATATTATTTATTCTGAATTGCTTAGAACTTAATTTACTATGATTAGAATAAAAGGTTAAAGAAATATTTTAAAAAGTCTTCTCGTAGCGTGTATATTTTTTTTTAGAAGAACCACTTCAGAATCATGCTGCATAATAACAATATTTTTTTGCTTCGCACACGAACGACTTCAAATCGTTCGACATTCTCCGAGTTGAAATGGCATACTGGAATGTGTAATTTTAGTCAGCTCTTGTATTCTAAGCGGCACTTATTGTCGTGTGAAGTGAAATCGCTGAAAATCGCATAGTTCGTCGTCTACTTCTGTCGATATGAAGTTATCAGTCGTACGACTCAGAGTCAGTTGTCTGAAATTTCTGAGAATGTGAATTCCTACCATGAAAAGTAGTTTAATTCTTGAAAAAAAAAACATTTATTTAAATGTTCATTATTTATGGAAACAATTTGCTCGAAATTAGCATTTTTACTACTTTCTAAATTTATAATTTATTTTTAAAATTATGCAGAAATGTTTATATATATATAAAACTCGTTCTTATATTATTAAAGTTTAAATGAAAATAGAATTCTCAAGTTATATTTATAGAAATTAATTCCCGAAGTACCACATATAAATACCATCCCACATATAAATTTCTTAAGAACAAGCGTACAATTATTTTAAATCCGTCGGCTTTATTGCAAAAAGTAAAGATTTTTTTATGAATAACAAATTCTTGAATTCTTTGGTAATTCTGTGATATTAAATTTTATATAATTATTTTTCTAAGAAATAAATTCTAGTACAACTTCTTAATCTAAAGAATTATTTTGCAATTGTATATCTTTTTCTTGGAACAACTAGCTGTTTTATTATATTTTCTTGTTCAGTTAATTTAAATCTAATAAAAATCGATTTAATTACTATAAAATAATTTTTAGAATGATATAAATAGTGGAATTAATTGTTAAAATTTAATTTGACTTTATTGACAAGCTAAATACGCACTTATAAATTGTTTAACCTGATTTGTTTTATAGTTACTGGAATGTTATTTGTCGCATTAATTTAGTTTTATAAAAAAAAACTAAAATAAAAATATAAAAATGCTATTAAAGTATATTTGTTCATACTTTATTAAAAGTATATAAATACTGATAAAGACAGTCTTTATTAAATAGCAAACAAATCAAAATTAAGTAATACTGGATGATCAAATGAGACTGAAAGATATATTTATTATATATTAAAATATTTATAAAATAATAAAAATAAATAATTATTGTCATTTAATATTTATTGTTGGATATCAATTGTGATCCAACAGAAAACACTAGAAGACTACAATGTCAGTAAATAAGACAAAAAATAATTTTAATTCTTCCGTAATATAATAAATATTCATTAAAATATGATTTAAGATTGTTATCAGTAAATTTGTAAATTTCATTAAAAATTAATAAATGTATATAATTCGAAATAATTTTATATCTTTACAAACAATTAACATGGCTTAATAACTTATTTAAAAGATAATAAGAATAATTATTTCCTCTTCTAGAATTTTATATTGATGAAAATTTAATATTACGTTTTTATTTAAAAAATAATAATTTAAAATTGTTATTTTAAATAAGCATTCGCTTCTCCTCCCTTTATACATATCCTTTTTATTTTTTTTCGAATTAAGTTCTTTCTATTAAATTTCTCCGTTTTAAATAATCGTAGAACTAACATTGATTAATATTCTTTCTCTTTTTTTTATTACGTTTGTCATTTCCTTCATTGCTTACATACGAAAAATGTTTTAAAAAACTATATCATCAGTCTCTTTTTCACTGCTGGAATAAGACCTCCCCTAAAATTTTCTACTTTGACCAATTTAGTGCCTTTCCCTTCCAGTCCATGTCGTCGAATTTTCTTATATTTCTGTCCTATTTATCCATGGATCCCACCCTGGACTTTCTTATATATCTAAGTTCCCAATCAATAAAACTCCCATTGTCCATTGATGATCCATTCTTTTTGCTGTACAAATAACCTATTTTCATTTTAAACTTCTCACTTTTACCATAACATCCATAACTTTTGTCTTTCCTGATCCATTCTTTTATCTTCTTATCTTTGTATGTTATTCATAATATACATATTTCCTTGTTTTTTGTGTTGTCTACTACAACCGCTGAATTATTCTGGCATTCAAGACCCATGAGAACAAGCATGATACATCGATCAAAAACTTTTCTTTTTAAAAATAGAGGAATATTCGATTTCGTAATATGCGAATTTTATTCCAACTGACACCATCCCATTTTTATTTTCTTGTTTATTTCATCTGTAAATGTTTATTGTCCCAGAAATACATAGTTTCCAATTTTTATTTCTCTTCCTTTGATTTGAAAATTCATAGAACATTATTTTTGTCTTATCAAGCTATTTTACAAGACCGGTTTTTTGGTTTTATTTATCCGATTCTTCTATTATTTTTTGAAGTTTATCTGGACTTGTCGAGAAAATAATAATGTTCTCAACAAATTGTAAGTGATTAAACAACTTTCCATCAACTTTTATTCGTTCAGATTCAGATTTTAGTCTCTTAAATACTTCTATATATAATTTTACAATGCCATTATTTCTTTTTCTCGGTTTTGACTTGTTTTACTTTATACAAATGTTCCAAGTTATTTTTTATTTAAATATTATAAACAATATAAGTTATTTATTAAAAAAACAATACAGAATAATATATAAATAGAAATATAATAAATGAAAATTTTGATATTTGCCGACGAAAATATCACTGTATCATATATGAACAAAAAAAGTTTAATAATAAAAAGAATATCATTTATTTATAAATATTATCCTTTTTGCTCAATGTAACCGAGCTAATTTTAAAATAAAGACGCTATCTATTTATAAGGTATAAATATTAAACTTTATATATTTATATGGTATAAATATTAAAGAAATTTCTCAAGAGACAGAATGAAATGAGTGGGTGTGCTCTTTCATTTGATTTTTTCCTGGATGTGAATTTCAATAATCCTGTAGATGTTATTAATAACATGATCGTTTTTTTTTTGTGATATCGAAATAAATTTATTTACATTACGTATATTTTGCATGAATTTAAAAAAATCATTAACAAACAGACGATTAAAGTTCAATCGATAGATAAATGAATAAATCTAGCCGGACACAATTCAGAAATCGCATCGAACGTACACGAAAATCTCTCTTGAATGTTATTAATTTTTTGGTCCAAATCTGTTAACAAGTCGGCCGCACTCTGATCTAAAAAAAAATACTTTCGGTCTGTACAGATACGATGTCCACACACTTTGTGCTACCCCGATGACTAACAATGACCCGCAGTGGTGAACCGTAGGTCAGCCTTCTTCCACACCGGTGTCCTTCACTAACAAGCCATAGGTAAAAATCAGCTTGTTTAGATTACCATTCAGTGGGTGTTTTTCGTGGTCGTTGCGACGTTACCATTTAAGACAATTATATATTTCCAAAATAAAATACAATTAATTAAACAAATATCTTCGAACTATCGCGACTGAAACCGATTAGAGAAACAAGCACGGCGTTTGAAAAGCACCCACGTATAAATACATTATTTTTTTTTAAATATCTCTTTTTGAATCCGTTTGCAGTTTACGTAGACGTACTCTACTTTTTTTAATTTCCCCTAAAACCCCGTGCTATTTTCTATGTAGAACGATTATAATTCGGTGGGCATGACAGAAACCGATTTGTTATAATTTTTTCTTAACCCTTTCACCATACGATATTATGAAACACGATTAATTATTACCCTTTTAGAAGACACAATTCATAATACACATAAAAACAGAATCTATGCTTTCATCTATCAATCTTTATGTTGTTGTAAACATTTTTTTTTGTAATTATGCATGACTTGAAGCTGCAGAAAAATATTTAAATTATATATATATATATATATATATATATATATATATATATATATATATATATATATATATATATATACATACATGCATATTTTTTTAAACTGCATTCATTTCTTGTATTTGTTTAGCACTTCATTAGCATGTTTATAATTTGTCTACGATTTTTTTTGGTCTTGTTTTCAATTTAACTATTATTGTAATACCTATCACCTCTTTCTAGTAATACATATTTGTTTTTTTTTAAAGAAAATCATATTGGTTATTTTTAACAAACCAGTGGTGCGTTTTATTTGAGGTAATTTTGTATTATAAAATCAGTAAACATTATCATTTAAAAAAATATATATACTACATTTAAGAACAAATTTTTAAACGCACCACTGTATTCTCATTCATTTTTAAACTCATAAGAATATTATTAATATTATATAACACTGTTTATTTGTACGTTTTGAAAAAAATTAACCTTCTAACAATTTTATTGTACAAATAACGTGTATGAAAATGTAACGAAACGTCATATTTTCAAATTTGATTTGTTTTATATTTCGTGTCCTATTTATTCAAACATGAGTTTATATATTTGAGTAATATTTTCCATATTTTGCACATTTTTGTTGAAAGAGATAATGCTTTCATAATTAAATACTTTCCGATTTATTTTTATCTAAGTGTATACCTGGCATGAAAGAGTTTTAAAATAAATCATAAATAAACAGGATTTTGGTTACACTTTTTGCATAGGAACAACGTTAAAAATCAAACATTCATATTTATATTTAAGTAAGTATGTATTTAAAAAAAATATAAGTAAAACACATCATAATGTCTAAATATTTTTCGTTAAAAATATTTTTTATTGATATTTATAACTATACATTTTAAGTATTAAATAAATGACAAATTGTAAAATTAGGTTTATAAAATATTATGTGACCAAGAAAGTTGTCTTTTTTGCGCAATATTTTTTTATGCATCGTATGAGACTTTACACCGGGTACATTAAGTGAGTAACAAAGTATATAACCTTGTTCACTGCATCTCGATGTATTAATGTAATTTAAAATATAATTTCAACCTTCCAAAATATCTATGGAAAATTGTATAATACGTGCATGATTATTTAACGATTTTAATTTTTTTTCCAACGGTGTTGAAGTTACAAGAAAAATTTAAGATAAGAAATTCTCCCTTATCCATCATATTCATCAGAAATATCACTATCAGACTTCCATTTATTTTTGTCTCTGGACATCTATAGTGTGGCAAAAAATTCATAATGATACAGCGTTAAAAATAGAAGTTTCTCAGTTTTTTGGAAAATGAAAAATCAGAATTTTTTAAAAATGGAATTTACATATTAGCTTTTCGTTTGGAAAAGGTGAAGGTGGACACTTGGACGAATAAAGTTATTTTAAGTAAAAAAATTCAAGCGTTCTTATTTTAATTTCAAAAGTGACAGAACTTTCTTGGTTATCTAATATGATTTTTTCACTATTCGTTTTGGTATTATTGTGAATTTAAATTAACACAAAAATCATTCATCTTCTTAAATCACACATTTTTTTACAAATGTTTAATAATCATCGCTTTCTTTATTTCTTGATATTCGTTTTAATGGCCGTGCCAAACATAGTTTGGAATGTTGCTTTATAAAATATTTTGGTGTTAGATTATGTGCTTCAATTACGTCATAACACATTTTTATTTGATAAGAAATTGAGTTATTTATATTTTTCCAGAAACAATAAACCATATTTTTTTATTAAGTTCTGTTGTTATTTTTTTATAAGGAAGTATTGTTAATATAAAAAAATAATTTTAAAACCCAACAAATGATTATATATTTTCATACCATATTTAATTTTTTAACAACCAAAAAAAAATGATTACTCTATCATCACAAGATTTTATTGGAATGTTCAATAAAATTTTATAATGTCAAGTAAGTAATTATTTTTGGGGAAAAAATAAAACAGGTTACTTCAAAATCTTTTTAGCTTCCTCAATAGTACATTTTGTATTTTAAATTGTACTGATAGTAATTAATTGACAGATATTTTATATTTAAAATTATTTACTGCAACATTGTGAGAATTTATAATTATTCAATATTTTTTTATTGTTCATTTTATGCACCTGTGTGCATTTCGATGGCCATTCAATATCATCGTCAGAGTGGTGCATTGTGAAATAATGTAGGGTTTTAGAGAATTTTATAATGAAAAACGTGGCGATTGAAATACACATCGGCAAATAAAGTAAACAATAAGTGATTATTGAGTATTTTTTTATAAAATTTCACGGTATTAGGGCAAGTGATTTATGTTGAAGTAAATTTACCATGGTACCAAAACGAATATTAGCTATTTCATATTTTATTTTGATTTATCTAGAAATGTGTGAAATGTTTAATATGTATTTTTGTGTCAATGTAAGAGATATTTTATTATATTTATGTATTGTCTATCGGGTATGCATCAAGTGTAACCAAAATTTTATACTCTGTAATTATTATTATTTATTTATTTTTGGGGGAAAAAAACGTTTTAATTCAGCCTATTTTAATTGTAAAAATTAACAAGTTTGTACAGATGTAATTTGTTTATTTTTCATAATTTATGAACGATGACGAGAAGTTTTCAGTCAATTGATTTATGTGGCGTATATGAAAAACGTGGGGTACAAGAAAACAAAACGTTTTTTTCTCCGAATTCGTACGCAAGTGATTGAAAGCGTGTCTTCCGTAATAAAAATTGTGTATGTTGTATTTTGTGAACGGTTTTGATGGATACGTCGTCGATTGCAGGCGTTAATTCACTTGGCGGTCGAACGCGTTCGGATCATTCCGTAGCGTCGTATCAGCACTCATTGCCCTACAACAGTTCGTCGACGCAAACGGCGATGGACTGTGACCCGGTCGTTTCGTCGGGCGCTTTTCCACACGGCCACACGCATCGTTCCCGTTACCAGCAGCAACGTTCGGCCGGGAACTCTTTGCTCGGATACGCGCCGGCATCGCTCCCTCTCGATCTAGCCAATCCCGGGACCTACTTTCGCGGACAGGAGGTGGACAGTCAGAAGCCGCGTCAGCATGCTGGTCCACAAGCGTCAGCGCCGACGGATCGCGACGATAGCCCGATGGTCGGGGTGTGCGTGCAGCAAAGCCCCGTCGCCATCCATTGACGATCGTCGGATTTAGATTAAATATAAATATATATGTGTATATATATATATATATATATATATATATATATATATATATATATATATGTATATGTATATGTATATGTATATGTATATGTATATATACCACGACGGAAGAGACTCTCGCTGCTTTTAGAGTGTTTTTTTCTTTTTCTTTTAAATGAATATTTAATATATGAATGGATTGTCGATCGACGGACAATTTATTAATTGGAACAAGTGCCGTTGATGATGTATGGACGTTTTTACACCGTTTTTTTTCGTCTTGAAAAACTCGCGAGGACATGGCAGTTTCTATTCATTTTTAATCGTATTTTTAATTTTATCATTGACTCATGTAAATATCACCTATTTATCATATTGTAAGATGCAGCGGTTTCGAAGTAGAGAAGTCGGTCTGTAGAATCCAGACGAAACGGACGATGAGACATTATTTCGTCGAACGGCCCCGTCCGTGCCGGCGTAAGAAAAACGTTCAAAACATCCTTTTCGTTTTTACTACTTTCGGTCGACGTTCGGTTCCGTTCTCTTTTTTTTTATTTCGGTCACGGACGTTCGGTTTCGACGGACGATGAAAGTCGTTTCGAATGAAGGAAATTGAGGAAAAACACACATGGATCCCTCCTATGGGATTTTTTACTAGCAGTAATTGAGTAATAAACATTTAATCGAGTTAGTAATTAAATTATATCAAATAACTGAGAAATATAATGTATACAACCTACATGTTTCCTACAAGTTTTCAATAATTATAAATATTATTAAAAAAAATAAATAAACGAGATAATGCGAAGCTGAGCGCGGCCGCTCCGGCCGACAGGACCGATTCGGACGAGAGAGGAATACCGAGGAAGACGATTGCCGTCGTGCAGTCCTGAGCCGAGCGGTCACGGTCAGTCATGTACACCGCTACCGCAGCGGTGAATGTGTTCAGTCGAATCTAGATGTAACTTTATACAACTGTAGTGGACACTACCCCATGAATCCCTACCGCCCCCATCCCGAATTTCATTAACGTTCAACCGCTGTCGTTTTCGTTTCGGACCGGCGGATAGGATCCGGCCGGATCGCTTAGTACCGAGATATATGTATATATATACACGTACGTATATATATCGGCCGCTCTTGCCGTCGCCCGGCCCCCGATTATTATTTATTCTCATTCTGTCGACAGCCGTGCGCTCACTTTTCGATGAATGTGTATGCCGCTTACCGTATTGACGTACGACGGATATCGCAGAACGCTCGCAGGATGTACTACACCGTTGGTTAAACAGAATAAAAAATTAATTTTTACATTGGCGACTGAAGACTGTCGTACGGTGCTTTTGATTATGCTGACCGACTGTAGATAGCTCATGAAGTGTGTGAATTATATGAAACTTGATGAAAATTATCTTTGGAGTTTTTTCACGTACAGGAGATTAAAGTCGTCCTACGCATTTTAGTTCAGATACTGTACGAACTCGCATTTTCACCTCTGTACGTTCGATTCAATGATTCAGAAGTATGTATAAAAAATATTTTACTCGATGGTTCCTGTATCCGAAATATAGATTTACAGATTACGATAAAAAAAATATATCTCGGTTCATTCCACGTGAGAAAGGATGTAAACGTTTTTTTTTTATTTATTACTCTGTAATGTTTCTTATTATAATTATATTGTATAGTTACTCATACTAGTTTTATCTTTGATTTTATTGACATAAAATGACTTTTATTTATTTAAATATATATCTGATCGCATGTCTCATTGAAAATGAAATTTGTGAACATGTATGCGAGGGATAAAACACCTGTAAACACAACCGACCAGAATTTCCATCAAAGATTATTAATGTAGAAAATTCAAAAACGGTATGAATTCATTTGGAAATATGTGACAAGGAAGTAATGCGAGTAAATCTGGAAATACAAAACAATTTAGGCCAACGTAACTTAACTCGATAGAAATTGCTATTTTTTTTTTCTAAAATATTGACATATTTGACGAAATCAAGCATTTCATCATATTCCATGTACTTGAGGTGTCTACATAAGTTAGTATACGCAATCATAATATAACGAATGCTATATTATTATTGTTATAATCGAAAATATGACTCACAGTGATTTGTATTAAGTTTCAAATATAAAAACTATTTGTAATATGGATAACTTGTATTTTTTAGATATGTTTTTGTGATTTAAAACAGTGTTCACTGTAAGGCGAATTTAAATATAAGCGTAACGTCGATCTCTAACAGTAAGAGGAAAATATCGCTATAAAAATAAACTAAATGTATGTATGTAAACAGGCAGTCGTAATCGTATTGATTTTGACGACGACCGCGGCCATTAATCGCGTTTGTTTTTGATAAAGTATAGATCTTACAGTGAATACGGATTATCAACAAATCATTTTTTATTTTATATTCAATCTATATAAACATGTAAGTGTTGTGAAAAAGATATCTGTCTCTCAAATAAAATCTATCAACAGATATTCAACTTTATCATTGAAATGAAGTCTGTATTTCCTTATGTAAAATTTACTTTCGGTGTAGTTCAGTCTCGCTATGAATATATTTGAACTGTCAAATCAGAACTCTCAGAGAAACATAATCTCGATTTGTGTTGTGGTTTTTCATCGATCGTTACATTTAAATTAATATTGCAAACGGGAGATTTAAATACGATATGTTTATTAACAGACATTATGAAAGCTGTGTAATAAATTTCATGACGAATCTTTCAGAGGAGCCCTCGCGTTTTCGTAATCTGAACGCCGCTTCAATCGTCGTAAAGCTTTTGCCGTTCGGGTCTTTCGCCCGCGAGGACGAAGAGTCAATCGTTCTTTACCGCGAGGGCACAGAAATAAATCGAGCACATTTGCATTCTCGCATATGACTTATATATGAAATAATTTAAATAGAATATTTTCGAATACAAAATTTAAAGTATGCATCGATTGTAAAAAAAAGGTTTTGCATAAATACATCAAATTATCTTTTAGATCATTCTCAGTAAAAAAATGATTAGTCGTGACTCATGCAGAAGGGAAATGTTTTTGTACTGATAAATATATTTCACTAATACGACTGAACTGATGTTCAAACAATGATTAAAGAATACCGTTCAATCTATTAATTTTGAGAAAAGTACGGTACTGATTCAATTTATTACTCGCACATCGCATTGTTTGAGCATCATTGATGAATGGAACGCAATAATTTTTTTATTATTTCACAGCTTTCAGTCTTAAAGTCTATATTTGCTATCTTTATATTAATATCTGTGATTTAGTCTCTGTAATTAATATTAACTCTATGAAAATTTTTAAAAATCAAACGATATGTGGAAAAGTTAAATTGTCAAACATAAAAACAATGATATTGTCTGTGTGCATATATTATGTATATATTGTTTTATTTTATATGCATATGTGTGTGTATATATATATATATATATGTATGTATGTATACATTCGTATATATACATATGTATGTGTATATAAAATAAAGCAATATATATATATGTGTATACAAAACATGAAAATTGTATGTATACATGAAATATGTATAAACCGTTTTATTCTATGTATGTATACTTGGAACTGTGTGTATGTATATGTGTGTTGATGTGTGTGTGTGTAATATATATATATATATATATATATATATACATATATATATATATATATATATATATATATATATATATACATACACATACATATACACACACATCACATAAAAATATATACATATATAAAACAATTTTTATTCTGGTTGTAAATATTACATTTTTAAACGGATGATCTTTTTAATTTATTTAAATTTTTAAATTAGATTTTTAACATATCACTGAGCAATCAATAAAACTAGTCAATCTGATCAGAGTTTTAAAATTAAAAAAAAAAACAATTATATGTTTTACTTTTTAAATGAATACTTTTTCATATAATCATAAAAATAGATAGCACTTATAGACTACTTAAAAATAAGGCAACATGTCATTAAAATTATTTCAAAATATGTTTTAAAGAAACCACTGTGTCAAAAGCATAATTATATTATTATTATTATTAATATAATCGGTTTCTCATTTTTAACGATTGTAAGACATTAAAATAAATCTGAAAACCGATGAAACTATATTCTTTTAAATGTGTGCAAAGCGAATCCGTCATCTGTTAGATTTCAATACAACTTGAAGATGCGGAAATAAGCAGTTCTAAAAGACGTACGGAAAAATCATAGCAAGTAGCAGATCTTTCAGACACAGTGGTTAAACGTAGTGCTGTCACAAAACTATACCTACTAGAATTAGATTACCGCATTGCTCGCTGCCATCATTTGTGAACTGGCTCTTTGTTAAATAAAGTAAAAACAATATTTGAAAAATGTTTTTTTTTATACCTGTACATACTCTGTTCCTTATTAATCCAATATTTTATTTCAAGCCTGCTGTTTTTATTTTTATTAATAAATGCTTGTTATCAAATTTTATTTGTATTTTTGTATGAACTATGACATATGTATATAAACATTATTTAGTTGTTTATTTTAGTTAAACATTTTTTTAAAAAGAGAAAATTTGTAACGAAATCATTTTTAATAAAAAGAACTGTTTTGATTTTCTTAATTTTATTGAATTATAATATTGCTATATTAAGTATATAAAAAACAACAATGTGTTAAAATGATTATTATCGATTATATAAAATTATTCTGTTTTTGATTCATTTGTGTCTTCTGTTATTTCTTCAGCAATTTTCATATATTTTTGCATTCTGTACTGTTTTTTTGCTTCATCTAACAAAACATTATGAATGAGATTTTTATTAGTCTTATCTGGTACTAATGGTGGATATGGATTCCCACATAATTCAAGTACTGATCTTTTGAATGTAAATTCAGGATAATTTACAGGTACATTATATACTTTGGTATATGACCGGAAACTGTCCTTGTACCGAGGTGCCAGAACTTTGAATACTTTATGAACGAGTTGCTTTTCTAACATCCAAAAATCGACCATTTCCATAGTTTCTTTATGTGTATCACCATGTCGAATCGCTTCAGATATCAACTATATAAAATTATATATCGATAAGAAATAAAAAATAAATGCTGTATTGTAATAAAAATTTGACTGACCCTTTCAGCATACATTCGTGCTTCATTTGCACGATTGTAGTACAATTCGATTCGTTCATATTTTATCAGAGCTGTGACAGTTTTACGTAACTTTAATAATCTACCTTCGGGTCCATCGATGTTTCTTAATTTTCGTAACCTAGGATTTACTTTAATTCTTAATTTTGAAACTAGTTTGGTAACATCGGCTTGATTCATTATAAAAATTATTATAACCTCTAAAATCAAATAATATTAATGAATTACTTTATTAATGAATTATAATAAAGTTTACTTTACTTTTTACTTGATGTATATTATTTTTTCTTTCAAAAACATTAGTTTTATTAACAAATTTCTATTAATTGTAAACACACTAATCGTTAGAATCAACAGTAATCAAACTGTTGTGATTTCCAATTTAAATACAGAAATTTTCAAAAAAGTTTATTATTAAAAATAATATTTTATGTACTAAAAGAGAAGTAGAAAAAGTGTCTTTCAATTGACAAATTCTTATCTAGACATAACATGCAATTTTAATAAAAACTGATATATGAGCACTGTTCAAATTATTAAATGTCTGATTATATATTTGTATACAATCTTAAAAGTACAAAAAAAGTATTTGAATGTATTGATATTAATTTATTAATATTTACAATATACAATGAAATCATTGATAATATTTAATTATATATTTTGTAATTGAAAAATAAGTACAAGATGAGTGCTGACTATCCAACAACAAAACCTATTATTTTAAATGAAGCCAATTCACATTTATTCATTTATTATAAAAATTTCATATTTTTATCAAGTTACTGGCATAAATTTACGGTAAAATTAACATAAATTAATAATAGATTTCTTATTTTCAAATGTACATGATTTGTAAGGTTAAGTAACTTATACAAATATTTAGAAAAAAATCATTTTGTTCGTAATGTTAATTAAAAGAAGGTAATGTATTTACACCTAGGGTTACGAAATATCAAATTTGACAGACAATAATTTAATATACACACAAATAGTAATGAATCTATAAGCTCATAAAAAACACCATTTGGTTTGTTTTGAATTTCGCTTGTGAACTTTGCATATTTTGTCATTAAATACAAATGATGTCATTTATATAACAGATATGTACATATATATATATATATATATATATCATGTTTTAGAATTGTTTTGTAATATATTTTAGATTTTAAATCATCACCAGTACGAATGTGAAAAAGTATTAGGAGCAATTGTGGATGCTGTACATCCACATGAATTATTACCTGTATTTCATCGAGCTGATGATCACCATGTTTATTTTTTTGCACGCATTTGCAATTCTGCAATTGAAAAATTGTGCAAAATGAATCTTGTTGTTCAATATCATGATGATGTTTTTGTAAGTTTTATATATATATACACACACACACACACACATATATATATATATATATATATATATATATATGTATTTGTTTGTATATCAAAGATATGTTATATTTCAGCGTGTTCTAAGTATAGCATTATGTGTGGAGAAATTGTATCCAGAATTCAATATAAAAGATATTGTAGTTGGTGTCATTAAAAAACGTTATTATTCTTTGACAAAGTCACTAAATTTAGATAATTTTTCGAAAGATCCAGGTTGTAGAAGTGTATTGAATATTTTTTTATAAAATTATATAAAATCTAAATTGAATTTATTAGATTTTCAGGATAAGATATACATTTCATTATCTCATCCAAAACATTTGTCATATGTTTTGCATATTGTGAAGAGTATGGCAATTGATTCATTAAAGTTATCAAATAATGAATTAAAAACATTAAATTCAATTAAAGCGTTATGGACCTGTAATTCATTGACATCATTAGATTTGAGAAATAATTTGGTAATTTTATGTAAATTATATATATATATATAATTATTATATAATATTAATATCAAACTTATTTGCAGTTAGAAAATATGATTAGTTTAAATCGTTTGAAAAGTATGCACATAACAGAGTTAATTATAGATGGTAATCCAGTGTGTCAAAATTATGAAGAGATTGGGTATGTGAAAGCAGTTAAAGAAGTATGTCCAGTTATTGAAAAATTGGTAAAATTATTTATTCAAAATATTTGTCTATTTATAAAATTTAGAGTATAATTACCAAGCAGTTTTTCTTTCCTTTAATCAATGAACTTGAAGTATAAGTAATTGTATTGTTTTTATTATATATATATATTTTGTATAAATCAGGATGGTGTTTTACTCGGCGTGAAAGGTTTTCCTGCATTAAGACGTAATTACTTAGTGAATCTCAAAGCACAAGGTTTTGTCGATCAGTTTCTTGAACATTTTTTTACTTTATATGATAGTGGAGATCGTAGTTGTATGACAGGACTGTATCATAAAAATGCAATGTTCTCACTTACAAATTCCTTTTTACCAGGTCATGTTACTTCATTAACTACTATGTAAGTATTTTATAAATCTTTTTATTTTTAAAAATATATTAGAAAATTGAAACGTTATTACAAAGAAAACTAATAAGTATCGATGAAGATCATTTAACATAAGTGTGAAATAAGTGAATAGAAATATTTATATATTCTATTGTAGGTTGAAACAATATAGAAATAAAAGTCGTAATCTTAAAACTATGTCAGATTTTTCTAAATCATTATCGTGTTTATCGATTGGTTCTGATGAAGTTATTAAAACACTTTGCGGATTACCACAGACTGAACATGATCCATATACCTTCACAGTTGACCTTGTGTATTATACGGTAAGATACTCGATGTTATGCAAGCAATGTAATCATTATATATGTTTATATTAAAAAGATATATTTTATTAAATATTATTTCCGTAATGACGTTCTATGTTTTTTATTGTAGGAATCTACTGTCAGTTTAATAATAACCGGTGTATTTCGTGAACCTGTCAGTAGCCTTAAAGATATCGAACATTTTTATGGTTTCACTCACACATTTGTATTGTTAGCTGCACCTCACAATGAATTTAATATAATTAATGAACAGTTACATGTAGCAAATGCAACCTCAATTCAAGTTCAAAAAGCATTTAGAATTGTCAAAGTTTCCACTATTGATATATTAAATTCAAGTAATTTTACTACAAATGAAAAAAATTACATTTGCAGTGCTTTCTGTCAAATTACAACATTGAAAAAAGAGTGGGCCAAAAAGTAAATCTATTCTAAAATTGTGTTATCAATTTATTGATCTCTATAATAATTATATTTTTAATTTTATTTCAGATGTTTAGAAGATTCGAAATGGGACATGAGAAAAGCACTGAATATCTTTGTAGATCTTTATAAAAATGACAGGATTCCACCAGATGCTTTAATGGTTTAGTATATAAGAAAAATATATTATTATTTTTGTATCAAAAATATATGTTTTATGTTTTTTTGTACACAACAAAATAAAATATTTCTATTTTGTAATGTTTTTTTGTATGTCCTATGTTTGACTATGTTAGAGGTAAAAATATGATGGTAGAAAATAATGTTAATAAAAAAATATTCAATATGTGTGTGAACGTGTGTGTGTATGCATGTTTACTTGTGTTTGTGCAATAGTTAAGATAATAATATGTTTTTTTAAATAATTATATTTTGTATTTTATGTGGCAATTTTTCTTTTAATATAATTCCTTTAATATATATCATTTCCTTTTATATAATAATCATCATTAAAGTAAAATATACATTCTGTGTTTTTTCTTTCAGTTCAACCCTAATTATTTATTTGTTTTTTAAAGTATATTTCTCCATTATGAAATTTCAACTGCACTGGAATAATTGAGCCATTACAACAGTTTAATGAGACTGGATCGTTATATAAAACATTTAGCATAAAACCGATAATAAATTTCAGTGTATTGAAGAAAATATATTTCCTAGAAAAATATTTCAGGTTTGTTTAAAAATACATAAATAATTATGAAGTCATACAGTGTGTAATTAATTTCTTAAGGTTTTAATTTCTATTGAATTTAATTAACGTAAAGATTTAATTGACGAAAATCTCGTTTTTATAAATTAAATATAAATATATAAATAAATTTTCACTTAAAACATATTTAGTAGATTTCGTATTCATATTATAGAGAAAGTAGAAAAACGTATGTAAAATGCTTATTAGCAAAAAAAATGAATAGAAAATGATTACTATTTGTTACAGCACTGATAAATTAATTTAACAGAAAGGAATAATTATCTTTTTTTTTATTTTGCAATTGTTCAATAATCATTTATTATTTACTTTATTTGTTGATGTGCATTTCGACGGCATGTCATCGTCGCTAGAATATTCTTTTATAAAATTTAGATCTGTAATGTATTCCTATGATGATGTTGGTCATTGAAATGCACATCGACGAATAAAGTGAACAATAAGTAATTATCCTACAAAAAATCTTGTGATGTTGAGAAATGATCCTTTTTCAAAAAATGTATTATTCATCATTAAATTCGTTGCCAAAAATGTATTTAAATATAAAATTATAAACAAAATGAAATTAATAAAATAAGATTAATATTTCTTACTATTGCGGAAAATATGTCGCGTTTTTAAAATTTCATTACCATATTTTATAAAAATAAAAATGTTTGAAAAATCAATTAAAAGAATTACAATTTCGAAAAAATTAATGACGTTTTAAATAAACGTTTTTTAAATAATCGAAATGAAATAACTTTATTATATTTCAAATTAATGGAATGAAAATTTATATAATGTCTAATGCATGGATTTGACTGATTTTTATGCAAATATGGAAATTGTTTCATAGCATAAAATTAAAAATAAAAAGTATAGTAAATAGTAAATCGAACAGATTAAAATAAAGGCGTTTTAATGATTAAAAACTTGTTGGACGTATTAAATAATTCCATATTAAATTTTTTTGAAAAATATTTCAATTTCGATTTATTTATTATTTTTTGAACAAGACATTTGAGAATTTGATTTGTGATTAAATTCTTTAAAAATCGGTTAATCATGATCTGAGTATGGCTAATTGTTTACTGAAATGTGTATTAGCAAAAAATAGAACATTAACAATTAAAAAATATTATAAAATTGAAGGTTGTGAAAATGTGAATTTTGATTTGTTATAAAAGTAAGATAAGTAGTTATATATCATCAGTCTGTTTTTTTTTTTTATAATATATGTTTTAAAAATACTAAATATTAAATATTTTTGAAAATGAAAAAAACGTTAGAGAGTTTAATTGGATTTTTTTGATTTTGCATGAATGTTCATTTAAATATGTGTACCTTCATTGAAGCAAAATTAATAAAATTAAACTAAGATTAAAATCGTTGTTTACTTTTAGAAAACTCTACTGGTTATCAGTACAATTATATATATATATATATATATATATATATATATATATATATATATATATATATATATATATATGTATATATTATGTGTGTGTTTGTTTTTATTTATTCCCTTAGTTAGTAATTCGAATGCTAATCTCTTTCACCCCTGTGCACATAACGTACTTTAAAATAAAGATTTACTCTATCATACTTTCTCTATTTAATATTGCTATGTGCTATTAATTCCATTTCAAGAGTTACAGTGTATACACACACACACTTATGTATGTTATGTGTGCATATATATATATATATATATATATATATATATATATATATATATATATATATATATATATATATATATATACGATAAGGGTGAATATATAAGCAAATTTTGATAATGCTAATGGATTTAAGGACTTATTTTATTGTTTATTATTAAATTTATTTATAGCAAAAATTAAATAAGAAAATATTAATGATAAAAATGATATGTTTCTTCGGAATCAGTGTTAGTTTATATATATTAGGTTGGCAAATATCTCCCTTCCGCCTTCTGGTCTTTTGAATTTCGCAGCTATGTACAAAAAAATATGTATAGGAAGATATACTTAGCCAACCTATATATATATATATATATATATATATATATATATATATATATATATATATATATATATATATATATATATATATATATATATATATATATATATATATATATATATATATATATATATATATATATATATATATATATATATATATATATATATATATATATATATATATATATATATATATATATATATTTATATGTATATATATATGAAATATTTTTGCTGAAAATGATGTAGCACGAAATCTAAAAATAATTAATTTTCTCTTCATTAATTGTTACTTATTTTTAATGCTTGATTATAGGTTTTGTTTAAAGAAAAAATGATTTGAAAATATTGTAATGAAGAATATCTGAACTCAAACACCTTTGTGAAAGTTTTAACTTTTACAAATTTATTTTATGAGAAACAGGTCAGTAAATTATTTTTTTGAATGCTGTTTTTTGTATGTAACTATTTTTAGTATAAAAAAACAAGAATCTACTCTCCACTTAAGATCATCTTAAGTTAGATACCTTATAAAAACTTAGAAGATGTAAGTTAGGTCCCTCTCCATTCATTGCTAGATAAAGGTTTTTCCAAAACATTCTGTTTCCAACTATTGAATGTATTTTTCTATTCGATATCGATGATTTGGGTTTTTCTCACATTTATATATATATATATATATATATATATATATATATATATATATATATATATATATATATATATATATATATATATATATATATATATATATATATATATGTATATATATATATATATATATATATATATATATATATATATATATATATATATATATATACAGGTAAGCCCCAAGGAGATCGGCCCCTCGTCTGTGAAAATATTTCTCCCGCCTCCATTCCCAAACTGCACTTTTTCCATGACGGACTATTGAATAATATTTATAAACTTTATTAACAATGATAGTATGTGGACAAGTAAGAAGACACCTCCGTGAGTGACTTTGAGCTTCGCTAGTTAAACACCATACCACAGGCCCATTTTCGGGAATCAAGAATGCTCACTACGCAAATTTTTCTAAACAAGCGTCAACCAGGTTCGGATTTAGATAAATATTATTGTTAATTATATATACATAATATATAAATTTTATATAAATGTGAACATAATAACAAAATTTGTGGGGCCGGGGTGTTAGCGATCTGGCGTCGGTTTCACCCTAATACGCATAATAGCGTCGCAGCACCGTTTTGAAGTTTTACTATTTTGGACTTTTTCAAAACGTCAAAAATCCAAAATTTCAAAGCTCGTTTGCGAGCTTAATAAGCGTCGGCGCCCTTTTTTAATGCTTATACACGTCCCTACGGATCATAAACAATACGAATATAACAAAAAATTACAAAAAAATTTTTCGAAATTTTCCTGAAATTTACCTAAAACCCCCTCCTTTTGAAGTTTTTGCGTTTTTTGCCAAAAAATATTTATTCGAAATCCGTAAATCTAACACTGGATTTGTATAGTGTAGGGCCGGTGTGTTAGCGATCTGGCGTCGGTTTCACCCTAATACGCTTAATAACGTCGCAGTACCGTTTTGAAGTTTTACTGTTTTGGACTTTTTCGGAGCGTCAAAAATCCATAATTTCATTCTTTTGATTCTTTTGAAGATGTTAAATATTGGATTCATGGATGGATCGCAAGAAAACAAGAAATTTTTTTGATAGAGTTCAGAATTCACGAAAAAATATGTAAATATTCTAGCTAACGATGAAAATTATATTGAGAAAAATATTTACAATTTTTTCAAAATAAACGTGTTATTTGCGAAAAAACAGTGTATTCAAATTCGTACACTTTATAAGTAATCTTTTAATTATAATAGAGTATTCTTATCTAAACTGTTGATTGTTCGATGTCTAACAACCAACGCTATTTAATACTATATTGACGGAGCGAGTCAATTTGGCTCATTTAAGATTTTATTGCTATATATATACAGTTTGGTCTGTTTTTGTGCGGATTATTTTAATGCGATTTTGAAGTTATGCGATTCATATTTCTTCTTTGTATCTTCTTATATGATTTTTTTAAGAATTCCTTTAAGCGGTTATTTAATTCAACGAAAAGCTCTTCAGTTTTATGAACAAATGAAGAAATCAGAGCCATTTACTTTGGCTTTTTACACTGATAAGGAATTTTCGCCTCGCAACGAATGGTTACCTGGGTTTTTAAAAACAAATGCACTGCATAACGTGAAGATTACGGGCGCGATTGCATTGGCAGATGAAGAAACTGCCAATTTTTTTATACAATATTACGTTAAACGCACTTTTCAGTTTATATTGGATAAATTAGAAAACGAGTCAATAACAGTAACTGACGCTTGGAAAAAAATTCTATCTTTGACTATAGAAATCATGTTGCATTTTCTATTACTCAAATAAAACAACACACTTTAAATGCCTGTTGGAAAAAGGCTTGGCCTATATGTCTTGAAAACAGTGCAGCTATTCACATTCTTTTTTAATTTCTTATTTTGATTCTAAACAGTGCAGATATTATTGCGATGATAATTAAAATATGTGTGAAAAATTCTAAAATAAATTACACATATGTACGAGGGTGGTCCCAGAAGTACCCGACCCAACAAAGAAAACACAAAAATTTTGAAAAAAATATATTTATTTTTCAATATAATCTCCTTTCAGCTCTATACACTTTTCCCAGCGATGTTCAATAAGTTCGATACCCTTTTTATAATAAGAACTGTCTTGCTCCTCAAAATACCCATTAACTGCCGACATCACTTCTTCATCGTTGGGAAATCTTTGACCACTGAACCATTTTTTAAAGTTTGGGAACAGAAAATAATCCGAGGGGATTAAATCTGGCGAATAGGGTGCATGGGGTAGCAATTCAAACTTTAATTCATTAATTTTGGTCATTGCAATAACGGATTTGTGAGCTGGTGCATTGTCTTGATGAAACAACACTTTCTTCTTAGCCAAATGCGGTCGTTTTTGATTGATTTCTTCGCTCAAACGTTGCAATAAGTTCGCATAATACTCGCCGTTGATAGTTTTTCCTTTTTCAAGATAGTCAATGAAAATTATCCCACGCGCATCCCAAAAAATCGACGCCATGACCTTGCCTGCAGATGAAACGGTCTTCGCCTTCTTTGGAGCCGGTTCTTCCTTTTCAGTCCATTGTTTTGATTGCTCTTTTGTCTCGGGTGTGAAGTGATGGACCCATGTTATGAAACGGCGCAAAAATTCTGCTTTGTTGCTGTGAAACTTCGCTAAACACTCAATTGAAACATCTTCACGACACTGTTTTTGCTCGAGTGTGAGTAAACGCGGCACCCATCTTGCACACAGCTTTCTCATGTCCAAATTTTCAGATAATATGCGATGTACCGCGCTTTTTGAAATGCCTACTATGTCTGCTAGCTCGCGCACTTTCAGTCGACGATCATCCAATACCGCTTTGTGGATTTTCTTCACCATTTCTGGAGTCGTCACCTCATTTGGTCGACCACTGCGATGCTCGTCTTGGCAGCTCGTACGGCCTCGTTTAAACTCTGCTACCCAATATTTCACTGTTGTAAACGAAGGAGCAGACTCACCCAGAGTAGAATCCAGTTCAGTTTTTATATTGGTTGGGCTGAGGCCTTTCAAATAAAAGTATTGTATCACGTAACGATGACCAATTTTCTCCATTTTCACAAATTCACTGAAAACGTTCACTATTGATGGCTTCCAAACAAATACTAAACAACGTGGCGTCCTCAAACTTGAAACATATGCTTTATAGATTGTGTACTTTCTAATACAGTGATATTTTTCAAACAACTACCGCCATCTCTAGGTCAGGCCGGGTACTTATGGGACTACCCTCGTACATATTGCTTTGAATAAAATTAAATAGTTAATTAAAAAATAAAGTAAAAAGCTTTGTTTTGTATCAATTTTTTGCAGATATTTCAAATTTTTTTTAAGCATTCTTTATTTCCTGATTTTTTATGCGAATTTTAGAGTAATTTCACTTTGTAGTTTTGGTTTTATACCGTTTTTGGAAATTACGGAACATATCTCTAATTTTTCAATGTAAGTTAAGTCTTTTTTTGTGTGATTTTTTTTAAAGCGGTTTTCTGCGAAACGTAATCACCGCATAAAAACAGACTCAGGTATATATATATATATATATATATACATATATATTTATATATAAACTTAAATATATTTTTTTTTACATATCATAATGTAATTATAAACCAATATATTTTTTTAAACAAATATTTAATTTTTTCTATATATATAGCAATAAAATCTTAAATGAGTCCAATTGACTCGCTCCACAAGTCTAGTGTTAAATCACATACGTTGTATCGATCTTCTGTTTATATGATTTTTCGGTTTATTCTCGTGTTTCGAGAAACTGTCTTTCGACTTGTTGTCCGACCAAAAAAACAAGAAGTTCCGGATACCTGACGAGTGTAATATTTCCTTATCAAGAAACTTTTTATGATCAAGGGAAAAGAACTATCTCTGCATGATATTTTCCAACAGTCTCTAAACAGCAATGCATCTCTAACCATCGTCGTTGTCGTTTGCATAAAAGCACTCCGCAAGAATCTTAACGCAAGAAATTTCGACTTGCCCCATCGGCATTGTTCCGTATCACATATAGTGGTCGTTCCGTGTTCGTACAAGGTCGTACCGTACCACCGATTGTTGCCGAACGGCCCATCGCGTTTGTTCAGTTGTATGCTGGTGGCAGTGCCGCTGCGAGTATATGTTGTGACGTTCAGTCGTGCGGTCGCTGGAAGTTGACAGCAAAGCACGGGTGACCATCGTCTTCGTCTTCGTCGTCGTCGTCGCGAACGAACATAACTTGTTGAAGACAGTTTTTCGCGCGGGTTGTCCACGGTTTCGACAAAAATCCGATTCTCACGATCAGTGATCGCGGAGTGTGTTTGATTTGAAATTTTTTTTCAAAGTTTCATATAATTGATAATATATATCGTTTTTTATTTCGTTCAATTGGTGTTGTGTGATTTTTTTGGTTTTTATTTAAATTGATACATCATCACGTGCTCGTGTTTTTGTACTCCGATTTTTCCTGTTCCATTTTCGTTCATTTCTTATCAGCTGGCAGACGTTGTTCGTGGATGCTGACTGATAAGGTAAAATCTTTTCAATAATTATATATCAAATAAAATCAACGATATTGTACACATTTTTGAAACTTATTCATGCTATACCAATATAAATATCTTCAAACAGTTAACTATTGTATTTTTACATAACATTTTTGTAAATAAATTATATAAGTTGAATAATTTATCAGTAAACGTTGGTGGGTATTATGTATTATGCCAACATTTAAGATTATTAGTTGTTAAGTAACTTTTCTTGAAATACAAATCGATTGCTGTTTGAATATGTTTTAAATTTTCCATGCATTTAAGACTTATTTATGTTTTATAAATATTTATAACAGAATTAAAAAGGAATTATATGATTTATTTTCAATTTATTTATCAAAATAAAATATATTATTTGTATAGAATTTTCTTTACATACAAATAGTTGTACTCGCGTTTCTTGAACTTTCAATTTATTATATTTTCTTTTCCTTTATAAATAATTATAGTAATTCTAATTAAGAGTATTAATTGATTGATTTATTTATCTTAACAAAATAAAAAATTATTTCTAATAATACTGTTCTTTATATACAATTTAATTATATTTTCATTTCTCGATTTTTTTATTTATATTTTTTTCAACTTTATTAATGTGTTGTAATATCATTTTTTTATCAGAACAAAGAATGTTATGTACATATTAATTTTTTTTGAAAAATCAAATTGGATGCAATTTCGTTTTTTTTTTAATTTTTAATCATGTTTTTATTTAATTTTTAAAATATTTATATCAAAATTTAAAAAGTAATTAATTGAACTATTTATCTATTATTTATATATTCAAATAAATAAAATGCCACTCTTGTGTATTTATGTACACGCCGACTTTTTTCAAATACGAATTGATTTTAATCTCGATTCGTTAAGTTTTGAAGTATTTTATATTTATTTCGATTTTATGAATGTTTATTGCAATTAAAAAAATATTTATCTCTATCAGATCAAAAAAATGTTACTTTACGTTTGAATAGATTTGTTGGTTTTAAATAATTAAAATCAACTATTGATATTTATTTTTGTTTGGAATATATTTTATTGTAGAAATATATCTAGGTAAAACATGTATTTTTTTTAAAAAAAAATATTACATACGAATTAGTTTCTACACAATTAAAAAACAAGTTGATTAAATAATAGTTTTTTTTAAATCAATGAAAATAATAAAAGATTAATTATTTTATACATTTAATATTGATAATATATACAGGATCTCAAAAAATGTATACACATTTTATTATGGAACCTGTATATATAGGAGGGTCGTTTGATAAGTATGGTAAAAAAGTAAGAAAAACTAAATTGAAAAATTTAATTGAATTAAACGATAAATAAATTTACCATACTTATCAAACGACCCTCATATATATATATAAGAATCAAAAATACATTTCGTATAATTTAATTGGTTGGCTATAAGCAATTTAAATTAATTAAATGTTGTTAGTGGTTTATTACTTTCATTTATAAATTTTGCATGTTCTTTTTATTTTAAAAATGTATTTACGTGAAACTAGTTTTTTTTCATAAATATTATAATGAAACGTTAATGATATGTTAATGATACATTAAAATTATATGATATTAAATTGAATTATAGTTTAATTGAGTGATATGTTTTCTATTAAAATAAGCGCAATAAAAATTATATTATACACATATTTAATATTAATATTAGTAATGAGTAATATTTATTATTTTATTAGAACCAAAGTCTAATTGTATAAAGTATTCATTTGAGTATTCATTTGCTTATATAATAAAAATATAGATTAAATTGTTCTCCTTGTCACACATGTTGTATATGAAAATTAGTTTGTACAAAATAGAATGACAGGTTGATTGAATAACAGATTTTCGATCAAAGGAAACAAAGTGAAAATGTAATATTTCATTTAACATTTGACCAAGTCCTGTTATGTATACATTCGTATATATATATATATATATATATATATATATATATATATATATATAAATGTATGTATGTATGTATATATAATTAGATTTGAAAATAATTTATATATAAATTGATTTATTAGTTTCATAATATTCAAATTATTTATTTTTGTAGATATTAAGAGTTCATTCATTTTTATTATGAAAATAAATTCAAATGAAATTAATATTTTTTTCATAAATTTATACATGAAAATTAGTTTGTATGAAATTGATTGATAGGTTAACTGATTTATAGATTTTCTGTCAAAGTAAATACAATGAAAATTATATTTCACACCTTTATTATTATCAGGATTATTAATATACATATTTATTTTTTTACCAAAAACCAAAAAATAATACATGTGCGTAAATTCAATTGTTCATTTGAAAGAATTGATATCAACTGTTGACATTTAATTCATTTATTATTTTTATTTCAAGTGAACATTTTTTTTTCAAATTATAGATAAACTAATTTGTTTTGCATAAAAAATGTACAAAAGTTGTTTAATAAGTATGGTAAATTTATTTATTATTTAATTTAACTAATTGATTGATTTCATTAATTTTTCAATTTAGTTTTCCTTACTTTTTTACCATGTTTATCAAACGACCCTCGTACATTATTGTTTGTTTGTATAAAACAACAATGACAAGTTAACTGGATGACAGATTTATGTCAAGAGACAGAGGAAAAAATATTATTTTATTAAATATCAATAGAAATAATATATTTATTTCTATTGTAATTAAAAATGTAAAAATTGATTTATTGTTTGTTTTAAAGAATTAAAAATGGCTGTTTACAGGTGCATATTTTTTATTTTGGATTTGTTTTTTTTTCTATAATAGTATATATGCAGAATGGTCTAAGTGAGATTGAAAGATGTGATCTATAAATTTTGTCTAAACCCTTCTATCTTATTTGAACCACCTATATCTATTTATCTCTTTCTTTATATATATATATATATATATATATATATATATATATATATATATATATAACTGAAATAGGTATTTTTTTGTGAAATATTCTAAATGAAAATTAGTTCGTACAAAATAGAATGACAGGTTGATTGAATGACAGATTTTTTGTGAAAGGCAACAAAATGAAAAGTCTGATATTTAATATATTTCATATTAATAGAGGTGATGAAATATATTTCATATATTCTCTTTGAATAAATCAATCAGATACAGAACTGTATTTTCAAAATTAAATTCCATTGTTTTATATACTTTAAAAATATTATAAATGCTGTAACTGAAAATATTTTCATATCGATAAAATTTTTTATTCATTTTAATAATTTCTAACCTCATTTTTCTAAATTAAAATCATACTTTTGTATCAAAAAATTTTTGGTCTTTTATACTTGATTTGTAATTAAATACGTCATAAGATATAATTAATTCAATAATAATTTTCTATTTTCATAGTAGTATATGTAATTCGAATTCGATAACTCTATAGTTTTTGTATGATCTCTTTTCGTATTTACTTGTATAATGGAATATGTATGAGATTTATATAATTACAAAACTTTATTTAGTTCATTGCTTTAACATGTATATTAAATCGAATATTCTTTATATATATAATTATATATATATTTTAATTTTACTTGCATTTAAAAAAGTTAAAAAGACACTTCATTTGCTCTTGATAAAAAATTCATCTACATTTTTAAAATATTTACAACGTTCGACAAATTTAATTTAGTTTTCGACATTTGTACTGGAATATTTAATGAAATTCTTTTATAGTTTTGATTGAATCTTTATTAAAAAATATTTTACATCCTTTGTAAAATTTGTCATTTAATGAAAACATATTTGAACTACTTGTAAATGACAAAAAAAATATCGACACTGACATGAAGTATTAATAGGATTTATATATTAGAATTTTTCATTGTAAAATTGGTATAGTCGTATATTTATTCTAAATTTATCTGTTTTAATATTCTCTCATTATTAAGGATGGATTTTTTTCAAAATATATCGAAAACTGAATGTAGTAACGTTGTAGATTTATATATATATATATATATATATATATATATATATATATATATATTTTTGTATTTATACTCTTATACTAAATCTGAATATCATTTATCTATAGTTTTGTTGTATTTTTTAAAAATGAATGTGTAAATTAATTTAGTGATAAATAAAATATTCAATGTGCTATCCAATTTCTATTGGATTTTTAAATTTTGAGTTATTTTCGATATATGCACTTATTTAACACGAATGGAATCTATTGTTCTTGTCTATTTTTTTTAAAATTTTTGTATTGTTTTTCATTTTTAAATAGGTATTCTAAATGTATATAGATTTTTGCCATTTTTCAAAGAAATATTGAAATATCAATCGTATTTAGATGTTTATATTAAGAATATGAAGTATTTTTTAAACAAATTTTATTTTTAGATTAGGAATTTTAAATTATCAGTATTAATTAACTCGTTATTTTTTGAAGAATAATCGAAAAATGATTGACAATTACAGTTTTTATTTGCATTATATTATTTTTTTTATTATTTCGTAAATATATTATGATATTTATTTTAATTTGATTAATTTTTATCAGTCAAAATAAATGTATTATCCATTTTTGAATCCATTAATTTAGTTTTAGTATTCATTTCTATCTACCTCAATGAAATTGAATTATTCATTTTATCTTTCATCGTAATTTGATACGAACATTCTATAACACTGATCGATAAAGATCAGTTGTTATAAGTCCACGTAATTCTAAATATAAAAAATCGTGCTGGTTTAAGTAGACCATACACGAGGGTCGTTTGATAAGTATGGTAAAAAGCAAGAAAAACTAAATTGAAAAATTTAATTAAATTAAACAATAAATAAATTTACCATACTTATCAAACGACCCTCGCATATGTTTATTGTTGTAATTATTTGTGTAGGATAAATAATTACAAAATTGTATAATCTTCAATTAAGATATATTTTTTCAATGTATTTATATTTTAGGACGATTTTTTTATTCGTTAGTATACATTTTTTATGTATTTTTAAAAAATAAAAAACTAAATATATTATAAGATGATTTTCTAGTTAATAAATACTTATAAATTTAAATTTATATTTTTTTTATTTTTTGACTGTTGTAAGTAGATTAATTATCAATTGATTTTTAAGCTTTAAAAAGTGTTTTGAATTGTATTGTGATAAAATATAATTCTTCAAATACTAGATCATCCCATTATGTAATTTTTTTAGAGAGAAACAAAATAATGGTATTTTAATTTTAATCCAACAAAATATTTTTCGTATTATTCAAAATTTCTTCCTATCTTAATCTTAAACATTTAAAAACCAGCTTCCATTGATTGATTCAGCTTAGAAATTTTACTAATCGTTCTCAAATACTTATGAACGTTGAATAGGTCGATTGGAATTGCTCAGATAATTATTCTATTATTAAACTAGAATTTTTCTCGACTAGTGTACGTAAAAAATCACCATATTACTTATCTATTGACTCGATATATAAAAATACTGGATCAATAGAGTAAATATTTTTCTATTCATGAATTAAATTAATGAAAAAAATTATAAAAAATTATTTCATATTTTTTTACAGTTATCTCATTTTTAAATGATTTTATGTGTTCTTTTTCGATTTGTTCTTGCATGTTTTGTAATTTTATTCATTTCTAAATTGCTGTAAAAATATTTTGGTGAATTTACATAATTATTTAGAGTAAAATTTCTCTTCAATAACAACATTTAATTTATTTAATGTGCCGAACATTTCTTGATTTGAATCAATGGTATTTTTTTATTAATTTGTATTGTACATTTTTATAATCAAATTTGTAATTTCTTATATTTAAAGTTCAATAAAATATTTGCATTTGCATCGTATGCATTTTTTTTTGTTCATCTGTATAATTATTCATCTGAACAACAGTTGGTGTTATGTAAAATATTTATTTATTTAATATTTTTGCAATTTGTGGTTTTGAATTGATAAAACATTTTTTATTTTACTAATGTTTATTAACTTAAAGGTTTTTTTGTAACTAAGAGTGTTTTTTCTTGTGTTATTTAAATTTTACATGCAATATCAGTTTTTGGCTTTTTTTAAATTATATTAAATGGTTTTATGTTATTTATTTTTACTGAATTTTTTAAAAAATATTCTGTTTTATTTCGATGTGTTATTTTTCACTATTCGATTTAAATTTATGTAAAGTTAAAGACAATATTATTGAGTTATTTTACTATTAAAATTTTTAATTTTTATTATTAATTTTTGAGTTATTTTACTAGTTATTTTATTATTGAGTTATTTGTGGTATTTTACTCGATGCAAACATTTTATAATATTACTTGTTAAAAATTAGCACAATAAAAAATCAATTGAAGTATTAGACATTTTTATATATTAATCTTGTATTAATATATAGAAAAAAGAGAAAGATAGAATAACTTTCAATCAGAGAAACGATGTTTTTACAAAAACAAATATAAATATTTCTGTATATCGAAATAAATTAAAACTATCTATCGAAAAAGATTCAATTTTCAAATAATCTGTTCGAGAGCTCATTGAATTGTTTTGAAGATAATATATGTATTTTTCGAAATTGTGTATATACGCGTGCTTGTGCTCTAGAACGATTTAAATAAATTAAATTCGAAGTTTCGGCAATATTTTATCATTTGATTGTAGATAAAACTCCATACACATTGAATTTTATATCCATTTTTTCGTTCATTAATCAAATTGTTTTTATGAATACGTATTTGTCATTTGAGTAAAACGTATATTCCGTTTAAATTTGTACGACTGTATATATTTTTCAACATAAAAATGTGTTAAAAATAATTGTGCACATTTTATAAAATTGTACATGTGTCCGATACAAATTCAATTAAATTGGAAAAATGTATATACATTTTTTTTTAAAAAAACAGGATGTATTTTCAAAAACTACTACTATTTAATCGAATACAAGTTATAAGAAATAAATAAGTTTTTGTTGTTGTAATTGAAATCCTCTTAAGTGTATATAAAGATTCATAATAAATTAAATTCGAACTTTTTTTAATGATTTATAAATTGAATTGTTTAATATAAACTTCGCTCATACATTAATCATATTGTTTTTTTGAATATCTCCAGGGAAAATTCGTTATGAAGATGATTTATTTATAAACTAAAAGGAATTAAGAATAGATCTAATATTCTAGAATTAAATTTTACTTAGTAACTGTATTGCACGAATTTTTTTATTTTTTTGATTATTTTTTATTTGTGATTTAAAATATTTTTTCAAGTAAAACAATATATATATAATATAAAAGTTGTACATAAAATCAAATAGTAATCAAGAAAATATATCTTAGTAGTTGGTCTTTTTTTAAGAAATGGGATTAATTTTTTGTTACGATTTTTAATCAGTCAAGTAAATTGAAATATGTCGTTTTAAATTATAGTTTAATGATATGTAAATAGAAGCCATATTATTTTAGTTGCGATTTATTTTAATATTTTTTTATTATTGATCTATTTTACAAAATATTTTGTATTTATTTTATTTAATAAAAACATTCGGTTGGCGTGAGTTCTTTTTTCTCTATTTTCTTTATCAATCCATTTCGGATTTTTATTTTAAATTAAATATATTTAAAGTAACAAACTTAGATTCCATGTCTTTATGAATATCTAAAATAATTTGAATATCGAATCGAACATGATTTCGTAATCCGTTCAAATACTTTGATGTTAGAGTAGAGGTCGATGTAACGCAAAACGTGGCAGAGTAGTTTTTTTTTGCTACCAGATTTACGACATTTAGCTGCAGGAGATTTAGAATACTATCGAGACTAGTCTCTTATTGAGCGCAGTTATTACCAAATTGAACATTTATAACATAGTATTGTTGATGAATAATTTATATCAACACCATAAGATTATATAAAAATGTTTTGTTGTTCACTTATTGTTTATTGATTTGCATTTTAATAGCCATTACATCATAGTTATAAAAAATATAATTTAAATCTTTGGCAATAACAACATAACCATTGAAATGAATATAGAAATAATTCAAAGAAAGGGTGTTATTTTTATATTTAATAGACATCAAAGAATTGCTAATTCTTAATTAAATTATTTTGTAATTAATTGATAAATTAATTACAACATAATTTAATTTTTCACAAAGTTACTCTGGTTTGGAATTATTTTTATTTCATTATTCTTAAAATACCGTCTTCCATAGTCAAGGTATTCACAAATCATATTAAGAGGATTAACATGTATTAATACCAAATTTGTTCCAAAATTGAAATCCATCGAACTTTTAGTTTTAAGTAGATGTATTATTTTTGTCATTGCATGTTGTGATCATTTCATATTTTTATGAAATCTTGTGATGGGTTTATTTATGTTACAGTGAGTTTTTAATCGGCGCAAAATAGCTATTGGAAGTATTATTAAATTGATATTTTTATTTTATTTTATTTTAAAGTTTATATTTATGTACTGTATGAGATTTATTTGAATGAGTTTTCAGAAAAGTATTGCTCATATGAAAACAAACATGTATAGAGATTTTCATAGGTTAATGATCGAAAATATACTACAAAATTAATGAAGAAAAATTCTAAGACAGTTACAACGATCTCATTGTATGATTTTAAAATAAATGGATATAAAAATGTAGCACGTATTAAAAAAAATATTGCAAATTATGAAGAAATTTTTGTTAAAATTTAAGCAGCATAGGAAATAATAATCTCAAAGAAAACAAGTAGTGTTAAGTACAGAATTTCCAATAAAATATTATAATACATTCGAATTAACGAATTGTAAATAATTAAATTTTATTAAGAAAGAATTTCTTGTTGACAAAGATAATTAAATAATTAATAAAAATATCTATTATTTAATATTCTTTTAACTTTTTTTCATTAGAATATATTTATATCGAGGAATTTTAAAAAAATAAAATAGTAGCATATAAATATGTTTTAATTAGCAAAAATATTTTAAGTATGCGGAGTTTTTTTATAAATTAGTGTATCAATGGAATAATTAAATTCTATTAAAGTTTTTAAATGCATATGGATAGCTATATATATATATATATATATATATATATATATATATATATATATATATATATAAAACAACCCTTATCACCATATTAGCTTTTATCAGCTCATTGCTGGACGAAAGCATTGAATGTTACCATTCATTGGTATTTGGTCATATTTATGCTGACCAGGCTGGTTGGTGAGATTTTTTTTATCGAGGGTTTACTATCTTAGAAAGGTTGCTTTCACTTTGGATAAAGTTTTTTTACTTGCTCTATATGTTCGACCGATAATCGAACGATCCTTTTTTTGTATGAGACGGAGATGCTAATCACTGTATCACCGGTCAGTTATATATATAGTACTTTTTAGCTTAAAAATACTAATAATTTATTTTTATATTTTCTGATTTAGACGTAAAATATTTTAAAGACATATTTAGTTTATAAAATCTCGATTTGAAATATATAAACTGAAATGAGTATTTTTTAAAGACATTAATGTACAAAAATATAATAAATAAAAATAAAAATGAAAGCTGTATTGAAACAGTATGAAAAAAATAATAATTTATAGACATATTAGGAACTAAATGTTTATATTTTTATATATATATATATATATATATATATATATATATATACACATATTTCTCTTATCAATCTTGTCTGACATAAAATAAATCAATCAACTATGGAGTAGAAATTCGTACATATTTTATTGCCGACGAACTTCTATAATATATTTTATAATATTCTCAAAGTGTTGAACAGAGTTGACAAGTCAGTTATCAATTGAATAAACTTCCGTTGTAAAATTGTTCGCTTGAAGTAACGCTATTTGAGTTTTGACAAATAGAATATGGAAGTAGTTCTATCTATAAGTTGTTAAACACAGAATGTATTATAAGTAAGTTATTTATACAAATACGTGTATTTTATTTTTAACATTTATTATTATGTAACCGATTCTATAAAGTGTTAGTACGAGAAAACATTTTTTTAAAATCGTGTAGTGTTTTTTCTTCCAGTAATTTTAATCGACTGGTATTCAAGTTTCTTAATTAAGTATATTAAACTTTGTCGCTTTTAATTATAATTTAAAGATCTTTATTCAAATGCGGATCGTTTTAGAAACAGGAAATAATTTAAAACGTTCAAAGTATTGTTTTAGCGACTCGACTGTTAAGTTTGAATTTAATTTCGTTTTCTGTTATTTTCTATAAAAAATAATTATATTAGAAATATTTTTAGGATAGACAACTGTTACATTTAATTAAAATGGCAATTGGCTTGGTCTTTATATTATTTTTTTCGATGGAATTAAAATATGTCTAAGGAGATTTTTGAATTATTGTACAAAATAAATAATATCAATATGTAGTTGATTCAAATTTGATTATTAAAAAAAAAGTTTAATTTCTCATTCACATATTTGCCAAGTTTTTAACTGTACATTATTAATATGTTTACTAATTAGAGAAAATTTACATGAATATTTATAAAACAAGTAACATTTTAACGAAAATAAAGTGCTAATACTGTTTCATCTATTACTCGTTAAAATATGATTAACTAATTTACACGGAAGTTTCAATTTCATCTACTTTAAAAGGACTTTATAAAATTTCCGTACTATCATATGTTGTTATATTGTAGTACGGTTTTCTATCATGTAGTTTTTTCAACACTTGTCATATTAAAAGTGATGTTAATGAATAGTAGTTCAAATTTCTTAATTAAGAATATTAAGTAGTGTCATTTTTTAAATGTAATTTAGAGATCTTTATTAATGAATATATGTTTATATATATATATATATATATATATATATATATATATATATATATATATATATATGTTTATGTTTATGAATGTATGTTTATATTTATTTATTTTTAATCATTGCATTTTTCAGTTTCTATTAAATAATTATTGTATAAAAACCTTCTAAAATCTCTTACTTTCAAATATTCATTCTCTTTTCCCAAAATTTCCCATAAAATCCCTAATAATACTTAATATATCTATTTTTAAAATCCTCTACTCTCCCTTTCTTTAATTAATTATCATCATTATTAGCCTATTTTTGTCCAGTTTTAAATAAAAGCCTTTTCTGTAATTTTTCATTTCCAGTGATCTAATGTTTTTGTCTTCCATTTTACTCATATAATTTTTTTTATGTTTCCATCTCATCTTTCCACCAGTTTCTTTCTAAATCGTTTCTTTCAGTCTTTTCTTTTCTAAGTCTTCTTTAGAGTCTTTTCAGATTTCTAAGTTTACAATCAGTAATTTAATTTGCCTATAGAGGATTTAATCAGTTGTTCCCATCGAGAGTTTTCTCTTACTATTACAATATATGTCCTGGCGATTTCCATTTTAAAGTTGTCATTTTTCTAATATTCGAATTTCAATGTATTTAAAGAAAATAAGTGAAGACTGGTAGCCTAAATTCGAATTTTGATTTTATTTTAATTTTAATTAAAAAAAACAAATTATTCTTTTGATTAGACAATAAAAATTAGATTAAAAAATTACAAATAAGGTTGATGGAAGTTCAAACTTTAATTGTTATTTGAATTTTAAATTCTTTTCATTTCACTATTTTAAAATCTACTATCGAAGATTCAAATCTTAACGAAGGTATTTAAAATTGGAATAAAATAGGTAATATTCGATTTTGTATTCCCTAGTACAAGTATATTTGATACTTTTCCAACGTTGTGAAGATCATTTGATTAAGTAAAAGTTTCAAAATTGAAACTTTTGTTATAGAAATTTTAAACCTAAGCAGTTTTGTAATTATTGTAGATGACAATAATAGTTCTACTCTTGAATTATGTACTTACTTACAATTTGCTTATTTTAATTGACTTTTTGACCAGCATTGAATAACGATTTTATTTGTCCGACGTTACATTATATTATTTTTATTCAGTTTCCAAAATAAAAATCTTAATTAAATAAACTAATTTTTAAAATGTTAAGTAAATGAACAGAAAATTGAAATTTTTAAGTCTTTCGAAGTAAAGTTCTGAAAATGATCTTTATTTTAAAAATGTCGTAAGAGTTGAAAGTCAATAGCCTTTAAGTAATTTTTGATTTATTTGTATGTTTATTGTAATTAAAATTATCTAGATAATCAGTTTTGTTTTTTTATAAACATATTTGTATATAAATATTTAATAGAAACTAAAATGAAGGGAATATAAATTCATTTAATATGAATAAATCACTCATTTTATTTTCGTAAGATTTTAGAAAGGTGTTTAATAATCAATAATTATTCAAACGATTCATAGTTGTAAAAATAATATTTTTATAAAATCTCATAGTGTTTGGTTAAGTGATTAATTTGTATAAAAGAATATAAAATAGTAAACAATTAATAGTTACCGACTTAAGATCTTTTTTCATGAACAAAAGACCTACATTCGTTTTCGTAGCGTGTACAGACACATTTATTTAATTTAGACTAATTACAAAGCATGCAAAATAAAAAGGTTTCATTTACATGCAATTTCCTACTATCGTCGGTTCTTTATCCGGTGTTATATTATTTCTAGATGACATATGCGAAGCGTGTACGGAAATGTTTTTATTTCCGTCCATATTTTTCTAGTTCATCTATTAAGGGTTATCAGCCAAATATCCCACATTCTACCCATCGTTAATTTTTCATCGTCGAAGCCATAATGCATCAGTAGAAGTCGGGGTGTTTTGTACAAACTCGTCCGTCTATATTTCACGTGAATTGACATCCTTCGTATATAGACGTGACCTTTGATTTATTGTAATATTTGATCTGATAATTATAATGACTTAGTCTCTTCGGAAGATACGCAGTGATTATTGAACGAAAATATCATATAACGTACGTTAATGTACACAGGAACGATTTGTACGGTTTAATTATTATTATATCTTTGAAACTAACACGAAACAATTATTTGTTTAAAATGTTTACGAGAGAAACTGTTCCATCAACGTCCATGTAAAAAATTACTTCTTTTATGTATAATTATTCTTTTAATTAAAAAATAACTGAACTGTACCGTTAACAAATACAGGAAACAGTTTTAATTTTTCGAAAAATTCATCAAAACGAGGTATTTTGTATCTTAAAATAGAATGAAGAACAATTCCGAAATGTGAGATAAAGAAAACAGGACCAAACAAACGTTCATAAATAATCTGTTCTGTTTTATATCATTTTTTGTGTATATGTTTCATTTAGTACATTTTTCATGTCTTATTTTCACGGATATAAAATTCTATAACTTACAGATAATCAATTCGTAAATTCATTCATGACAATCCGACTCGTATAAGAAGCTCGTTTTATACGTAACCACGGGTCGAGCTATCTAATTAATTCTCGAATGGATAAATAAACCTGTTAAACGAACCGTAAGAAAAAGTGAAATTAATTCTTTCGTTTATCCAGATAAATACTGAAAGTGGTTAGACATATATATGCGGACAATACGGTCAATGTTAAGCGGAAACATTCATTCCGACGGGAAAAAGTTCCCGATTATCTGAGTAAAAGTCGACGTTTTTTTTCCTTCTCGTTTAATGGTAGTAGCTACGTCAACGATTCCCATTTATTTTTCAAATATTTGTTTTTGGAACAAATATAATAAACCTATGCTTGATTTCGTTTAAAGCCGATTCCATCCTTGACTTTTGTAAATAGAGTGGAATAATTTCAATAGTTTTGATATGTTTTACAAGTTGATCGGTTGGTGTAATTGGATAGAGATCGTACTTTCAAGTATGTAAATAGTTTTTGAACCAAATAGTATACTTGAAATAAACTGCGAAAAAGCTCTACACGCTAATAACATTTTTCATGTTTGATTTAATTAGATATTATTTTTATTTATCATAAATATGTTCGAATATGTAACGTGGGGTTCAAATATATAGGTGTTTTTTTAAGCATGATATAACTTTAAATTGAATCCCTATCGAAAGTTCTATATAATCTAAAAACACCTTTCATATATAAACATGTGTGTGTGTATGTATATATAAAGGTATGATATAGAGAGTTATTTAGGTTGGATAGAACTTTTGATAGGGATTCAATTTAAAGTTCTACATCTTTTTTATCTACTACTGGATGAATATTTTTTTTTAAACTTTCTACTCTTAACTATTCAGTGCTTTATATTTCATTCCAATATAAGGCAATGAATAGCCAGAAGTAGAAAAATTCCGATGATTTTTTATATCTCTATTTCTTCTTTTTTGGGAATTTTTATATTTTTGGATTCTCAATCAGTAATTTCTATTTTACATTGATGGTTTCTTTCTTACTATGTAACAGGCTCATTTCTATTTTATTTTTTGATATAAGTTTTATAATTTTGTTTTTTAGAATCAATTTCTCTCTCTTTACCTCTCTTTCTCCCACTCTTTCTCTATATGAGTGTGAATAAAAGTAAATTAAATTACAAATGAAATATTCGTCATAAATTAATATTGTCATTTAAATATTTACTAAAAAAACAATAATATTGAACATAAATCAATATTAAGTTTGTTTTTATGAATCAATGTATTTATAAAAATAATATTTACATTTATAACGCAAGGAAATTTTATAGCTCTAGAAAATTGTATCAACAAATTTATCAATAAATGTAACCTTAGAAAATATTTATTCATGTGTGCATATATATACATATATAAATATATACACATATACAAATTACAGTTTCTCAATTAAGAAACTTTAAACTATAACTCGTCGAGTTGAGTTAGAAAACAGATTAGGAAACGAATTACATTAAACACAAACACAAACTGCATCACAAACTATTTATTACCTGAAATAAATAATCAAATAACTGTCATATAAACTTGTCATTTCATAAGTAAAGTTTATGTGGAACTAATGTGAATAAGTTATAGTTGATTTAACAAGTACTTATGTCCATTAAAAGTGATAATTCAATTTTCCGATTCGTTTATGAGTTAGGTTAGTGAAATATTCATATGGACTTGTAAAAGACGTATTTCACTTTTGTGATTTTATAAGATTTGTAAATTCTTGGAAAAATAGGAAATTGTTTCGTTTATTTTATATGAAATATCATGTTGATTTGAATTTCTGAAAATTATTCATAATACAAATTATGATATGAAATATTTATAGAAATTGATAGAAAGCGGTTGATATTGACATCAAAAAATATTTTTAAAATTATTTTCAATATAATACTATTAATAATTTCAAATGATGTTAATATAATTTCAGAAATTCAATAAAAATATTTTTAATAGTTTTTTTAGTTAATTATTATTTTTTGTACACATGTGTATTGATAATGTTCAAAAAATTATTTCATTTAAGTAAAATGTTGATAAAATTAGAAGACAACTCAATGAAATTTATCAGAGATTTATAAGAGAAGTGGTTTCGAGATTGAAATTTAGTTCTGATATTTGGACGTATAAGAAAGTAGTTTAATTTTTTACTCAGTGATAATTATTTGTTAGAAATAATATTAATTTTTAAATCCTTTTTTACTTTTTTTTAAATTATTTACTTTAATTATTGATTTACTTAATCAGTTTTTAATTTATTGATTGAATTAATCAATTTTTATAATTATTGATTTAATTAATCAGTTTTTCATTCATTGTTAATTTAATTCATCAGTTTTTCAATTATTGATTTAATTAATCGGCTTTTCATTCATTATTGATTTAATTAATCAGTGTTTCATTCATTGTCGATTTAATTAATCAGTTGTTCAATTAATTATTGATTTTATTAATCAGTTTTTTAAATAATTTTCGATTTAATTAATCAGTTGGTTTCAATAGTGGATATTAAAGACAGTGTCATTATAATATTTTATTTTGGAGATAAGTCTTTTTATTTATATCTTCATATTTATTTTTCTACCCCCTTTCCATTTCTCTCTCTCTCTTGCTACGATGTTTTTTAAAACTTGATAGAATTTTAAATTGAATCCTTACCAAAGATCTATTTAACCTAAAAAATACTTTTTTCATACTTTTATATCATACACAAACACACACATGTATTTATAATGTTTTTTTAGGTTAGATAGAACTTTCGATAGGGATTCAATGTAAAGTTTTATTACACTTAAAAAAATAGCTATATATTATTATTATAAAGCTTATATCAGCCTCTTTTCAAAAAAAATCTCATCGAATGTTAATAAATTCTCTTAAATATTTTCCCAAAATTCTTCCATTGTTTCCTATTCATGGCTAATCTCATTCATTCCTCGTCTCTATGAAAATATTATTTTTCCACCTTTGATAAGGTCTCTTCTTGTGTACCTTTTTATCTATTGATTGCCACACTATAATGATTTTTGTCTATCTATAGAATTCTTTTTTTGCTATATGTCTGGCCATGTCCAATTCATCAATTTTCTTTGTTCTATTTTATTGATTAATAATAATTACATACTGTGTTAAAGAAAAATCGTTTTAATTGAAATAATATAAAATATATTGTGTAAATGAATACGATATTAGTATTAAATCTATGATGATATAATTACTAATTATAAACTAGTGTATAGTAAATAATAATTAATGGCTATTTGTTTTAAAAAAAGTCTGACTTCACATATGTGATGTATTTACATCTTTGTACCACGTCACTGGAATAATTGAAATTGATCAAGGAACACAAATATAATACTTAATTCATTTGACGCCGTTGCTAAAGACGCGATCAAGTTCGAATCTCGTCAAAATACAATTTGATTTAATTGAAATCGTAAAGGACGACGAATCCACGTTCACGTTTCAGTCGACGGGTTTCAGGTACGCAAATCCGTATTGACTAATCGTAATGACTACGGACCACCTAATAACAGATAACCTATATTTGCATTTGAAAAGATTTCGCGCCGTGACGGAACGCTCAAAGATCTGAAAATATAATTATCTTTTTTATCATGCCTACGTTTTCATTGCAGCGGGTTATTGAGTTATACGTTTCGTACGAAATTTCAAATTTCCATTTATTGAATTATCGACATCTATATATATATATATATATATATATATATATATATATATATGTATATATATATATATATAATTTATATGTATTAATTTTATAGTATTTGGTCGCAACACGTAAAACTACAATCGAATCTTAGATTGATTATAGATTCGAGAGCATAGTTCAAATATGCAGTGGTGCCATAAATTATATTTGAACCGGTCAATACCATCTAACCTAACCTAACCTATCCAAAATTCCAAATCAGTTTTACTAGAATGTTTTTGCACAATCTCAATTAGTGCCGACCGTTCGGCGGACAGCAAAAACCGAAACTACGCTGTCGAGAATCAAACCCTTGTTAAGCTGAATAGAAACGTTACATTTCGGAACGATGTCATGCTTCGACGAAACTCACGAAAATTAAACACTTTTTTTTCATATCGGTCAAGTAATTAAAAAATAATTAATCGTACTTAGTCCTACGTATGTACAACATGTGTAATTATTTAGGTACATGCATATATATATATATATATATATATATATATATATATATATTAATTTATATTCTTATAATCACTTTCAATATTTTTATATCTTAATAGAAAATCTGATAATTAAAATTATTTACTGTAAAAGTAGCATACAAACATAAGAATTATCTTTTTTGGTAAATTAGAAGTAAATAAATTTCTAACAAGTTTATTTCACATTTTTTTTTCTTATCAAAGACAATTTTAAAAGTATTTAAAATATTAAGATATGAGATTTATTGAATTGAAGAATATTATTTGATTAAATAAAACAAACAAGCTTAAGAAATTTTATAAAAAATAATAACATTAACTTAAATAGATAAGAATTTTTATTACATCTGTTCATTTTTATTACATCAATCAAAGCATTCATATTTTATTTGCTTGGAAGAAAGATTTTTTGTAATGTACATTTGATGTAACGAGTGCTATAGAATTTTAATTATTTCGGATATGGTCATTTAAACTAAACAGATTTGTATTCAATGACATTTATATATATATATATATATATATTAGGCTGAACGAAAAGTTCTTTCCTTTTTCAAAGTAAAATAAAATAATAACTATTTATATTGTTTATTAATATTTAATTAATATTGCAATTTTTATTATTAATAACAATTTTTTCTAATCTCAATGAAAACTTTTGATTTTCTCTTCAGTAAAATATCTTGTCTTTAGAAGTCCAAAAACTTATCTAGTACCTTTTTTATTAATTTTTTTCTGTCTACAAATTTTTGTGAAGCTAAAAATAAATAGTAATCGAAAGATGTTATATCTAGAGAATATTCTGGGTGAATTAGAAACTCCTAATCAAATTCGGTTATTTTTTTCTGGGTTGCTAAAGAAATATGTGATCTTATGTTGTCATTCTGTAAGATAATTTGCTTTCAGTTAAGAAGAGCTGGATTTTTTTAAGTTTATTGTTCAAATTGTCTAGTTGTTGATACATTTTTTTGAGAATTAATCGTTTTTTTTTTGTTTGGTTTTAAGTTTATAATAAATTGGTTGTTTCGTATCCAACCATGTAATCAATATTTTTTTCATACTTAAACTCGGTTTAGATGTTGATAGAACAGGTTGTTCAGCTTTGAAGTATACTTTTTTCTCATCACATTTTCACAAGTAATCTATTTTTTATCCCCAATTACGAGGTGTTACAAAAATATAAAAATAAAGGCGAGAAAATGATTATACAATTCTACTTATTCCAAGCAGTCAATTCACATAGTACTCATCATGCATACTTTTATATTACCTAAAATGAATTTTCTTCCAAAATGCTGTGAAGAATATCATCATATATTACAGAACGTCTTGCAGAGTATGGTTCGTTTTTATGGTTAAAGTTCCATTTTTATTTATTTTTTTATCCATCATCGAACAAATACAATATTTGCATGTATTTTCAAATATTGCATTTGCTCAAAAAACTTTTAACAAATTTTTATATAATTCTGCAGCATCCTTTTCTTGTTGATATTTGTAAAATATATAGTGATCTGAATGAATTTATTGGAATATAAAACTTTATTTCGTTATTCCTTGGTAAATACTGATGATAAAACATTTTTTTTAGTATATGCTGAATTGACCTATAGTAAAATATAACTGTACAAAAAATGAGTTATATATCTTTTATTAAAATACTTTTTATGTGCTTAAAATAATTGTGTGCTAAGCTCTCTCTCTCTCTCTCTCTCTCTCTCTCTCTCTCTATATATATATATATATAGAATAAATTATTCGTATATTGTATACAAACATTTTCACGGTTATTTTTTTCATATTTGTGTTAAAGTATTGATTAAATTTGTATTGTTAATCGATTGAATAATAAATTTATTTCCTAAAATAATATTGTTTCCTGTTCAAAACTGTAAATTTGTTAATATTTTTGAATAGTGCCTGTATATAACGAACTACACTGATCAATTATTTGTTTAAGTTCTAGTTCAGTCTTTCATATAAACCTTAATGAGTATCGAGTATCTCTAAATCATCTAAAATAACTCACATAAAGAAGATTATACGAATTGATCGAAAGTAATACAATGTAATTGAAATTCAACATTCGACTTATTTCCGACACCTGCTAAAACACAACATAAGTCGTGAGATGATCGAAAATTATTTCTAAAGATATTTTCTATGTAAACAGACTTTGTTTATTTTCGTATCGGTATTTCAAAGACTTTTTTAGATACACACACATGTTCAATAATTTACTTTTTTTTAACGTTTTCAATTACTTGGTATATTTCACACGTACTATTTATATATTTACATAATTTGAATTTTCATTACATTGAATGAATTTTCGGTTATATTTTATAGTATGAAGATCGAGTAAAAAGTATTTTTTCTATATATTGAAAAAAACAATATTTTTTTTATACTTAAAGTATTTAATTTAATAAAATAATTTTAATATTTAAATTTTTAACACATTTTGCTAGTTACCACTTTCTTATTTTTTTACACCAGTTTAATATTAGACAGGTGTTGTAATAATATTATAAAATATATTGAAGTTTTAATCAAGTATATATATATATATATATATATATATATATATATATATATATGTGTGTGAATATTAATTAAATTACATAGTACCCAATGAAAAATATATATTTTTATAAAACGCCGTGGAAAAACATCTACGTTCATCCGCAAACGAACACATTCTTCATCTACTGTTGTAAATAAAATTAAAAAATATTTATAGACACGACGTGAGTTAATCTTATGATATCGCCGTACATCAACTAACCGGCCGTTGTTCTTCACACTCAGCCACATACAAAATTAAAACAGATTAATTATTTATAGTTGTAACAGCATTGTCATCACAATGTAGTATTACTGTATAAACTGTCGTAAAATTTAATAGAGGTTAAGTAATAAGGCTATATGTAAAATAAACTCTCCTCTGACAACGTCTTAAGTGTTTATGGTAAATAATTCAACACGCTTAGACCGTTGTTTATTTCCATTATCGAGACGGTGGTGTATCAGAGAGGTGTGTGAACGATGGAAGGCCGTAAATGTTGTTAGGATAAAGGAATTAATTTTAGTATATTTTTTTTTCGTAGAGAAGGAAACGAGGATGAACATATAGATTATTCAAACAAATTTTATACTACATTTTTAATCCGATATATTATTAATTAATTTATTTATTTTTAATAGATATACAGTCACACATGCCTAAATATAACCAATAACATTATATATTTAAAAAATATTCATAGATGAGATATTGTGAGAATGAGAAAAGAGTAACGTTTGTGTTTAATTTTTCTAATATTTCTTGAAATGTTGAATGCCTAATAAAGACAAATTCATTTCAAAAAATAATTGTGGGTTATTATATTTTTCATTAATAGTTAAATAGATTTTTAGATATTTTTGTAACAGATTCTTTTTAATTTTAGAATTTTTTTGATTGCAAGTACGCTAAAAAGTCACTTTGTACTATTTTTAAAAAATATCTACTAAATTTTTTTGGGTACGAATTATTTCCTCGAACATTAGATTTTTTATTGTTGAAGTTAATTATTGCTTTAATAATAATTTTAATGTGCTTCTACAATATTTCAATACAGGTAATATTCTCAAAAATATATTCGCACATTGAAAACGGTATCTATTAGGGAATTAAAATGAATAATAAGTAATTATTGAATATAATAATAATCGTTAAAGAATTGTTTTGTTAAAGCTAATTGCTAATTTGTAAAGGTGAATTTATCAGGTTTCATTTTATTACCTTACACATAAAGTTCTGTTTTATGCCTTTATCTTCGTTTTTCAATATCGTTGATGTTCATTCACATTGTTAATATTTCTTGAAGATTATTTTTGGATTTCATCTTTTTAATTTTTAAAAAAATATTTTTAGAAAATGTTTTAATAAATGTTCAAATCATTTTGTTTTCAATATTTCTTATTCAATATTGTGCATAATTTATTTTTCAAGAAATTAACCATTTTTCATTATGATAAGTTTTAAGATCAAGATTTTGAAGTAAAACAAATGTTCAATAATAATAATTAATTGTATATTAATTTTAGAAATATTTCGATTGCTATTATTTTAATATGAACAAGAATTAGTAAAATTACAATAATTTAAAAAATATAACATATATGCAGTCAAGAGGTTGAAAAAACGAGATTTTTGGGATTTTTTTTAAATTATAACATGTTTTTCAACAAATGTTCAGATATCTATTTGGAAGAAGTTTACATAATTTTTTCAATAAAAAATATTTATTAATAAAAGATACATGGTCTTAATCTCGTAGGTCCTCTGAAAAAAAAACCTTTGCAATGACTACTGCTGTTCAGATTTGGATCGTATGAAATAAAAAAATGAACAAGATTTATTTTATACATTAAATTATATAGTCCTTGAACCATCAGTTTTTCGAAATATTGATTTGGAACAAAACGATGGATATTCTAATTTTAAATTTCGATGTTCGATGGAAAAAATTGCTCGTTTTTAGTCAATAAATAAGAAATTATGTAACGTAAAAATTCTTCGTACAAGGATTAATTTTTTGTATCTATAATAAGCCTGTAAATTTCGAAATAAATCGATTCAATCGTTTTTGAGATTTTTATTAAACGGTTTTGAAAATGTGATTTTTAGAACAACGCGTTTAAAATTTCAAAACTAGTTTACACAGATATTTGTAAAAAAATAATATGCCTATAACTCCATCAATTTTAATCGGATTAATTTTAAACTTCTAGGGAATATTCTCCAATTATTATACTTACAGAAAAAGTCAAAATTCAAAAATCGAATTCTTTGATTTTCCGATTAAGCATGATTGTATAAAACTAAGAAATAATAAGAGTAAATTTTATATATAATTTTTTATATCATGCAAAAAAATACGTTAGAATAATATAAATGAATATTAAATATTAATCAGAGTAATTGGAATAAATGTAAATAACAATTTAAGAAAAATCACAGTAATCGTTAATTTTGTGAAATTCTGTACCTTAAAATTGACAATACATACACAAATGCCTACATTCATACAAATATATGTATTTAAACAAATAATAATATAAAGTAGTTTGTCTATTTATAGGCGTGTTTATTTTAATGTAATTATTTTCTAGAAAGTCACGTGTATAGAAAACATTTTCATTTTACACGCCCATATATATATATATATATATATATATATATATATATATATATATATATAATTTAATTAAAGGTGTTAATCATTTTATAAATTAAAAAAATTATATCATATATTTCAATAAATTCATTGAGTAATTAAAATTTTAATAGACTATTATAAATGTATTTATATATAATATACTAATACAGAATTACACACACATACACACACACATATATATAATATATATGTATTTGCATTTATATATGTATATATAACTGTTTGGTATAGGGGGGCGTAAATATTAAGATTTTCAATGGATAATTTAGATTCGATTCAAGATAAGGCGAATGGTACGTTTATATTAAGAATTTATTCACCTCAAGCTCTGTAATTCTTGGTAAATGTTTCTATTCATGCGAAAAAATTGAACGAATGGAATTTCGTTTTAAAATATATACAATGGATGAAGTTTGAATGCAGATTTATATATATATATATATATATATATATATATATATATATATATATATATGTATGTATGTATATTATGTATGTATATATGTATATATATATATATATATATATATATATATATATATATATATATATGTATATATGTATGTATGTATGTATGTATGTATGTATGAGGATAAAGTGTCCAACAAAGTTGTTTCTAAAATTTATATATTAACTGAAAAATGTAAATTGAAGTAGATTTTTTGGTCTTTATATGTGGTAGGTCTTATATATTTGAAATATAATTTTAATTTATTCTAATAGTAAAGCTGATATTTTTGTATTAATTTAATTTTAAACATTTTGGTTATTTTAATTTGAAATATAATCATTTTTTATAAAAATACGGAATGTTATTTAAATTTACAGTATCTCGTTTTGACTAGAAGCAATATATGTATATACCTATATATAATTGATAAAGTAAAGATATTAGTTTTGTATTAAATTAACACTTAAGGATGGGGATAATTTTAGTAAAATGATAAAGCAGGTCGGATGAGAGAGTATGGAAAGTAGATGGAGGCTCACGATTTTAGTTTACATGTTTAAAGCTATTATTTGACATAGGAAGATTTCAATAAAAGAATATATTCTCTTTATAACCTGATTCACAGAAATTGTTCTGAATCATCTATATTTTCTTACTAATATTTATTTTCAATTGTATAATACACACATACACACACATGTATACAAAAATGCACATCTATATTGCTTTTCATGACTACTGACTGTATTTTTTCAAAAAAATCAAATCAAATCTTTCCGGTATAATTTCTATTACAGTCATCATCAATTAAATTTGGAATTTTAATTTGTTTAAAACGTTTACAAAAATACTATTTAACTTTAGGTACTGTTATAAAAACTACACTTAATCATAACAATGTTTCGTAGTACAAATCTGAAATTAATCTTATTGTGTTTTCGATTGTCCGAACAAAAAATTTCACAGACTAGTAAAAAGTTTTAACTAATCATTCTGTTCTAAAGTTTCACTAGGCCGACCTTCCTACATAATAACCTCTATAATTAAATGCTCATATTTAGAAACCTACTGCTCGTGTGATATATGATCAAGAGTTTCGTAGATGGTATTAAGCCGCAAATATGATTTTGCCTTTCGCTACACTGTCAGTCAACCTATCAATTATTCTCTCTCATTTATATAAATATGTGCGTGTGTGCGTGTGCATATATATATATATATATATATATATATATATATATATATATATATATATGCACATGCCTTACAGTTATCATAGGCTAAGTTCAAAAATGATTGATAAAAAAACTGTATGAACTGAAATAACAATTAAAAGATAAATGAAAAGAATCAATGTTGATGTTGCAAAAAAAAAACGCTTAAAGGATACCGAAGTCATTTCAAATCAAATGATAGACTGCGAAGATAAGTTTGAAAAATATTAAAGAATAATACTATATTGTTTGCCTTTCGAATTCAATAGAAATATTATTTAATCACTTCATAAGATAGTTTTTCAATAAGTTTTCGTTCATGATTGAAATTGAGTCAATGTTATTGTTATTAATATTCGTCTGTGAGGAAATGTAGTTGTTTTAATAAAAAAATATATACCATATCCAATTTTCTATATAAGTAAAAATTGATAAAATTAAGTAGATTGTTTTAAAAATTCTTTCTAAAATCGATAATTTAAAAATGCGAAATTATCTCCATTATTTTTAAATTTTTTACTTTATTTTAAATGAAAATAAATATATGATTAGGTTTTTAAATACTAAAAAATATTATATAATTTTCCCAATATTCATTTCAGTTTGTTATAAATAATTATATTATATTTAATTAAAATATATTTTGTTTGTAATATTAAAAAAAATATAATTGTGTAATTTTACTTAGGTTTATAATTATTTTCTCAGTAATAAATTTAAACCGAATAATCAGTTTTCATTGATGTATTTTATTACAAAATAATTATCGTTGAAGATTTTAATTGATTTAATAATATGAAATAGTGCTGTGGATAAAGTAAATTCTGGAATCAAGATCCTGGATCGTTGAATGTTTAGGTGAATGCGATATTCCGTAAATTATAAATTTATAAAATAATCTAAGATGGTGTTTTCATAATTTAATTGAATCTATAAATAAAATTCAAAAAATGATAATAAAACGTTTTTTGAGATTATTTGACTTTAGGTAGTCGAGTTTGATTTGTAAACATGTGTTATTAATAGATAATTAATTTATTTTAAGATTTTTTTCATATATAAGTGTTAATAGATAATTAAGAATATTTTTGAGATAATTTCGGTTTCGAAAGAATACAGATCTGAATTTAAAAATAGAGTAAGAAAAATAAATTCAAAATAAAAATTTAAAAAAGTGGTAGAAAAAATGTAATATTATAAAATAAATTTTAAATGTTTAGAAAATTAATTTTTTCAGTTGAAAATAGAACACGATAAAGTGTAAAAAGTGTCAGGAAAATGTGATGAAATTTAAAACTGAAAATAAACAAAAAAAGAGTTAGTTTATTAAAAACTCATATGCACATAAAAAATTAAATTTATTTTGAAACAAACAAACTTTACAATTGTATGAAATGAAATTATGAAATTTTCTATGATTTTGAAAATAATCCAAATATATTCAATATAAATATGAAAATGTGTTATAATATTAGTATTTAAAAATTAATTTACTTAATTTCCATATTCGAGCGTAATACTTATTTATATTAACTTTTTTTTACTATTTGTTTTAATTCTGCAAGAAATTCATTTTAACACAAATGGATTTCCCTTACCTCAACATAACTACATTTAAAAACATCTTCAATAGTCATGTATTTTACTGATGATTAGATTCGTTGCTTTATATAGATTTCTATAGCCATTTTATGCTGTTATATAAAAATTTGTTCATGATTGTATGTCATCGAAATGTATATTAGCAAATAAAGTTATCAATAATTGATTGTTGAAACTTTTTATGAAATTTTGTGATATTGAGATGAGTAATAAATTTATATTTTTTCTTTTCTAGCACAAGTGAGATTACAATTAGAATTTAATTCATAATATATTTGAGAAATTTTTACACAAGATAGAAATTAAATTGTTTAAAAATTTACTGCTATTAATATTTTATTATTGAAATGATTACAATATTTTTAATTTACTGTTTGTTTTGAAATTGTGGCAAATTCACTTTAACACCAATGAATTATCACCCCCAAAACCACAATATTTATAAATCGTTCAGTGCTTTATTACATATTTTGATGTTGGGGGTGTTATCTACTAATTTATTTATATTTCTGTATCTCTCTAGATATCTATTGTATATATCATTATGATTAGCCTTTTTCTATCAATTTCTGGATGACGGCCTTTCCCAAAACTTTTGACTTTGAGAGATCTAATACCTTTTTCTTCCATTCCATCCAGATAAATTTTCTCATGTTTCTGTCACATTTGTCTATAGGTACAATATATATTTATTGCTTTTAAAACTTTGGTACAATCTTTATACATATATATTGTAATGTACAAGTTTCTTATATAAACAAAACTCGAATACCTATCTCTGAATTACTAAAACTTAAACACTAACTTAAAACTAAATTTAAAAACTAACTTAAAACTAGAAATTCAATTTGAAGTTTGTGTTGGATGTTATGTTACTGCGATTTGTGGACGGTTGTACGTAATGGCCTGATGTGGGGTTATGAAGGGATTACAGGTTACTGTATTTGGTTATATGAGGGAAGAGAGTATCTCTTGTTCGCTTGAATTTTTGAATAGGAGGTTCTTAAAATGAGCAGATTAGGAAATTTGGGCGAGTCTTAGATTCGGATAGGTAGTAAGTAACGATTTGTGTTAGAAATTTGTTCATGGTTTTTAAGAAGGCTCGGGTGTGAAGGATGGAGATAGAGGTTGATTTTGGAGAATGAAGGGATAGTCACAGGATTTCGTTATGAAGTGTTTGAAATTTGATTAGGTAGTAGTTGGTAACCAAGCACCAGATAGGTGTAGCATAAAGAAATGTTAATTCATGGATCTTTTCTTAGATTTTTTTACATCTTGGCGAGTCCAATCTCTCCCATACCTCCACTCTATAATATAAAATGCTATACTCACATTTTGTATTTTTTAATCAATTTTATATCATATTTCATACAATTAATAAATAATTCAACTTCTAAAAACCTACATTTCAAAATAATATAAATATTTATGAAAATTTTCCCTATATAATTTGATTTCAATTTTACAGCTTGATTAATTTGTTTAAAATTTCAATCTATTATTTTTTTACTTTTTATTGTTATTTATAGGATACAAATATTTGTACTATTAATAAATATTGTCCCATATTATAAATCTATTTAACAATAAAAATAATGGTTGTATATTTTACACTAAAGTATTTACTACGACTAAAAATTTGTACAAAAATTAAAAATAATAATTTATTATAGTATTCAAAAAAATTTAAACTAATCGAACGAAATCTATAAATATATTTTTATTTTGAAAATTTGTTATATTTACAATTACTGAATTTATTCTTTTTCAAAACGTTTAAATTATAAAATGTTTAATGTATTTATATTTTTTGTTTCAATTATTTGGACAAGAGCTATACTTTTTTTTGGTATAATTTTTGAACAAGAGCTATCTTATATAATCAACCGAAAATATGTCAACTGGTCCTAAATCCGTATCTGTACAAGACTTTCTCTGCATCTAGCCGCGCCGACAATAAAAGAACATTTAAATCAAAATAAATTGTTTTTTTTTCTGACCACACGACTCGAAAGATATACAGTCTGGAAACCTCTATTTCATTCGACGCAGAGTCCTATTAAAACGTCCAGTGTACATCGAAAACAGGAAGTTTTTGTTTTATTAAACTGATTAATGTAGGCAGAGATCTCTTTTATGTAGATATTACAATAGATTATTTTGTTGCTTGGTGCTTGTCGTGCTTTGAGTATCAGTTCACTCTTTGATGTAATCAAATATTGAGCTGCATACTTTAAATGTTTTTGTTATTTATTGTCGCGCCAGTGCTCGAATTGGTAGCGTTTATTTATTATCGGGCCCGTTTCTACCGAAATTGAATAGCTAACGTTTCGGTTTTGAATAATAAATAATGTAATTAATGGACGTATTTATCACTTAAACTGAACGATGAAAAAACGAAATCTTGTGATTGTTGTAGGAATTTTAATTATTTGTATTCGATATCACTTTTAATTACTAATAACAATTAATTTTGAAATATAGTCATTATCTTGTACATACAGTTTTGAAATAAATTCTCTCGTTGAAATATTAAGATAATGGATTCAAAGAGCAGTTTTATTGATTAAAAATAAGTTAATTGAATATATTTCAATAAAAAATATAGTATTAAATAGTTTGGTAGAATTAATTTCACTATTTATTTATTGGATTTTATCCAATATAAATTAATTCGTTTTTGTACGGAGTTTAATTTTTTTAAGAGTTTTGGTGTAATTAATTTTTTTAAGATTGACTAGCAAAGCTTTTGAGTATAAAGTAAAAAGAGATATCAATTTACTAGTACAGCAGTCTTGCACTCTAGTGCAGTCTCAGTATTCATTAAACGCTTTCATGTTAAATTGAAACAGGCGACCTTTCAGTTAAAAGCTTTGTGATAGAACTTCACTAAACCTCTCTGCTATCAATGAATATACAGACCAGTTATAATCTGTATTAAAAATGAAGTAAATACTTTTGCACTTCGAAACAAACACACTTATATACATTTAGAATCATTTACATAGTAGTTGTTTAAAATCCTTTATCTGCGTTCATTTCCAAAGAGACAGAATACTGATATACAGAAGTAAATATAATTTAAATGCATTTTATGAAACGTACAAATATATTAATATCGATGATGGATTTGTAAAAAACTTAAAATGATTAAACAATTTTATTAAAAGTTATTACTTTTTTAAAGTGATATATTATATTTGAATATTTTTACTTTGAAAAATGTGAATCTCATTGAAAGGAATATTATTTTTTTTAAAAAAAGTAATTTTTGTATCTCGACTTGAAGATAAAAAAGGAATAAATCAATTTTTAAAATATTAAAAATTATAAAAAAAACTGTAAAAGAGAACTTTTAATTTTTATAATGGCTTGTATAAAAATATTTTAGTATCTTTTATCTGGCTTTATTAGAGGTACAAAATAGTGATATACAGAAGTTCATATAAATCGATTGCATTTTTAGAAAATGTTACAAATAAATTAATATTTATTATCTATTGTACTATTTATAACCTATAAAGATTAAATAATATTGTTAAAATATAATATTTCAATACAGCCTATCATCACTATCTTTCTTTTTTTATTTTATTATGCATATGCAAGTTGCATGTGTTCATCTGTCTGTATTTAAGAATTCCGTCATTTTTGAATGAAGAGATGTAATTTATAGCTTTTTACAATATGTTTCTTGTATTGGACGTATTTCTTAAATAAATAAATAAATTAACATATTGCCATTTCATATTTCTTTTCGGTCAAAAGTATTTGAATTTTTAACATTTTGTAAAGTTTATTTAACTTGGATTTAATATCTGCATGTGTTACGTTTTTATGTTTCTTATTTCCATATGATAGTAAGTGTGTTTTGATTTATATCATACATTTTCCCCTATATACTTGTCATGCACATGTTTTAAAATTGCATTTTTTAAAATATTATTTTCGGTAGTTTAAAAGGATGAACAAATTCGAAGTCATTTGATCATTGTTAAGTTCATATATATGATTTATTTTTGAAAAATTTAGATTAACTATCGAGAGTAAATTATATGTGTTAATTTAAACACCTGTGATCCAGAAAACTCACTAATCATCTCACAAATCTCAACGATGCCGAATTTATGATGGTTTACTGTATTTTTTTAAAGTACGACATTAAAATTTTATATTTTTTTGCTATAAAATTCCAAATAAGGATTAAAATATATTTTAAATATATATATATATATATATATATATATATATATATATATATATATTGATATTAGAGATGATTGAACATTAAAATATATTTAAAAAATTATAAAAAAATGGGTTACAAAAATTCTTTTTCAAAAATAAATGTTTTTTAAATACATTCTGATTTGTTCTAATATATTTTTTTTGTGATGGCAAATGGTTATTGAATTCTGGATTAGTGAATAGAGAGGATATTCAATAATTATTGATCATTTTTATAAAATATTTCCCTGTTGGAATGAATGATTCGTTTGTGTAAAAAACATATATCCAGAGTATCAAATTAATAATTGAATAAATTTGTTACAGCAATATTTTTTTTTTATTACAAAATAAAAATAACTTAATATGAAAAATGATATTATATTTTATAGTGGATTTTTATTTAAAATTAAATTTATTGTTTAGTTTTCTTGTTTATCTTTGTAGTATATATTTTCTTTGTGTACTTATTTTTTGATGAATAAGTTATATGTTTTTAATACAAGAACCAAAAATGATTTAATAATAAATGTCAAAATAGAAAAATCTTCTAAAATCAATTATTATACATCTATAAAAAATATTATTAGAAAGTGATTTGATTGAAATTTTTTATGAAAATTTAATATGATTAAAAAATAAAGTACAATTTATTTAAGACTTGAAAATATTACATCAACTTTTGTAATAATTCTCTTTAGTCTTATCTCTAATCTTAGAAATGACAATTAAGACTGTGTGAATTTAATGTATGTGAAGTTTATGCAAGTGACACATGCATAACATTTGCATGCATATAAATTTAAAAATACAATATATTGTACACGCAATGGTCATAGCATGACTCAATTTTAATAATTTTAGAATTGATCAGTAATGAAAACGAAACGATATATTCGTAACGCTTACACGAAAAGCGTTTAGAAGTATTTAAGACATTTTCTTTTATTTTAAAAAAATATTGTAAATATATAATAAGTAAAAGTGAGTAAAATTGAATTGCCTTGCGAATAATTTTTATATAAAATATATTAGCAAAAGTTTGATAATGTAATGCGTTTATATATTTTAAGTGCTTTGTTGGGAAACTAAGTGCTTTTGGGATTACGGTTCAAGTATGTATTTGATATATAAATTTACCTTTATATTTTAAATGAACTGTATACACTTTTATATATATAATGTTTTACAAAATAATTATTTTGCTTAATGAAAATAGAAATTGACTTGTGCATGTGATACAAATAATTCCTAATTAAGATATTTATTTAGAATATAAAGGTATTATTGTCATTTAATAAATATATTAATTTTTTTATTTATAAAAGATATTTTTTCACTGGGATAAGAAACGACCTTGCTTATTTATTTATAACTAAATTGAAAGTTTTATTATACATTCAGTTAAAATAATTAAAAAATTTAATCTTATTTTACCACATAAAAAAAGTATTGAAAATTATTTGAATTATAATAATTTATTCTATATATTCACAAAAATAATGTTTTATTTAGTTATTAATTATTTCACTCTTTTCAAAATTTTATTAAAAATGATAACTTTAAGAAAAATAATGAAATTGTTTATATTCAAAGTGTAATATAGATTTAATAAATATTTTATAAAAAAATAACATTCTAAAAATATTGTACTTCTCGATTTATTTAGTTATGATTCTCTTTGTATTCAATTATTATTTTTAATAAAAAAATATTTTTATCTATGCTTTTCGTATTATTGTTAACTTTTTGATATTATTCCAATTGATTTTTATTTTTGTATTAAAGTTTAGATTTAAAATAATATATATAAATAATAGATTAGTTTGTAAAAAAACTAATAAAGTAATTTCAAGAAAAGCAGATTGAAAAGATTATTAGATTTTATATTAGTTGTATAATGAGATGAATTTTTTAATAATTTATTTATTAGAGTTGTCAAAAATTGAAATGAATGGAACTAATCGATATTCTTGAAACAAATTCAGCTGAATATTTTTTTAAAAAATAATAAAGGTATTTAGTATATTCGCTAAAAATATATATACTTAATTTTGATGACAGTTTTACTTATTATGTAAGTGTATGAAATTTATATTTAATAAAAAAATGAAAATATTGAAAAAATTAGAGAAAGGTTGTTCATTTCGTGTTAAATAAACACAGCAACTTAGACGGGAGAGTTTTAAAAGTAGATAGAGGGGCTCAAGATTTTAGTTTGCATATTTAAAGCTTTTATGACGTATTCGGCCTGGGAAGATTTTAATCAAAGAAATAGCTATTCTTTCTTTCTATTTCTGTTGAAAATTCAGTTGGGAAATTATAATCAACAAGATGGGGAAAGTTCAATTTCTCATACAAATGTTCAAGTTTGAAATTCTTTTTATTCTAATATTTTTGAAACTTATTCAGTTAAGGCTTTTAAAAATCGGGAGTAAAAAAGTAATATTGTAAATATTGTTTCAAAATTTTAAATCTTTATTTTTTGGACTTTCTATCTTAATCAGGTGTTTTATTATTATTTTATTAAATGTTTTAAGTTAATTTAGTTCTCTTTAATAGTTAGTTTATTTAGTTCTCTTTAATTTATGTTTCTCTTTTAATGGATATACCGTCATCGACATAGATTTATTATAAAATCTAGATTTTATAACGCAGTTTTCTAACAATAACGACTGGCTGACGAAATGCATATTCGCAAATAAAGTAAATAATCAGCAATTATCAAACATTTTTATTAAATATTGTGGATATTTATTGACTTGATTTTTGATGAAGTGAATTTGACACTGTATCAAAACAAATAATGGAAATGAATTAATTTCAGAGCTTTTCCAGTGGAATATACGAGTATGAATCCTAAAATTTGGTGTTTATGATTAAGTACGAGAAAACTAGAATAGATGTATAAAAAAACTTAAAAAATCATTTCAAAAAGATCAGTTTATTATAAAATAATAAGCTTTTTTACATTTTATAATAAATTAATTAAATTATATATCAAATGACACTATACAGCTAATTTCAATTATTTTTTTATTATTTTATATTCATACAAATTAAAAAATGTACATTACAAAAACCTTAGATTCTTATTTTTTGTGGAATTCGAGTTCAGTATTTTTGACAGTTATTTTCTTTTGCAGCTTGGCTTTGATACCTCAAAAATATAAATTCAATACGCATATTAGTGTAACAAACTTTATAATATACCTAGAAATATGTAAATAAGTCTGCATTCGCCGTACATAAAATGTTTATATTAAATGTTAAGGATAGAATCTTGAATTTAAAAAGTAATAAATAAATATGTAATTTCTTTTAAAGGAAAAGTACTTTAAAATGACGAGATTTTATTAAATTGTTCAATTTATAATTACTGATTAGTTTTATTTCCTTCATTGTTTTTATAAATATTTCATGTACGTTGCCACTTCTACACCACGTTGAGGTTGCAGATATGTAGAAGGCCCTAAAAAAAATAAGTAATATTACTGAATTAAAAACAAAACTAATTCTAAAAGTATGTAAATGCAATAAACAAAAAGCTAAATCCTAAGTTAGCTAAGTAAAAAAAATATATCCCTTATCACCCAATAATTTTAATCCAATATTCCAGTTACAATCACCTCGCTTTTTAATTTATATATTATTTATTCCATTGAGAAGTATTTAGTCCAAAGTTATCTTAATTGTCCAAATTTTAATATTTATTCCTTGAAGTAAACTTATTCTGAATATTGCTTGATAAATTTATATTCATCTGATTATAAATCATATATTCATTTATATATTATCTTAGTATTTCTATAAACCAAATTCAAGTAGAGTTTTAAAAAGTACTTAATGATGCTAATATTTAAAAAAATCTGAAACAAACAATTTATAAATAATAAAAACATATACATACATACATATATATATATATATATATATATATATATATATATATATATATATATATATATATATATATATATATATGAAAGAGAGAAAGTTTTGTATTTCATATAATCCTTTCGTTACTTTTTATCCATAGTAAAAATTCACTTTCATTTGGTCCATCATTATTCAATTATATTTTGAAAATTTTATCTCATCAGTTTAATTTTGTTGTTTCATACTTGTTTCTTTTTACTTCACATCCTTTGACATTTAATTTTATTCATATTTAATTATATACACATATTCATAAATTTAACAAAATCTGTAAATGGCATACAAAAATAAAATATAAACAGAAATAAACAGAATATAAACAGATAAATAAAATATAAACAGATATAAATAGAATATAAACAGATTATTACATTGAAAAAAATATTAAAAAACGAGAATATGAATATAAGAAAGACAAAATATATAAAACAGAACATTAAAAAACAATATCAAAAAAGAAAATCAAAGATTAAAAAAAAACATGAAAATATAAATCGCAAATAATGTTAAAAATAAAATAAAACAATGTATAGAAAATTACAATAAATAATGCTGAAAATCAAATCAAGTAATATACAATTGAAAGAAAATAATATGCAGAAAATCAAATAATATTTTACAAATCAATGAGCTAAAAATTAAAATAAAATAAATTGGGCTCAAAATAAAATAAGAAAAAATTAAAACAAATCAGAAATTTTCCTAAAAATCAAATCAAATATAATCTTACAGTTTAAATAAAATAATATGCAGAAAATAAAGTAAAATAATATCATATAAATGAATGAGCTAAAAATCAAAATAAAATTAATTAGGCTGAAAATAAAATAAGATAAGAAAAAAATTAAAATAGAAATCAAAATTAAAACATAAATCAGAAATTATGCTAAAAATCAAATAAAAAATCAAAAAATTTAAATAAAATAATATGCAGAAAATAGAGTAAAACAATATCATGTAAATCAAATAAAGTAATGTGCTAAAAATCAAAAGAAAATGAAATAAGTTAAGCTAAAAATCAAAATAAATTAAAAAAAATCAAAAAACAGACAAAGAAATAAATGAGGCAACAAGTAAGATTTAAAAAATAAAAAATTAATAATTACTCAAAAAATATTAGGTGAATTATCTTACTTCTTATTTTTATTATTCTGAAATTAAGAAAATATTAAGAGCTGAAATAAAATAAATACATTAAGCTGAAAATCAAAAAATATTACCCACAAAGTACTTAATTTCCTTTGTCAGCCATTCAAAGTTGTTCTTTTCCTTTATGTTTTTTCTTTTAATATATATTTATTATTAAAAAGTTATTTCATCAAAATTCTAATTATCTTCTTTCGTAAACTGATTTTTCTTAATTAGGTATATCTGCAGAAATAATTTTTATTATTTCATTTTAAGCCATTAAATATTATTTGAAATCAAAAGTTGTTTTACTTGTTTTCATGTGTTAACTTTTGATAATTATTTTTGAGTTTTTGTAATTTATTGGGAGAATATCCATGTTTCCTGAAACAGTCAAAATTTATATTAATAGAATTAATTATTAAAACATTATGAATTTTTCCAATGATTTCTTATTGAAATTTGCATCTTCTAATTATTTTAAAAATGAGCTTCAATCACGCTGTGATAATATTTTCATACAATGATTCTTTTGACGATTTTTTTATTGATCGAATAGCAAAGAAAAATTGGAATGTCTTCGTATATCTGTAACAAAAAAAAACATCGAAAATTAATAAAAGTATGATCATAATAAATTATTTTGTTGAGGTTTGCCATAAGATATATTTTTAACTCTTTATCCAATTATTCTATTTTTTCTTCAAGTTTATCTGGAATTATTGAGAAAATAATGTCATTAACAAATCTTAAGTGATTAAGAATCTTTTCTTTTTTCAGTTTCTCAGTTTAGACTCTTAAATAATTCTTCTAATGCAGATGTAATTTTTTTTTGATAATATTGTATCATTTTCTTGTTCCATCCCTTCCATAATTTAAAATTTTATATCGTCGGAAGTAAATTAATCGATCGATGGTTTTTCAAGTTTTGCTTGTCCCTTTTTTGTAAAAAAGAACTAATGTAGTTTCATTTCATTCAATTAGTATTTTTCTTTTTTCTAAAATATCGAGTGAAGATATCAGCCAATACTTTTTTCATATTTTCTTCTGTAATTCTTAAATTTCTTACTCAGTTCAATCTTTTTTCAGATTTATGATTGCATTTGAAATGTTTATTAGAACTTATGGAACGTTTGGTACTGTCTGCCTTTTTTTGTTCTAGATATGTTTCTCTATTAATATTGTGGATCTATTATATGTTTTGCTTCTGTACTCTAATTTTAGAACGATTCGTTTTTTCATCAAGGGGCTCTCTTCCCCCTACTCTCTTCGTTAAAATTTGTACTTCGCTAATTCTTGGACAACTACGGAAACGAAATTTTTACATCTCATCAGAAAATAATTATTTTTAAATAGGAGATTATAAAATTTCGTTTTATTTTTCGATATCTACCATTTTCTTTAATAGTTTTACTAGTTATACTAGTATGTGTATGTGTAAGTTTAATGTGTGTTGTATGTATGTGTGTAATATTTGAATTGAATTTTATCCAATTCAAAAAGTAATATAAGATAATTTTGCATTTATCAAAATAAAATTAATATAGTGAAAAATTTAGATCTATACATTATTAAAAAATATTAAATTTAAATGAATTTGAAAAATACCCTATTATACATTTTAATTCCCATTACCACTCTTACATATTTTATCCAAGATGATCATACCAAGAAATATAAAAAAGGTATGTAGACGAAAGATTAATTTAATTAATCAAAAAAATAATTTTTAAAATTTAAAAAAAATATGAAAAATTAAAATATAATAAATTACGAAAGAAAAATTGAATTTAATCCGAAATTTAATAATAAATTCCAAAATTATACAATCCAGGACTACCTACTTTGATTATCCACCATCTATGGTATCTGAAACATACAATAAAATTAAAAAAATTCTATTGGAAAAATTAAAATAATTCATTTCTCTTATAACTAATATTCTTTATAAGTTCTTCCTTTCACTCTCCGATGTAAATTTTTTGAACACAAGATTGCATCAATTATTTCTCTTTTAATAACTCTCGTATGATCATTATTAAAAACAGTGCTTTTTAAAATATACTAAGTCCTTTATGTTTTTGAAAAAAATGAATAATTTTGAAAATATTTGAAATTTAATGAAAATTAATAAAATTAAAAATGTTGATTAATTGGAATTCGCAAATTCAGTAAACCTTTCTTCTTGAATCAACCATGGTATCTGAAACATTCAATAAAATTAAAAAATTCCATAAGAAAGGGTATAAATAATTCATTTTTCTTCACACTAATCTTCGAGTTTTTTCTTTTATTCACTAACAGCGCGCGATTAAAAAACTGTACACAATGCAAGCGCAAGTTCAAAAAGAGACACTTTAAAATCAAAATTATTATTACAACGAACATTACATACAAGATTCCAAAACTCGTTATCACTTGTATTGGCACCTTCAATATGCAATCTCAATTATAGAATAGTTTTGATTTTATGGACAATGGTACTATTTGTTCCATTGCCCCTGATGAAGCTGCAGTACGTTTCTTCCAAGTTGACGAAGACGAAATATGTAGAAGTAAAACTGAAAATCATGAAATAAAAAAAATTGATTAGTAAACAAATATGCTATAGAATTTCTTCGGAGAGCTAGATCGTTCGCTCTCCGAAGAGATCCTGCCTATCTACACCTGCTACAAGGTGAAACATACATATAAAACCCGTGAAGCGGATTAATATATGCGTCCCTATCTAACACTGCTAGAATGCAGCCTGTTCTAACGCTGGGAAATCATGTGTAGAAAAATGGTGGAGTCGGGGCTTCAGCTTTGCTTTACAGCACTTCATCCACCCCGAAATCTCCGTGCGTTAATAACAAAATCAACAATCAATCAATATAACATCTTATATATTGAAGACCGTTAATTGAGAATCAACGTAATGTGTACAAAAATATATAAAATATATATACATAAACATATACATCATGACGTCGTTTTAATAAAAAAAATGAGTTAATAAAGAAAAAATAAAACGATATCTGATGAAACTTATTCTAAATATTTGGGAGGACAAGAACTTGCGATGCGTGTACAGTTTTAACTGTAATAAATAAAATAATCTGGCCTTATTTCCTTCGTCGTTTGATAGATTATCCCTCGATTGGATTTGGAAACGAGCAGGAAATCTGTAAAGAAAATAAACATTATTTTTAAACGAAATTAAATATACAAAAAAAGTATACAAAAAATATGTACATATATATATATATATAATATATATATATATATATATATATATATATATATATATATATATATATATGTGTATATATATATATAATATGTGTGCACTTACACTAATGCGCGCACTATAATTATTAATATCAAATGAGGATGGTGTAAATAAAAATTAAATGAAACTACTAGAGAAGAATGTAGATAATAAGAAAATTATTGAAATTTGGAGAAAAAAGTAAGTTAGTTTATTTAAAAAACGAAAAAAAAAAATAGAATGAGATTGAAAATTAAAGAAGTGTTAAAAAATACAAATTTATAAATCAACTGAAAGAAAATTCAGAAGTAAAAGTGAAAAAATTAAAAATAATCAAAATTGTTCTTGGAAATAGAATAGCAGAAAAGACAATGAAATCGAAAACAGAATCAATAAAAAAATATAATTTTCAAAAGAAATTAAATCTACAAAAAAATATATGTATATACAATTATATGCATATGTATGTGTGTGCATGCACACGTATACTCTAATTATTAATATCAATTTCATTTAATAACATTTAAATTAATTCGAAGACAAAAACAAGTACACTAACTTTAGTTTAAATTCAAATAATTCATAACCAAAAATTGTCTTTTCTAAAATAGTAAACTGAATGTAGAAATTAATTATGATTGCACATAGGATACACACAATTAGTTGAAAATATAACTACGTATTTTTTTAATACATAAGGATTTATCACGAAAACAGCTATAAATTGAACTGATAATTATTTTCATTTGTGTATATTATCTACTTGTTTTACTTGACTATGTTACAATGAAATAAAACATTGAAAATATATTTGAAATTATTGAATATCCAGATGAAAATTTCCTGCCTCTTTACAAGTTAAAACATGGATTTTGTAAATTAATTTTATATTATATAAAAGAAGCAATAAAATAAATTCAAACATACATTTTTAGTAACAAGTTTTTTTCATTTTACTACCAGTTTTCGAAAATGAAATGTAAAGTTATACTAATTGTCAATTTTAAGAATCCCACTAAGTATTTTTGTCACTTAAATATGAAAGTTTTCTTTTATGTTTAGAAATAAATACGTAATATATAACAACAAAACTATCAAAAAAATGTACAAATTAAAAAAAAACCTACCGAAGCTGCAATCCTTCCTGTTATCCCACCTTCAGTTGAAATCACAAACACAGTTACATTGCACTACACTACACTCTAAGACTGACAAACACAAACTGAATTCAAATTTGAAACCAATCAACGATTTTGGGTAATATCAACCCAAGAAAAATAAATTTGAAATCTATGTTCACAGTCTCTGTTGACAAGTTCTTAAACGACCCAAAACTCGTTGAGTGGTTTTTCAAGTGGTTTCTTTGGGTTGGTATTACCCAAAATCGTTGATTGGTTTCATATTTGAATTCAGTTTGTGTTCGACAGTCTTAGAGTGTAGTATAGTGCAATGTAACTGTGTTTGTGATTACAACTGAAGGTGGGATAACAGGAAGGATTGCAGCTTCGGTAGGTTTTTTTTTTTAATTTGTACATTTTTTTGATAGTTTTGTTGTTATATATTACGTATTTAGTTCTAAACATAAAAGAAAACTTTCATATTTAAGTGACAAAAATACTTAGTGAGGTTCTTAAAATTGACAATTAGTATAACCTTACATTTCATTTTCGAAAACTGGTAGTAAAATGAAAAAACTTGTTATTAAAAATGTATGCTCGAATTTATTTTATTGCTTCTTTTATATAATATAAAATTAATTTACAAAATCCATATTTTAACTTGCAAAAGACAGGAAGTTTTCATCTGTATATTCATTAATTTCAAATATGTTTTCGATTTTTTATTTCATTGTAACATATTCAAGTAAAACAAGTAGATAATATGCACAATTGAAAATAATTATCAGTTCAATTTATAGCTGTTTTCGTAATAAATCCGTATGTATTAAAAAAATACGTAATTATATTTTCAACTAATTGTATGTGTCAATGTGCAATCATAATTCATTTATACATTCAGTTTACTATTTAGAAAAAACAATTTTTGGTTATGAATTATTTGAATTCAAGCTAAAGTTAGTGTACTTGTTTTTGTCTTCGAATTAATTTAAATGTTATTATATGAAATTGATATTAATAATTAGAGTATACGTATACGTGCACACACATACATATGCATATAATTTGTATGCATATGTACGTATGTTGTATGAGCGTGTAGAGAAAAATCCTTAGATATAACCTATTAACATCGATCAGTTTGTTATAAATAAAATCTTTTATAAAAAAAAAACATTTTAATCTAGAGTACAATAGTTCTATTTGAATTAAGACATCAAATTATTAATATTGTCATATCTATATTATTTCCAACACTTTACAGTTTACAATAAATGAATTTCAATCAATTTATAGAAATGTTTTTTTTAAATCATATTTTAAATAAAGATATTATTAAATCTCTGGATTATTAAAATAATAAAACACGAACATTAATGAAACATATTGTGAACACCGACGAATTTTTAAGATGTTTAAAAATAGTACAATAACCATATAATTTTAAATTTAATTTACAATTAATACGAATTAAAAACTTTAATTGTAAAATTACATATATAAATATATTTTAATATACTAATATTTTAAAAGTGTTTTATTTTATATACAAACACATTTAATATGGATCTATATATGTTCACATGAATACATACACACACATAAACATAGAATAAAAATACATATATATATATATATATATATATATATATATATATATATATATATATATATATATATGAAATAAATAAATAAAAGAAAACATAGCACGAAAAATATTCACATTTATTGTGCACTTGCTTTGAAATCACTACATAAAATGATGACCTTTATGTTGATTTGTCGATACATTTTAAGAAATGATAAATTGTTAACGTAACTAACTTACATAATATTTTATTTGTATGTGCAGTAAATATGTTTGTATGATGTTTTCACGATTAAATTCGAATGTATATACTATTAGAGTAACAAATATCTGTAGATATTTTAAATCTTATAACACTGCATTTGAAATATATAGTCATCCAAATGTCATGCAAAAATTTGAATTTTATTAAAAAGAAATATGTGTATAGGGTCGCGTAGAAAGAAATATGTGTATAGTTTCTTTTTAATATAGAAATGAAATTTACATTTTTGTATTTAAATACGATTTTTTCAATAATTAATATTAATTTGTTTAATTCTATCGTAATCTTATATTTAAGATCATAAATGTTATAAACTGAGAAAAAATTTCATATTCTCATTTTAATAGGAAAGCTATTTGAGATTATCCAATATAGAGTTAGGAGTTTACATATAGGTGATTATCAAAAATTAAATGATTAAAAAAGTAGAGGATTTACAAACACATAATTTGCATTATCAAAGAGAAGTTCAAATTTTTTTAATGTATATATGAGGGTTGTTTGATAAGTATGGTAAATTTATTTATTGTTCAATTTAATTAATTAATTTAATTAAATTTTTCAATTTAGTTTTTCTTGTTTACCATACTTATCAAACGATCCTCATATATGAATATATTAAACACTATATTAATTATATTAGTTGCTCTATATAAATCAATTTTTGACGAATATCAGACGGTATTTTATAGATTTTTTGCTATTCTATTCAATTTATTAAGTGTTTTAGGCAGTAGTGGTAAAAGACAAATTCTTATAGATTCTAATCGAGGAAATTCCTGTGACTGGAAAAATGAAGTAGCTAGAATATGTGGCCTTTTTGTTAAAAACATTTTTGGTGTCTATTTTTATTATTAGGACTCTCGGGGTTATTATAAAATATGCCTGAGTTACCGTTTTAAGTGATTTAATTGAATCTGTGTTTCATTCGAATTAATATACTTACTAAAAATATCAATTTTATCGCACTGAATAACACTCTTATTTAAGCACAATTAACAACAACTAATTGTATATAAAAATTACTAAACAGAATAATGAAATCATTCCAATAGTAAAAAGACGTGCTACCTGCATTAGAATAGCTGTTCCTATCTAATCAAATGTCAAAAGAGTGCGCATGCGTGATGGGCTTTTTCTCTCTCTATCTACTACTTTTTCTCACTCTATCGTCTAAGCATTTACGCAAATTCAAATGAAGCGCTAAAAAATGTGAGCAAGTTCCGTAATATAGATATACGTAGTTTCCGCGTCAAGTAAAAATTTTACCCCAACGCCGCTAAAGAAGTTTCACTTCAAAAATTGTCCACATTCATAAACATGTGTTGTATTTGTTGTTTTTTTACACATGTGTTGTATTTTTACACAATTGGTGCGTATATGAAAAAATATTTCACTGTGGATGTGAACTCTTATACATTTTTTTGTATCATTCAACACAAACATCTATTCATTGTCGATTTTTTTAATCAAATTAAATAAGTAATAGAATGGATATATTTTCGATTATATATAATGTATTGTTATTAAGAAAGAAATATTCTATTTTTTATGATGCTTTATTTAATTAAACAGAAGTTTAAAAAAGTAGTTATTAGATAAAACATTTTTGTCAAATAGAAAAATAAGATAATGATGGCGAATTAGCACAGGCATTATTATAGGATGAAAGTATGTTTCATTTTAAATTTTATTTTATAATATCTTTAGAAGATTGTGATCATTTATTAATTTTTATGAATTTTGTAACTTCATTCCATGCATCGTTTTGTTATCATTATTTTAAAGAACACATTTTAAATAATATCTGATATTTTTTGTATTTTTAAAGAAATATAAAGAAAATTTTTAATTTACAAATACATTTTTCCTTATAAATTATTAATAAACTGATACGATAAAATGCAAAAAATGTATAACGATTTTTTATGTATAAAAACATTTAATTAGCTGTAAAAATTAATGCACTGAAATTTCATATTCAAAGTATGATAGAATATTTATTAATGTAGATATGGTTAAAAATGATAATTTATAAATAACAATAGATATGGATAAATAAACTACTTATTTAGTTTTAGAACTTGATATAAATAATAGAATTTCATTTTGAAGTTTTATATTCTTGTTTTTTTAGAACAAATAACATACCTCTTTGTACAATATAAAAATCATCTTAAGTAGTTTTCTTCCGAGAAACATGAGAAGTTTTAAGAGAGTCAAATATTTTTATTGGGTAAAAGTAAAAAACAACTTTGAATAAAACTATATTATATATTAGGTAGTGCTATATGAAATGTCGGATATTTAAAGAGAAACTGATTAGAAATACGACATTTCATATTACATGATCTAATATGTATAAATATACAAATTTAAAATAAATGTATTTATAAAAATATTATTTTTGAATTTTTTTCGAGGAACAGCACGATTTTCTTGACATTTTAATATTATAAAAGTGGAAAAATATTTAATATATGTTATATTATATAAAATTAAACTGATAGTAGATTAAAATATAATATCTTTAAAAAAATGGAGTATTAATTCAAATATTTATGAACAACAATTACAAACATTAAATGATTTAATTGAATTAATATTTCAATTACTTTCACTACCTATTTTCCGGTTATAATTAGATATTCATAAAAGTTCATAAATAAAAATAAAACATTTTTTTCTAGACACTAGTCTATTTGTGCAAGAATCCGTAAATTCTAATTAGAATATTAAATTAAAATATTCTCAGTTCCGCGTAATGAGACAATCTCCATTCTCGTTCCACGAACGAGCTCTTTTTACAAAACACTGAATTCAATTATTTAAAAACATGTTTGCGAGAGCATAACTAACATTTTTTTTTTAAAAAAAATACGCATACGGACATTCATACACACTTAAACACCTTATTAAATTTTCACTATTAATTCATAATTTTTTTTGTAAAAAAATATTTGTACTTTTTTTTAAAATAACTAGAAGTACTTCAACACAAACTCGTTTTACGAGCTCACTGAAAAATATAACACGGTCATAGAATAACCTCATAAGAGGTGATAGTGTTTTAGTGGTTACTACGACAGATCGGTACTCAATGGAACGAAAAATCAAATCTACATCGAACTTTGTTACTTTACACTAAAAAGACGATCATTTTGCACGATGTGAGATTTTTATAGAACGGTTTTGGCGAAAAAACGTATCTTGTTGAAACGAATCTATACACTAGTTGCATAGAAATGTTTCGAGGATGGAAAATAACTATTCTGATTTTTTTTTTAATTTATTATATATATGTATTTAATATTTTGTATTTTATTTCTAAATATTTTCGTTCATATATTTTTTTAATATAAAAATAAAATTTCGAATTAGGAAAAATAATAGTCTTAAAATTAGAAGATATAAAATATTTTGCAAAACATACAACCGATCTACTGTGGTCAAGAAAATAGAAGAATTTTATATATGTGTAAAAAGGGAAGAATATATAGAAAAAAAATTATACAGGACAAATGTTCTAGAAGAAATTTCAAATATTATTGAGAGTATAAAAATGGTGCTGGTAATGATGTAATAAAATTAGAAAATTTCAAAATATGAGAAAAATGGAAAAAATGTTTAATATTTTTATTCAAGATCTAGAAAAATAATAAACTACATTTTCCATATAAGTGTATGAAGAAATAGGAAAGATTAAACTTATAAAAGATTTGATACAGGGTGATATAGTATCATTACAGCTATTTACTAGAAAAAGTATTTAAGACACGAAATTGGGAATCAGGAGGAATAAAATTAAGAAGACATATTACTCATTTATGATTTTCTAGATAAAAAAAGAAAATAAGAATTATACAAAGCAAGTTAATGTCGATCAGAAGAAAGATTAGAAATTAAAAAAAAGTATATAAGAAGTTACAAACTATGTGCATTTATATAAAAAATATATAGATGAAATGAACATGAAAATAAAAATGGGGTGGTGTCAATTCAGAAAAAAAATATATTATGAATTCGAATATTCGTCTTTGTTTAAAGAAAGATTTTTAATAAATGAATTCTACCTATTATTATTTTTGTAAATGAAATTATTTTATTACTGAAAATAATTTGTTTTTTAAATAACTTAGAGAAGTATGAAAAGATGTATGTTAGAAAAACATGTACTGATAAAATAAGAAGTGAGTGGATTCGGAAGAAAATCGGTTACGGATATTCTAGCAAGAGTGAAAAGTATAAAATAGAGATGAGTTCGTCATATAGTAAAAATAAGCAACAGAAATTATTGATTGGAAATCCAGAGGTATAAAAAGGTTCAAGATAGATGGAATAGAGATGTGAAAAATGAGACAAAAATATGATATTGGTTTAGAATGGAAGAAAAAATCATTGAATCGTTAAAAGTTAGAATTTTTTGTAGATGAACTTCCAAAATTTTAATATTCTTTTTAATGGTCCAAATTTTATAATATTGTTCTTTATAAAAAACTGCAATTAAAAAAAGGTTTTATGTAATTTATAACATAAAGTCACAATTATAAAAATAAGTTAAATTTCAACATTTATTTAAACGTTTATCAATGATCTGAACAAAATATATTATAATAAAATTTAAACGTAATGAAATAAAAACGAATATATAAAAAATTAAAATATAATACAGTATATTATTATTGCAATATTTGTTTTAAGAACAACACGATAAATATCAAATATAAAAACGAAATAGGTGGTTATATTAAAATATTAATTTTTAAAGACTGTTTATAAACTGTTTAAATTTGAGTTTATAAAAAAAGATATTCATCAATGCACGAAAAACTTCATTCTTGATACTACTTTAAAATAACTAATAAAAATGAAACAAACAGTTTAATAAATAAGAACTAAAGATTTAATGTGCACGCTATATAATTTTACTAGGATTTAATTACACCTATTATAATTTTTATATTCTTTTTATTCTCTTGCTTGTTTATCTTAACAGGAATTGCTTATATGAATTATTAATACATTGTAAAAAAAATCCGCTGTGAAATTTTCAAATATAAATATTCTATCAATTATTGCAATCAAGCTACACAATATTTATTTTATACATTGTTTATGCAAATCAGCGCACAGTTCCTGCTGCATCACACACGACCCACTTTGCAACAAAAATTACGTTTCTTTTTTACTATGTATTCCTACCGGTCGATATTTGTTCTTTTATATGAAACTTAGTTAATAAACTGTGAGTAATTTCATAACGTTCAGTTCGAACAAAAGTGTATTGTGCTGTGTTTTGATACTTGCAATATCAGATAAGTTTATCAGAAATTTCTATGAATCGATGAAACGTTAGTAATATTTTTGTATGAGTTATTCTTTTTTTGTAACTGATTGGTAAAATAATTTTATACGTCCATCGTATTCATTTTTTAGCTTTTTTGTATTGTTTGAAAAACATTAGATTAATTATGTATGTGATACTTGGATATTATTTTTTTAACAGAATTAAATATACATTGGTGTACGGAAGCACTTGTTACATGGAAAATGATTGGGAAATATTTATATTATTCAGAAACAGAGCTTAATTTAAAATCGATTTTTTACTCCTTCTAATTATTAGAAATGTTTTAAAATTGAATCTTATTAAATTTTACTTATATTGAATTTTTTATGTTACTTTTGTGAAATTTTCTTAAAATATATTGACTTCAAAATGTAAAAAGATGATATTATTTTGAAACAAACTGTTTTTAGTTCATTTTTTAAAAAGTCATTTTACATAAATTATTATAGTTATTGATCAATCGAAAAAAACTGTTTGCATTCTTTCAAAGAGATCACATTAAAGTAAGTGAACGTTCAAGTTTGAAATCAGTTTAATCACGTGGAAACTAGAGTTGGGTTTAAATATTTGCTTTTGTACAAGTGTATTTAAAAATCTAGTTAAACATATATTGAATTGAAGAAATATTTACATTTTAAAAAATTATTTTATACTTACAATGATATATTTTTGTTCAGAACAAGTAATTTTATATTCTGAGTGATTACTTGTGTAAATTTTCTAGTAATTAGTAATCAGAATATGACATGTAATAGTTTTTAGTAAAAATTCAAATATGTTATGAAATCTTGTAAAGTTAATTGTGTTTGAGAGGTCTGATTCCATCATTTCAGAAAAAGTCGTTTCTATGTCAACAATTATTTTAATATTCAGTGAAGATTTGAAAAATGAAGGTCAGTTGTCAGGTGTTGTTGAGGATAAGTAATTTGTATAAAATTATTATTTATTATAAAATATTTTTTATAGATTAGATTTTTTTAAGAAAACTCTTTTTTCATATGAAATAATATAATTTGTTATTTGAAAATATAATTAAAAAAATTATATGACACTATTTTATTAAATATATTTTATTTTTTATAGTATTGTATGGTTTATTTAGATTGGAAAATCTTTTTGAAATTGATATTATTTCCATAAAAATCTGCTCGTGTTTTAATCCTTCGTATGTTACTAATTTATAAAATGAATTTTAATTCTGTCAACTTTTTTCCATCTTTAATATAACCAAATTATTAATTGAACAAAGTACAATAGTATGGAATTGAATCTTTGGAAAAGTTTATTTATTAACATTTTTAATATACAAAATTTTATTTATTTATTTTATTTTATCCTTAGGGATAAAATTATATCATTTTATTACGTTAATAAAGAGTGTTTCAAATGAGCCTGGAAGGTTTAATTGTACATTTATTTGTTTACTATATTTTATTATTCTTTACTATTCTTCAATCTCAATTGAGTCATCCTATATCTTTAGATCATATTACAATTATTTTTATCTTGGGATGGATATTTTTCAAATCTTGTAAGAAAGGCTTATAAAAACTGAAATTTTATAAAAGCATAATTAAAGGATTTAGTACACTAGTTAAAAGAAATAAATTTTGATGTTAGTGACATTTTTTTCCCTAAATACTATAGAAGTGTATGAGATCTGTATTCAGTAATAAAAATATTGTTCATTTTGTGTTAAATAAATATTTTGTAATAGATAGTTTTAATAAAATATTGAATAGTTTAGATGGAAGAGTTTGGAGGATTGTAACTATAGTTTTCATGTTTACAGTTTTTATGGGGTAATTTAGAAGGGAGGATTTGAATTAACAATTAAAATTTCCATTTTTATACGACAGAAATGATCACGTACTAAAATTTAAATTGGGGAAATAGGGAAAACAAATTGACGAAAATTTAATTTTTCAAAAAAATATTCTGGATTTTAACGACCTTCACTCCATTATTTCCAATACACCAGCTTCTTTAATTAAAACTTTTAAAAATCGTATTAAGACTGATAAAGTTTTTAATATAAATATTTGTTCTAAAATTGAAACTCCTACTACCTGACAGAAATGCTCATGATTTCAATATTCTCCATTGTAGTTTTTCCAATGACTGGATTTCTCAAACGAAATTTTAAAAAATCGTGTTAAGAGAGATAAAATCTTTAAATATACATATTTGTTCCAAAATTGGAAATCCTACCATTGGACTTGTTATTTTAAGGAAGTGTATAATTATTATTAATTTGACTGGAATTTAAATTAAGAAACGAATATATTTCTTAGATATTGAGATAGAATAAAAACTCATTAAAAGTTCCATATAATTCCTTTTAATAGGAGCTTAAAAGTTTAAACATTCAATGTAATATTGAAAATAATAAGCGATTGTTTTTCTTGAAATTTGATATTTTTGGATAATAAGGACTGAAGTATATATACAATTATATTTTAATACCAAGAAGTATCGATATATACGAGAAATTTTAATGAGGATGAATTAGTAATAAGTTAACATAATATTTTATAAGTGCCGTATTTAAATCCCGGAACTCCTTTTCAACGTACCTAAAAGTGGGCTTAATCGGATCATCATCGTTTTAATGATTCGATTCCGATAAATATTTATTGTATGTTAAGAGGTCAAAATCAACTCATCTCCAATCTGAGAATACATTAGACGTAATCGGAAAACAGCACGACTAGCCAACCCTGTGTCCGTCCGTTCGTTCGATATATTCGAATAACAGAATTCGGGAACAGCTGAAAAGTGTTACGTATATCTGCTTGACTCGTGCAAAGAAGATGAACGTTGCCGATACGAAAGTCGACGTAAAAAAGAAATCGTTCTTCAGAACTGCGTGTGCACGGTCGCGCGCGCGGCTTAAATCTAAATGTAAAAAGATGCGCGGCGTGGGTTCTGCGGATAATGATTTTCGCATTTCATATTATGGGAGCACTTCTTGCGCCTTCGCGTCTACTAGTTTATTTTTTGATATTTTCCTGTGATAAAATTACGGGATAGGCGAACGTACCACGCGCGCACTCTCCTATTACATACACTTTTACTAACGCTCGGCTTGATTTTTTTATGTAGTTGCCGCTGCTTCGAATCGTTTACGGTGAACATAAAAAAAGTTCGCGTGTGTAGTGTTGATTTCATCTAATTTCTGTCTGCATTTCTATTACTTCTTACTTGCGCGTTGCTCGTTTCATCGGTCGTACTGGATTTTTATTGTGTACGTGGCAACAATGCGAAATTATTATTTAACACTATATATAAATATATATATATATATATATATATATATATATATATATATAAAATTTTTATTTAGTTTATATTTATGTACAATTGCCACTACATTATTTGTAATCTTATAATCAATTTATGTAAAATGATTAAAAAATGAATAAATTTGCAAACAAAAATATTTTTATTCATAGATAAAACTTAGAATTTTATAGAAAATTTTATATTGCGATAATTTATTTCTTATCATTTTTATAAATTGTTCTAGAATTTCTTAACTCCAATTATTTACCTACGATATTTAATCAAATTACAGAAAGTTTGAATTATAGAATTTTATTAAATTAAAATATTTGCTTAATAAATTTAATTATTTTTTACAGAATAAATACGGAAAATAACAGAAATTAAATAATTTCCTCATTTTAATTTATAACGTAGAACAAATAAGTTAAAAAATATTTTATTGTTAAAACTAAATTCATTATTTTTATTTAAAAAAAATGTACAAAATGTTACTGTTGTGTAAAAAAGATTGGTTTGTAAAATTAGAATTTTAGAGATTGGACTTATTTTTGTTTTAATATAAAGAAATAATAAATTAAATGGATTTCTTAGAAAGATAAGTTAAATAACAGCAATTAAATGAAATGAATGGAAATAAATAATTTAAATTTTAAAAATAAATTTCTTGTTAACTGTTAAAAACTATTTATGATTTTTTTTCAAATAAAATATTTCTTTAAAGTTTTAATAAATATTCGAATTTTTTATAAGGCATTATATATTATTATTAAAATTTTTATATACATATAATTATTAAATATTGTTTTTTTAATTTTGGTAAATAACATACGGATGTATTTTTTATAAAAAAAATACGAAAAATAAATTAAGCAGAGTTATAAAGAATTAAGAAACGAATTTTTCTATTATTGATTCTTGTTTGTGTTCGAGTCATATTTTTTAAGATTTCATATTTTATTATTTTTAATAATTTATTTCTCATTATTTTAAGACTGGTCGTTTGTCATTAATAATAAATAATATATCCATTGTATATATTTTTTATATTCGCTTTTAATTTTTTTTAAGTATAAATTTTTCAGAAATTATATTATATATAAAAATAAAAAAAATATTTTCGTTTAAAGTTTGAAGTTTATACAATCTTTACTAAGTCTGGATTTAATTCTCAATTATTGTATGTATTGAATATAACATATTTTACAGAAAAATTTAAAAAAAATTGAAAGAGACAAGATATAATATGAAAATCTATTTGTAAAAATATTTGTATAAATTCTATCATAAATTAACATTTATATAAATAAATGAAATCGTTTATAATTACATTAAATCTTGACTGATGACAAATTTATTTATAAACATTTTTTGCGTGTGGATCTTAAGACGATAGTATAAAATTTCTTTAAAAAAATCAACATATGTTTGAGCTAGATAAGTATAATTATTTATAAACGTTGGATTAGTGGTGAATCAAACTTTCAATGGACTGTGATGTAAGAATTCTTAAAAAAAGTGAACTAAATATATGGTTACTTTTTTAAACTAATTTTATGATTAGTGAATGTCATCCTAGCAAAAAATATATACAGGAAAAAAGTATCTTCTTAAATAGAAATATAGTAAAAAAACTTTCTAATGCGAGTAACAGTTACTGTCTGATGAATAACAATTCGCGTACAAAAATCCACTGTCAAGTTTTTTTACACACACATGTATTTACTTCAGTGCACATTCAGATCTCTGTACATTATCTGCCAGTGAACCGGAATCTAGCGTTCTTTTTTTGCAAGTAGCAAAATGCATCTTGCAGACAATGTTGAAGTGAATTAATATCAACATAGAACATATATATGATTAGCGAGTCGGAAAGATTCTCTCATGAAAACTTTTCGACGGACTATTTATTTTGCGACTTTTTTTCTCTGTCATCATCATCCGTAAATATCAGTTATATTAATTATCTCAAACGACGGCTCATTGTACTATATATATATAGAGGAAAAGTTAATATTACAAATTTATTATACAAGTAATAAAGTTACAGATATGAAGAGAACATATAAGTTCTTTTATTTATTTTTTTAAATCTTGGCGATAATGAAACTTAGATTAATCAAAAAATATGTTATAAACTTTATATTTTATTGACTATACAGCTAGTAATAGAAGAATGGATACGAACTAAAACTTAATTTTAATTAGTTGATTTTCATTGGTTGAACATTTATTTTGAAATTTATATTAAAAATATATAAAAAGTATTTTTCATTAGTTAATCTAAATTATTACAAAAATATAGAAATTTCATGTAAAACAGATTTGATAATTCAACAAATAATATTTAGAATATGACGGTGAAATTACTACAGATTAAATTACTTTTATTTTTTTGTATTTTCTTTATTTAGTTCTAGTAATTATCATTCTATCAAGGCGTAAAAGAAAATTTTTAATAACTTTTACTAATATCTTTATAATTTATAAACTTAATTAGTATTTTTGGTTTTATTAGTTATTTGAAAAGTTTTGTCCATTTTTTAAAAATAATAAATTTTTAATTTCATTTTACATCTCAATCTTTATTAAATTTTTTTCGATTTTAAAAAATTTCAGAGTAAAAAATAAATGGTCGAAAGTGTTATATCTGGAGAATATACTAGGATTTTTTCTGGGTTGCTAAAGAAATATGTGCTCTTGAATTATCATATTGTGATATAACTTACTTTTTATTAATAAGAATCTAACGCTTTTTTTAAGTTAATTTTCTTGATATTTTAATAAAATCATATTTAATTTTTTGATTATTTTATAAATATGATGAAACGATCATATATGAGGGTCGTTTGATAAGTGTAGTAAATTTATTTATTGATTATTTTTAATTAATTAATTTAATTTACTTTTTCTTACTTTTTTACCATACTTAACAAACGACCCTCGTAAATCTATATTAATTACTGATAAAAACAAACATGAGAAGTTAGAAGAAATGAGAAAAATATGTAAACCATTTTTAGTCTAATAATATTTTTTTTGAAAATTATTTATTTTGCCATTAAATACTTCTAATTCAAATATATATATTCATTTCATATGTAAATATTTCCTATAATGTTTCATAAAACTATATTTAGCTATAATATTATTTTTTATACAAAAGATTAAAATAATAATAATTGTTACGGAAATTGTCTTATCTTCCTATTTTGAATTTTATTGTTGTGCATATTTTTCACACTCATTCTATATTTAATTCTTAAAAAATATCAACTTCAAGACACGATTTTCGTAAATATTGAATTATTAATTTAAAAATAATTTTATAAACATCAAAGAAATTTCAGTATATACATAATTGATGTAATCACTAGGCACGCACATACACACACACATGTATATATATATATATATAAATTGAACAATTTCACTCTGTATTTATCTTATTGAGAATTCTTATAATTATCTTGAAAATTTTAAAGGTTGTCTTCAAATGAACTCTAGCTTTATTCATCTTTTAATTAGTACCTTCATACTAATAAAATATCTAATAAAGATGATATAAAAGCACTTTAAAGCAGCTAATAATTAAGCTGCTATTTAATCGACACGATACATAAGGTTGACGGAAATTCCTTTTCAGTCATATTTTTCTTCTAAAAATATTGTATGGGGCGATAACATTATATTACACTGGAATTTATTAATTATGCAGAATTTATAACATTATATATATATATATATATATATATATATATATATATATATATATATAGAGAGAGAGAGAGAGAGAGAGAGAAGAATATTTAATATATGATACAAAAAAATCCAATGAAATTTTACGTAAAAGTGAATTCTTTTTTTCTGTACATCGTTGCATAAATTATTTATTTGTTCAACGCTTGCAAATTTTGTATTTTTACGGATTGTATCTTTGTTTTGCATGTGTATTAAGAGAGGTATTTGAAAATTTTACATTTTTACACATCGGTGGTTAATTCATTCTCGTGTTTTCTTTCGGAACGTCAGTAGCTACGAATTTTTCGCATGTATGTTTATTTATTTTAAATCATTTCAGAGTTCATAAATTGTTAAGTAAATAATATTGATATTTATGTTATATACATGTGTGTACGTCTGTATTATAAAATCAAAAGTATTCTTTTTTATAATCCTGTTGATTACTAAAAAAATAAGTAACAAATATTGCAAGTGTAAAAGCCGATTGCGTTATGTATTTAGCGTACTTTGTGATGATTCACTTGTATTGTTTTGTAATTATTAGTGTCTGCTTTTATCTTTTTTATTGATGTAATTTGATAACCCTACTCAGATTTGAATCTAAGAAACTTTTTTTTTATCAAAGAACTAATTGCCTTCTTAATGGAAGATGAATGTCATAAAGTTAGATTATTATTCAAATATAGTTGATTAGCATATCAAATAGCCGACAGTTGGTTGAAAACGTTTTTAATTTTTTTTTATGGTATGATTTTTGCTACTTTTTTATGATCTATTTTTATTTTCTATTTGTTGTTCAAGCGGTTTAGATTTTAATTTTTTGAACGAAATCTGAATATTTTTTATATATTTTTATTATAATCAGTGTAGTAAAGATTTGGTCAAAAATGTTGTCAAGAATGATTTTTATTGAAGAATTTTTTTTGATCTGTTTATTTTGCATATATTTTTATATTTTTTTCAATTGATTAAAGTCTATTTTTCTGAAATCTGTATATTTTTTTGATTCTCTTTGTATTAAAGATATTAATCATACAAATAAAAACATTTTTGTAATATTTTATTTCTTTAATGAAATGATTTATATTAAACAATTTTATGTGTTTTTATCTTTATATATATATTTATATATATATATATATATATATATATATATATATGTACTACTTTAGTATACTTTTTTATTACTTTTCCGATATGCTTTTCAATAAATGAATTTTTATTTTTGAAAAAATCCATGATTTTATTTTTTTTATTATAACTTCTTATATATTTTTGTTTAAATGAAATTTGATATATTATTTATTTATTATATAAAAATATTATTTCTCTGGGAACGAATATATTATTTATTTGTCTATTTATATATATAAAAGGCCATCGAAATGTGACGCCTAGATTTGTGTTTTATTAAAAAGAAATTATAAACATGTTTTCCTATACATATTTTTTTTATAAAACACAAATCTATGCGTTACATTTAGATGACTCTCTCTCTCTCTCTCTCTCTCTCTCTCTCTCTCTATATATATATATATATATATATATATATATATATATATAAAAGTACTTACGCACATGTGCGTTAACAACAATAGTAATAAGTTGATCGATTTCACTTAAAATTGAAAAACATATCAAAATCAATCTCGATCACATTGATTCAATTCAAACCGTTGCTGAATTGAATATCAATTCAATTACTCTATCTCCACTTTATTCACACATACTGTGCTTCGCATTTACTATTGATCATAATTCAAGAAACTCTGTGTTATGCACGAGCACATTACATAGATTTTGTGTATAAATGACATATTTGCATTGATTTCGCTTCGACTCAAACTTAGTTATGTACTGAATCATTCACGTATATTATCCACTAGTTTCCCGATTCCTGTGTACAATGACGCGAGACAATTTGCGTCCCATGTCTACAATTTTCAACACCGTTCTTGATTAGGGATCATTATTGTGGTTATTGTTGTGTTGGTATTCTTGTTATAAGGAACTTTGCATGCATGGATATACATAGATATTTTCATGAACACACACACACACACGTAGTATATGTATATATATGCATAGATATATTTAGTTTTGTTGAACGTAATTTGAGTGGATGAGCTATAACAACTCCCAAGTTGCTTGCTGCTGATACGTTTTCATTCAAAGTTTGTGTTTAAATCATTACGGTTTAAGATTATCATATGAAATCATCAGAAAATGAATATAATATCCATTCGAGAACATTTGTTAGAAAATGGGTGTTGAATATTTGGTTTCATATGAAAAGACTATTAGAAAGCTTATTTGGACAATGTTGCCAAATAAATAAATAGTGATTCAGTAAAATCTAACTGTGATAGTTTAAGTAATTAATGGATAGTTCAAAAATATTATATTTCTTTTGAATTTGTTTTTTATTAGTTTAAAATTACTCTAGATTATTTTTTTAACTATTTTTTTATACTAGTAATTAATGGATGATTTAATTCTCTTGTACTTTTTCAGTTTCCGTTTTTAATTTTTTTTTATAAATTTTTATATTCTGAAGTTTTATATAATAAGTAATGTTTTAATTTCAATACAAGTCATTTAATTATTATATATATATATATATATATATATATATATATATATATATATATATATATAATAATGACCATCCAACTGTGACGCCTAGATTTGTGTTTTAATAAGAAATTATTAAAACACAAATTAAAAAGAAATATGTGCATAGTTTCTTTTTAATAAAACACAAATCTATGCGTCACAATTGGATGACAGAACTTAAAATATGTATATTTTAAGTTCTGTACAAATTTTTATATTTCAGGTTTATTTATAGAAATTATGAGTATTGTCTTTATACATTACATATATATATATATATATATATATATATATATATATATATATATAAAATCACTTTTTTAAAAATGTTTGATTTTTTAATTAATTTTTTTAAACTTAATTATCAAAAAGGACATTTTTACTAACACGTAGTTTAATGTTAATGGAAATATATAATAATACTGATATATTTTTTTAATTATTTTTATTACTGTCGATTGTTCATTTGTACTAACAGTTACATTTTTCTATGTTGTTTATAAGAACGGTTAATTATATTTTAAATTAGAAAAAATGTACAAAATGAAGAAAATTATAGAATCAATTCGTATATATATATATATATATATATATATATATATATATATATATATATATTTATATTTATATAATTAGTGCGTTAACATTTCACGTGTAACGCTTCTTTCGTTTGTGTATCGAGCGCAACAATAAATGTTTAAAAGGCATCCGTAAACGATCGTACTGCAAACATAACCGTGTGCATAAAAATCGATTTCAGATTTAAAATACGCTACACCGTCGCCGAAAAACAAAATATATAATATGTACAAACTATTCTACTTATTTCGCGCGAAGTTATATAACTCCCGAGTATCGTCATCATAATAACGTCGCACGCGATATAAAAAAAGGCGTACCGTGACGCGTCATGGAAATCAGATGCCGAAAAATAGAACGAAAACGGTCGACCGAAACGTACCCGCAATAATTCGTTTCTGTTCCCATAGGCACCGTAAATCGATGCTGCAATATGCAGAGGAAGTAGAATAAGCGACCGCGTCGTCGTCGTCACTCTGTACATAACTGGTGTGATATGGAAAAACTACTATATATTTTTTTTAGTAAGACGGTGTCGTCGTATAGGTAACTAGTCGGGCTTCGAACGTGCGATACATGGCGTAAGAGACGATCGGTCGATAGTAGTAGAGATGATACTACGGACGCGTGGCGATAAAAATAAAATGTGTTCTTAAAGGGTAACAGCAACCACTTAAAAAGGCCATCATCGTGCGATCGATGCATGCCAATGTATACATTCACATAAGAGGTGTATCATTTTTTTGCAGTGTTTGATGTTGCTGCGCTTCTTTGCTTCAATCTAATTTAATGAACAAATGTTCCATGAAAAAAAAGTTTAATGGTGTTCAATTTACATCACCATCAATAAATATCCTTATACACAAACACACACACACACATTATATATATATATATATATATATATATATATATATAAATGTATAAGATTATTATCATCATCGCCATCCATCTCTGTATGTCTACTGATGATTGAAGGATTCTTCAAAAATTTGCAATTTTCAGAGTTCAAAATCCCTTCAATTTTCAAAGTCACTCCTGAATTTCTATTAACAGATATTTAAGAAAAACTTTAAAATATAATCCTAAATCTAATCCTTTAATGATGATTATTCTTCATTTTATCAATAGATTCGATTAGTGGCATTGGTACAATATCTATAATAAAATATTTTTTCTTCACAATTGATTTTTTTTTTTAAAAATAATTTTAATATTTTTTCGGTAATAATTTAATGTTTCAGAAAGTTTTCTGTCACGTCTATGTTATAATAATATGTTGTTTGAAATACAACAAGCTGGTAAAAAATTAATTAAAAGTATAATTAATAAAAATATTTTCTTGATATATTAGTTTAATGGTAATAGAATATTTATAATGTTCGTTTTTTCAACGATAAATTATTGAACATTTTTGTAAAAAAAATGTACAAAAAATCCGAATAAAAAGTAAACATTGTAATTAATTCACGTAACATACGAAAAATAAACTCAATCCGTGCAATATAGATAAAATATGTATTGATGGAGTTTTACATTTCATTCGAATATCGTTGAAATCTCTTTTTAAAATTAGAACATTCTAATATAAACATGAGATTCGCTGTGATTAATGTCTAAACTGCGGTACATTGGAATAAGTAGTACTGTCTGAAATAGGTTCTGTTTGAAATAGGTACTGTCTGAAATAAACTGACGTTTCGTTAAAAAAGACTACATGAATTAAGTATTGATAGAGAGTGGTTCGTTGCCAACTGATGAAATTCCGAACATTACACTTTGATGTGTTTTGTGCCAATTCGATTCACATATATTTTCGTTGAATTTAATCCATCAGAATCTACACGAATCATTATTACATTATATTATATGGTTTGTATTCAAAACGTAATTGAATCTTTAGCGTTTCTATGATAAATAATCTATGTAAATGATGATTGAAATGCCGTTCGCATGTATTTTACTATTATTGATTAATGTTTGATTGGAACATTTTATGAATGGTTATTTATAGTTTTCGATTATATCAAAAGGCGAGATATTCTGTTTCTATTAGGTTTAAAAGTTTAACAGAATAATGTTTGCGAAAACTCTTCCGATTTCAATAAATATACACAAATTTATATATTAGGTTTATCGAATTTTTTTACTTAATGCACGTAGAAAAGTGTTTTAATGAATGATACACACACACACATATATATCCATATATGTGTGTATAAAATTTATTCAATAAAATACACTGACATAAAAAACAGTTGTCGAGTTACACAATTTTCCGTTGTATCGTCACAAAGTAACGAGAAATGGCCGAATACACATTGTGATGCTGCTGAAAAATTTCATGAATATAAATGAAGACGAGAATAATAATTAAAGTGAATCAATTTTGTTTTGTCTTTAATTACAATTTGTTGATGCAAATTTAATGAAAATTAGATACTTGCGAGATCATATTAAAAATTCTTCGGTCTTAATTCCTTTCATCTTTCATTCGCAATACAACATTTGCTTAATAGATTCGAAATATTTTTTTTATTACCTTTGGATTATCACTAAATGGCACGCGACTCAATAGATATACGCATACATATGCACATATATATATATATATATATATATATATATATATATATATATATATATATATATATATATAAAAGAAGAAAGGAAGAGAGAAATATGCATACTCTGAATTTTAATGAGTATTTTATTCAACACTCGAATAGCATCCCCTGTACACAATAATTGTTACAATATGGAGATTTTTTAATTTGACATTCTTTGTATACTATTTGGCCGAATGTACCTCTACTAATTGGAAATTTAATTGATGCTATAAAATTTTTAAGTGGGTCTAACCTCGAAGGTTTGCCGAAATAATATGAAAATATATTATCGGCATAATGTAACATACGAATATTTACATAAACATATATGTGTAGTATAAAAAAATGTACAGAAAAATATTAGAGATAATATTCATTGCGTCTTTTATATGAATGCATAATTAAGAGAAATGTTTAAAAAGAATTGCAGTTTTATGTGACGAAAATAAAGTGTAATATTTGTTTGTGTTTTTTAAAACGAAGTACATATTTTTTTCTAAGAAATTTAATTGTTTAATTATAATAACAAACGATATAATACTTTTATTTTCTAATAATCAATCTACCTATATGTTAAATATTCTTGTATTAAAGAGAAAAAATCACTCTGAATACAAATTAAAAACAAATATTTATATAAACTTGGCTGAAACTATTGCACACGATTCTTTTATAATTCATGGTTGGGCATTATTTATTATCGAACGTTAATTAAATATAACAAATCTGATACGTTTTGTATTTTGTTTCCTGACCCCTGCGGAAGCCATTTTATTCACGTGTGTGTTAAAAGCTTTAAACACTCGTACATTTTAAATACTGTTTGCATTGAGGGTTAATTAGAACGGAAATGTTCGAGTGGGGAACTTTGATTTTTATTTCTGTTTGGACTATAATAATCTCACTTGGTAAGTACCCTAAAATTGCAGCTCATTAATTGAACAATACAATGTTAAACAAAGTTTGGATTTGCACTTACAAGTTTGTGTTTTTTAGAGATTACAGGGTAAAAGGTATTTTTATTCTTTTTTAAACATTTACATACTATTATGTATATAATTAAATTAAACTGGAATTGAATTTATGATACGATTATTTGTAATTAAAGCTTAAAAATATCGAAGGTCATTTTGCAGTTTTATTAAATCGAATATTTAAATTAATAACAATCTATTACAATTAATTTCTATAAATTTTAAAGTGTAATTAATTTTGTATTTAATATTTTGAGTAAATTTTTGTAGAAGAAGAGACGAAAAGAAATTTTATTTCGAATTTTGTAAATATTAGAATAAATTAAATATATATATATATATATATATATATATATATATATATATATATATATATATATAATTGATAATTCAGAAGAGATATGAATTGTTAACATCATTGACAATTTTTGAAAACGAATTTGACGAGAAGCAGGCGTTATTAAATTTGACATAAATTCATCAGAGCGAATCGACATTAATAGAAATTATGAGGAGTTTGTATAAAAAAAATCATTCGTCGTTCGTGGCGGATTTTATTTTCTTTATGAAATAATAGAGAGGTTTTTTTTATTCACAGTCATAATTATGCGTTTCTTTGTTTGGATTACGTTGGGGGATAATATGATTTAATATACAGTATTTAACTTAATTGCAATATTTCAAACCTTCTGGGCTGGACGAATTAATATCATTATTTTCTTTTATTTAAACTGAAGATGGTGTGCATACATGAAACTTTTGTCTTTTTCTTTTTGAATATATTTTTATTGTTGGACATTTATTTTTGTATGTTTGTGTTTTCTTGAGAAAATAAAATTTTCAAAGAATTTTTATTAGTTAATGGGTTTTAAATTTTCATAAATAATATATATATTAATTGAGAAATAAAAAGTAGATAGAAATAAAAAAAATAGAATTTTTTTTAAATATAAATTGTTATTTTTAATAAAAAATATTTTATATCACGAAGTATATAACAAATAAATTTTTAGTTAAAACATAAAAATATAGAATGGATTACACAATTTTATGCTTTGGAGTTATGTTGAGGTTATAACTTATTTATATTAAAATCGATTCTTGTATTTATTATTTTGTATTTATCTTATAAAAATACTAAAGTGAAAAATGTAGAATAAGTGATTTTTGTTTTATTTTTCTATTTTTTAAAAATAAATTAGTTAATTACTTCAAGGATTTTTTCTTTATTAAATTTTATATTTTTCAATTACAAAAATGTTGTTTTTGTTATATAATTACTTTAAAGCTAAAAATTTATTTAAATCTTTATATATATTCTCAAAAAGTAAACGTTGACAATAATATTTATTTTTTTAATGTAACATAAATATTTTTGTTGCTTTTAATTATTTTAAAATATGCTCTCTTTCTCTCTCTCTCTCTCTCTCTATATATATATATATTTGTATGTATGTACTTAGTATGTATGTGTCTATATCTACAGATATTTCCAGTTTTTATGATAATTTGACTTATGTATGAGGTCTGAATTTTAAGGCTATATCATGAAATTTTCTCGATGTTTCACAAATTGTTCTAGATTTATTTAACTTGGTTTGCTTTCGTGATCTCATCGATGTCATTTAGCTGTTAAGATCCGTGTAACTATAGGATATAGAACTGTTCTCTCTTGCAGTTTAATACATTTCTGGCCTCTAGGTACAGACGTCTCGTTATCCTTCATATTATTCTATTAGAAACTTGATTTTCAGATACAGAATCTTGATAGATACACACATACACACACACACACACACACATATATATATATATATATATATATATATATATATAATGATTTTATATTATTGCTAATATCATTTTTCATCAATTCAGGGGTTTATAGAATTATTAAAAAAAGTACTAAAAAAAACCTTTCATAACATAAAAATGTATACTAACAGGATTTTAAATTGTTTTTTTTAAAGTAATATATTTTCAAGTCCGTACGGTTAAAACCTGAATAAGTTACGAGTTTTATACAGATAATATATTTTTCACTGAAAAGACAAGTATATCTTTTTAAATTGTTCTTTTTAAAGCGACTAGTTTTGTTAAAGAATGACATTTTTATTGTTTTACATCAGAACATGTACATGTATATATATATATATATATATATATATATATATATATAAAATATGTGTATGTTATGTATGTATTTCTATTTATAGGTATATAGAAATATATAGAACATGTTTGAGAATTGTTCTTATGCACGCTGTATCTTGTTAACTCGACTTTGTGCAATCTGGTCGAAAAGTTTTCAAGGAGTGACATCCACTTTTTCACAATAAACTTGCAGATATCGTTAGTGTCGACGCTGAAGCAGCATCGAAAGAAAAACTTAAGTGTCAACGTACGCAGACGTACAGATATACGTGAGTACGTACATAAGTAAGTGTATGTACTCGAAAATCTGACGATATATGTACGTGTGTCCTCCGTACGTTACATGTTTGTGGAGCTATAATAAAGCGAGTTCGTATTCGTATCGACGCGAGAGGCATAAAGACACCTTTTGCTTGTCGTTTGCGTAAAAGATTTTTAGGTGAAATGTAATTTACAACTTTTTCAGTTGCACAAGTATGTTCCGAGAGTGTAATTGATGGAAATTTGATTTGACTGTGACGTCGATTAAGATTGATGAGCTATAAAAAATCATTTATTATATTTATTTCTTGTTCGACATTTTCGTACTTTTTTTCTTTCTAAACGAATAATTTAACTGAAATGTTAAATTAATTACTATTTAATCATATTTGAAAAGTTCTAACTTTTTAAAATAAATTCAAATATATGTTTGTGTAAGCGATTATTTTTAGTGACGAATAATTAAAATATATTAAATAAAAATCGATACATAGTTTAATTATTAAATATCATAAATATTTATTTTCATATAAATAAATTAAAAATAATCAGAAATTGTCAAAATAAACACATTTTTTTGAATTTAATATACATTATTAATATTATTTTTTTCTATGAATAAAATAGAATATTTATAGACCTGTATATTTATTTCTATTATAATAATAGAATTCATTTGTATTGAAATAATAATAACCTCGCGCTTGCCTAGGATTATTAATTCATTAGTAGGGATTCGAATTTTCGAACAGCTTTATTTCATTAAATGTTATCTGTTTTTAATAGTACTCATTGAAAAGGGCAGTGATTTGAAAATATTGAATTGAAGAGCCATTTAAACCGGTGCTCTTCTAAAATTGAGCTTTCACGATTTGATTTTTGCTACTTTCGAATTTAATTTATATTACGTATCATGTTTACTACAGGAACAAAAAAAAACTATTTTTGATTAAAATTCTTTCCATTCGATTAACTCAAAAAGCATTAAAATACAAATTATTTTTTTTATTTTTTCTATTTTCTAATTTATCTAATTTTAACGTTAAATTTTTTAATTAAAACTATATTTTTAATTAACTATTTATAGTGAAAAGTGCAGTTCTTCTGTATATTAGATTTTATGTTAATTTTTTATAAAATAGAAAACTTTCTGATTTGTTATATTTAAATTTTTATTGATTGTAACGTTATAGTTATTCTGAATGCATTTTTTTATAACTAAATGAAATATTTGTATTATTTTTTAATAAATTATAAAAATAGGATTTTTTACCAGTCACTTAAAATTGATTATAGTTGAAATAAATATTTTATATTAAATTTTTTATCATTTTAAATAGAAAATGAAAAATATAGAATAATTTTAAATAAAAAACTTCTTAGTCAAATTATAAAAAAATCATTAAAAAAAATATATAATTAGTGCAGTGGTTTTTTATATATCTGGCTAAATTTATATATATACTCGTGTATATATATATATATATATATATATATATATGTATGTATTAAAAATTAATATCAGTTTTATGTACGAAAATAAAATATTTTATTTTTTGTAGTTATTTTTTATTTTCAATTTTAATTTCATTTTTCTCTGAATTCTTTAAAAAAATCCAATTGTAAAAATCATGCCAACTGCTTTTATCTCCTCATTAGATTTTTTTATTCAAGACAAACTTTCAATGAAATACTATAGTTTTTCGACAAACTAAATATTTGTCTAGTTTTACTTGAACACTTCTTCAAATATTTGTAGAGTTTTATTAGAATAATTCCTCTTCGGTGTACTAATATCGTTACTATTTACAATATGAATATTCTCATTGTTGTATATTTGTAGTGCTAGTAGATAGTCTGCTAGTTTATCATTTGTAAACAGAACGTATAATAAAATAAATGCTATGTATGTTACACAAAGATAATTAATAATCATTTAAACATATTCAGTTTACTCGAATTCAATAATATATTAGAATACATTACACATTTAATTATGTTTTAATATGACAAATTTAGAATACGGTTTAGTTGTAGTAAAACAATAACTAATAGTTACATATTTAATTAATCATAAATTAATAGAAATTAATCATTCCCATCATTTAAATATAGTTTCGATGCGTATTGATTTGATTTAAATTTAAATCAAATATAAATGGATAAATAATATATATGCTCTGATGTATTTTAAATATGTGCAATCCTTTTGAATGTACAATATTTCAAAAAATGATAAATTATGATCTTTATAAATTGAATTTGATTATAAAATAAAAATAAGAGTTATTTTACCAATAATTTCATTCTACATAGTTTTACTAAAAAAGAGTTAGTGGAAAAAATCTGTTTTTTATGAAAATATTATCTTATTTATATATATATATATATATATATATATATATATATATATATATATATATATATATATATGTATGTATGTATGTATGTGTGTGTGTCTGTGAGTTATTTATTTGTGATAATATATAATACACAATATTTTAATTTTTCTTATAATAAATGATTCAACATTAAATAAATACAAAGGCATATTTGTATTTGTGTTCATTTTTTAATAAAATTTTCTTGTTTTCTTCATTAAAAAAATTCAATTTATATTAATTACGGGAGATATTTCATTAATTAATATTTTTACAGGCACTCTTAATTATATTAGATATATCGATTTTTATATTGTCGAGAATTTCATAATGATGTTTTTTTCAGGAATCTTTATAATTAACATCTACGGTATATTTTCGTTTAATGAGACGGTTTTTAAATTCTATGTGTGTGCTTATATTTATATATATATATATATATATATATATATATATATATATATATATATATTGATTGAAAAGTAAAGTAATTTGATTTTTATAATGGAATTGAAAGAAAACTCCTATTCATACACACATATAAATATAAAATTCTAATTTATATTCACAAAGTAGTAAATACTTGAAATAAAATTGAATATTTTCTAATATTTAGAATTAATCTTTATTAGAAAAAGTATATGAATATTTTTTTATAAAAAAATTATCTCTTTCTATTCCATTTTTAATTTTTCTAGTGTTCTTCTATTAAATTAAAATATGAAACTGAAATTAGATATTATTCAGATTTTATTCTTATATTTTTATACCTTGATTTTTAGTTGTGAATTCTATTTACACGTTATAATATTTATTTTTAGTTATTTCTTTACTTACAAGTTTTTTATCGGAATTTCTGTAATATAATTGTAAATTTGTTTGAATTTGTCAAAAAATTTTTTTCATTAATTGGTTATCTTCATAATTTGTGAACCATAATGCAAGTTTGATAATTTTCCTACATAAGGCATTTTTTAATTATTTTTTTTGAAATGTATATTATATCGTTAAACATTATTGTTTATATTTTTTTATTTTTCGTTAACCTGATATTATTCAACTTTTTCATTGACATTTTTACACAAACAAATTACTAACTTGAACACAATAATGTTTTATGAAAGTGGATAATATTTTTTTAGTATTTATTTTATTCACTAACAAAATATAAAATTAACAATAAAACATAAATTGACATAATAACAGAAAAAAGAATTGACAATAAATGCTTATTGAAAACATAAAAAATGTTATATTAGATAAGAATGATAACAATATAAATGGTTGTTTTTATGTATAAAAAATGTCTATAATACTAAATGAATAATTTATAGAATTGTTTAAGAATCGTGTTTATATTTAAATTTGTGATTAATAAGATTTTAAATATTATGTAAATGAGAAAGTAAATAATTGAATGATTAGAGAAAATAAATAATTTTTGGCCACTATGGATCATTTTATAATACGAAATATAAAATCATTTTAATACAAATAAAATCTTTATATCATTCTGATGATAGTAATATTAGGATCGAAATATATGTCAGTAAATAATTGATTATTTAAATGATTTTTTCCTGCAGTGATTTATTTGCATTGTCAAAAATGTTTATCTTCCTATTAATAAATTGACATACTGTGTGTGTCAGGGAAGGGGGGGGGATAAAGAAAGAATAAAAATATTAGACCAATAAAAATAGATTTATTTATAACATTGCAGTGTTCAGCATGTATTTTTACGAAAATTGTTCCACAGGAATTCACAAATGCAATATAAATATAGATAAATAAAAAAGTTGTAGAGTTCAATAATGTTCATTTTATTTTATCAATCATATTTATAAAATTCAATGAAAAAGTTATGTATTTGTAATATAAAGATTTTTTTAAGTGATTCATTGTTAAATGAACACATTTTGAGAAACTGTAAAAATATGATTGATTTTTTAAATATGATGTTATATTTAGAATCACCGCTTGCCTTAAGGAAGAAAGGGCAGGTATGCCTCTTTACTTGAAGTGAAGGTGTAAGAAACTTGCTTAAGGGAAAAAAACCTGAATAAAAATCCTTACCAAGTTGCCTGGTTAGCATGGTAGGTATGATTGAATATCAGTGAATGGCAACATTTAATAAGGCTTTAACCCAGTAGTGGGGTGATAAAAGTTTATATATATATATATATATATATATATATATATATATTTGTGAGTGTGTGGGTGTGTGTTTATACCTGAATATATGTATATTAAATTATTATTAAAACATATATTTATATATGACCTGACGTTAATTGATTTTCCTTCAGCGAGTAAATTTAATTGAACCTTTTAAAAAAAATTCACCCCTATCATTCCATATAGTAATTCCGTTCGAATAACATTGTTTTTAGTACATATTAATCAACATTTCGTTTATATACAAGATTAAATAGAGATACCGACGAAAAATATCGTTTTTCATGCAAGTAAAATATATGCCCACGTCTTTAATTTCGATACGTTTTTTTTTTGTCCACCCGTAACAAAATGGAACCGATGCAATTTCGTTAAAATTATATATATTTACGTACAAAAATATACATACGCATACATGTATACATATTTTTGAATAGCTATTGTTATTCATTGTAAGCGAATCGCGATAAAAAAAACAACAGGCAACAAGGGGGATTCTTAAAAATTACGGTTCATGAAATCTAGATAAAATTCAAATGTGTGTTTGTGCGCTCGGCGAAAAAACAACAGCATTAATTTTTAGGGGTGTAAATGATCCAGATGCAGATTGCATAAATTTCCAAGGCGAATTTCGAACACATAATTCAAGAAGAAATAAATATAGCTGTTTCTATGAACTGATTTTGTGATTGCGATTTGGAAATTTAATTTGTATCAACTGTTGATCGCGAATTTTTTTGTGTAATGAACATGTACATGTCCAAGTTTTTTCTGTAATTAGGTCTTTTTATAGACATAAACGTTTTCTTTTCATAGAATATCAAGATAAAAAAGTAAATTTGTAAGGTCTTAAAGATATTTGACAAGAAAAATTGTAATCTTGATTTTGTTACAAAATTGAAATAAACTTTTTAATAATTTATACTATTTTTAACTTTAAATTAACTGTTTCTATAAAAATTCAAAGTTTATATAGATTTTTGGATAAATAATACTTGTTCTATAATCATTTATTATTCATTTTATTTTTTGATTCATATTTATATAAACATTCTGTTACCAATGATAGTTTTACAAAATTAAAAAAATACTTTTATCAAGTTTAAAAAAATATTTCGTCAAAAAAATTATAATTTAAATTATTTTTTATTACTGCAATAAGTAAATTCGCATTAATATATATGAATTATTATTTAAATAGCATTATATTTTATAAAAAATTCAGTAGTAATTAATATTTTACTTTTTTTTGGTTACGTGCATTTTAATAGTTTTACTATTATTTTTAGGGCGATTGTTTAATAATTCAATAATTTTTTTTAGTATCGAAGGAAATAAATTAGTTGTGTAAAAGTGACTTAAATACAATATCATATGAATAATGAGATTATATAGAGTAACACAAAGATATGAAAATTAATTTATTAAAAATAATATAATTTTGTTATAATTATCTTTTTTATTGTTCTTACCATGAAGTAAGTTATCAAAATTGAAATTATTAAAATTATTCTAATAGAATTTACGATCAATTTCCCAGTTTAAAGATATTAAATTAATTTTATAAGGTTTTTTTTTCTTACAAAGTGTATACGATTCAAATTTTTTAATTCATATTATTGATAGAATATTTTAGAAAAACAGTTTACATTTAGATCATTTTTTAATATGATAATTGGATTTTTCAATACAGAAGTTTACCTCTATATGGAGACTTCAGATTTGCGTTTAACTTGTATATAAAGTTTTACAAGTTTTTTTAAAAGGTTTTTTAACATAGAGAGAAGTTTGTTACTCTAGTAAGTTATAAGAACTGTTTTTGTAGGAAAAAGGATATACTTTGGCTGATTTTTTTTTATAAAATTGTAAATAAGATTTATTTTCTTTTGAATATATGTATAGACGTACGTACATATATATATATATATATATATATATATATATATATATATATATATATATATATGTATAAAATTTATAGTGAAGAAATAGAATTTATTTCTAGACGAAAGAATGGAAATATTAAAAATATATTTTTGTCGTTTTAAAGAAAAATATATTGAAAGAAAACTGTTATAGTATGAGTTTTCTTTTTATTACGAAACACATACGCGACTATTTATATAAGTACAGCCATCTCGAGGTCTGTGCACTCTTTGAGAATATGCAATAGAAGCGCGTCCCATATTATTGCACGTTCAGTGGCGCTTTTGTAAATAGATGTCAACATCGATACCCGATGTGGAAACTTTTAAAATATTGTCGTTTCGGTACGAATGCGTGATAAATTAGGGGATGGAGCGAGATAAATTGAACGGGTTTTTTTCCCGGAACACTCAAACCACCGACGACCGCAGAGGCAAAAGCAGAAGCTGCCCGACCCCTTTGCTGTACAAACACGCTGCACACTATATTCAACACAAAACCGCCCCCACACGGACACCAAACCCGTTCGTTTCGCGTGTATAACTCTCCCGTGCGGCCCTCGGCGTCGCCTCTCGCCGCAACTCAACGCAAATATGGTAAGTGACGTCCTGTTTGCGATGGTGATGTCTCGACGCCAGGGTTTCAAAAATAATATACATATTAAAAGTGATGAAGAAAATGAAAGCTTGTCTGTTTGGTCGAGGTTTGGAGATTTTTCGTTTTTCGGCGTCGTATTTTTTTCTGTACAGAAATAGATTTAATGAAATTTAATGCAGACGGTTCGACGATAGAGATGGTTTTTATACGTAGTTCAAGATTTCAGCGTTTACGAGTTCTCAATCAATCGCGATTTAGAGAGTATGATAGACATTCCATTTATCAGTCTGGTCTGCGGTTTAATAATATTTTTAATCAATTTTGATGATAGCACATTAAATTGAATTCAATATGGTTACCATTAAATAGTTTTTAACACATACACGTATTGCATTCAATTAATGAAAGATATTTTTCAATTCAAATTTATATTTTTCAACGATAGATATTTGATAAGAAAATAATTGTTTTAAAATAATAGTAAAAAAAAATATTGCTAGAGAAATATTTTCAATAGAAATAATCAATATATAAACTATTGATATATAGATTAATTTGTATATCTATTCTACTTTTTTCACACCATTTTTAAATATTATCAACAAGTAAAATATTTAGGTACTGAAATATTGCACTTATCTAATTATTAATTTTTTTAAAAAAATATGATCGAAAATTTATAAGCATGATTCATACAGAATTAATAATAATAAATTAATATTTCATTTATGTTAATCAGTTATTATTTTTTGGAAGAAAGTTGTGATTTATATATTTTGAAAAATTTAATTTTAACTGAAATATTTCTACAAAATTCATTTTTATTTTATATCATATTAGAAGTATTAGAACAGTAACATTAAGTCAATATTAATTGTTAGTATTAGAACAATAATATTAAATCAGTATAATAATATTTAATAATAATTAAATTTGTTATTAATGTAAATTATACAAATGGAATATTAATAAATATAATTTGAATATTAATAAATAATATATTGTTGAATCCATATAATCTACTAATAGAATATAATTACTAATTAAATTTTAGAAGAAATTTATGATCGTGATTTATTTTCATTGAAAAATCTACTCTTAACTAAATAAATATATTTTTTATTTTTCATATATTGGATATTTTAAATTCATATTAAATCGTTAATGTCAATTATTTTAATTTAGAAATGAAATTAAAATTTGTAATTTATTTATTTATTTTAAAAATAAATTCACTTTTAACATTAAAAATATTTCTATATTTTTTTTCATAAATTTCATGATAATTTAATATTTCAGTAGTAAATATATTTTTAAAAAAAGAAAAAAATTATTTTTTTAAATATGGTTCATATCGTGTTTTTATTTTTGTGTTTATTTATTTTTTATTTAAAATATTTAGATTTTTGTATTAAAATAAATTTTTATTTGATTTGAAAGAAATGTTATGTGACTATGAATTAAAATGTTCATGTTAATTATTGATAAAAAATTAAATAATTTCTTTCATTATTGGATAAGAAATTTAAAGCCTGTTTATTCATTTTCATATTTCATTAAAAATCGAAACAAAAAATGCTTTAAAATTTATCGTTTATTACTATTACAACAATTATTTTTTTTAATAAAAATCGTACATGATTGATTTTGTTCATCAATCTACGACGAAAAAAACTTTTTCCTATATTCAATTTTTAATTAAAAAATATGACAACCAATTCCTCTTTTAGTAAAATTGATGATCTTTTAGAATATTTCCTGTGATAAAAATTAATTTTTGTTGTTTCAAAAATTTGCCTATCTTCAATAAAAATTATATTTATTTAATAAAAAAAACTATTTTTATTATTGAAATATAAATTCGTACACTTATAATTTTTATTGAATTTTTTAAAATTTTTATTCATTACTTTTTACACAAATAAATCATTTATTTCAACACATTAAAGAGTTTAATATTCATTTATTGTTCATTTAATTTACTAGTGTATATTCTGACAGGTATTTAACATCAAATAATATCGCTCTTTAATTAAATAATTTCGTAAAATCTTATACTAATTAAACGAGTGGTTTATTTGTATAAAAGTTAATTAGCTTTTGACAAATCAATATTTGATTTATTAAGACTATGCAAATAAAATATTGTATTTTTAAATTAGATTTAAATGAAATTATTTTTATTTATAATTGATATGATTCAAAGTAGTTTTAATATCTGTCAGTACATTTTTAAGCCATCAATCTTTTTCTTATAGAATCTCTTAATAATCTTTCTATTTCTCTAAAAACATTTTCTTCGTTTAAGAACTATATATTCAGTTCAAATCGTTTTATTCTTTCTTTAATCCTCATTGAACAACTTATTCAGGTTGTTGAATAAATAGCAATTTATAAAAATACATGCTCTCTTATGAAATGATTTAGTTTTATTGATATAAGAAGAAAATAAACTGATAGATTATTGAAACAGTATTTTAAAGTGCACTTTATAGTATTTTATCGATTATAAATATATTTCAACAATCTTTAGTGATAATATTTATAATTCAATATAGAATGAACTAGAAGAAACAATATATACACTAATACTAACCGAAAATAACTTTCAGCTATTAAACTCGATCGAACGTGTTATTAAGTTCGAGAGTTCATACAAATAGTGTTTTATCTCGGACTTATTTATTATTAACTGTATTGTTTTGTATAACGATTAATGTTTTGTTAGTCGATGATGGTTTATTTTAATCGAATTCAAAACACCGTTTATAATTCCGTGCGTTGAACGATAAAAGAAACAACGCAAACAATAACACGGACTGAAAATAACGATTCTAATATGAAAATATTTATGTAACGTATACATAACAGTATTATACAAGTGGTGTGTACACGTATTGTACGTATATTTGACTTTCCAGCATCAACATAAATATAACGTATTTCACGGTAGTAAAACGTACGATTCGGACTTGACGATCCATCTCGCACCTTTTTTTTGTCGTCGACAATATGGGTCGCGTCGTTGATACCAGGCGACGAAAGAACGTCATAAAATTGACCTTGTATTTTTAGTCCAGGAACGTTTATGGTAAAGGTTGTGTTGCTTCGTTCGGGATTTTAAAACGAGCGTCGTCGTCTTCTCGTTCCGCACTGACATTCAAATCTCATGAAAGACAAATATTTATCAAAGTATAAAGTTTATCAAAAAGTAAAGCGTTTTCAGAACTCTGAATGTAATGTCATACAATAAATATATTTTTACTGTACAAGTGAACGTTATAATAACGAAATGAAAATGTCGACCGGGATATAAATTCTATTTGAATACAGCTATGTGTCTGGAATTGTATGGTATTTGTAACGAATGTTTTTTTTTATAAGATTGTATTGTGTTCGTAAGTTTTCTTTTTAAGGTTAATACGAAAATCTTAGAAAAGTAGAATATAAATGTAAAATTATATTCTTGTATGTTTTTAATAACTTTATTCTCCATTAATTAAAAAGAATCGAGAAAAAAATGATTACTTTATATATCAGATTTATTTTATCAATTATTTGTGAATAGGATTATAAATAGATTTTATATTCTTCTATTGACCATTTTTCAATTACTATTAGAATTAAACTAATTTTTAATTTTTTAACTTTTTCTACTTTTTACACGGTTATTAAGAGAGGAGTTTTTTTTAACAAGTAAAATATTAAATGAGTTATTTTTTCTTCATACATTTATATCTCATTAATAATTTTAATAGTAGGATTCCTTATTTAATAATAACTTTAATTTAGTAAGAAATAACATATTTAATTGTTATTATATTAGTGTTTTGAATTAAATGTGTATTAAAATTATCAAAATATTAATTACAAGAAGATGATTTATGTGTAATTGGTTTTATATTAATAAATCACTAATTTGACAAATTAAACTTTTTTTAACTGTTTATATAAATTCAAATGATAATTTATTCAGTTTGAAAAGAAATTTCGCATAATTTTGCTTCAAATATGTCAATATAATCATTTAACATTGTATACTAATAATATTAAGTGAAATCTGATTAATTGATTATTGCAATAAAATGATGTTTAGTTGGTATAATGATTTTTATGTAAAATTAATAAGATTAATTCAAATTATATATGTAGTAAAATTTATCAATATTTATTTCTTTGAATAACGTGAAAATTTCTAGTATAGTTTAATTCAATCATTTTTATAAACTCAATTTGATAAATAATAATAGTAATTGGTTTTCAACACCATAAAATTTTAAAAAAGTGTTCATTAGTATATATTGTTGACTTTTTATAATATATACTTTAATTTCCACGATAACATTTTCATAGAACTGAATTATATACATTTTTTTGATTATTGGGAATGATTCAGTTGGGAAAAATGTGTGTTTATTATAAGAATTCGAACTAATGGTCATGAATTAGTTTATATTTTTATAACTGTTATTTTTTGTAACTGATTTGAATTTTTGTTAAAGATTTTTTTTATTTTAGATTTATAAAAATATAGAAATTTTTATCCAAGATATATATTAAATCAAATGAAATTTTTATTATAAAATGATTTACATAATTCACTGATTAATTTAATTCTCTGAAGAATTTATTTTTAATATAAGTAAATTATTTATTTCAACAAAATACAGTTTTATAAAAGTGTTCATTGTTCAATTTATTTACTAATGCCAATTTATATGGTTGTTATATTCGTTGACCTGTTCTTATAAGATTTCGTAATTGTTATTAAAAAATATTTTGAAATATGTAAACACTTGTTAAACTTTTGTGATATTGAGTTAGTGATACAAATTAAGGTTAAAAATTAACCAGTACAAAATAATTTGTATTTGAAACTTTCTAAACAGTAAAATTCTTTGAAGATAAATTATGAATTGATTTTGTCTCAGTTTAAACATCCAAAAATGTTTTTAAAGAAACAGTTTTGTGTGAGGTTTTAAAAGGGGTACGAAAACAATTTCAACCCAGCATGTAAACACAATTGAAAACCATAGAACCTTTGTCAATTTAAAATAACATTTTAGGAAGTTTACTGGGCTGAGCATTTAACGTTTAATTGAAAGAATTCAATTTTAAATAAACGAAATTTCATCAGTTTCATACAGTACTATATAAAATATATATAATTAATCATGTCTACTGTATAATTTTCTTTTATTCGTATTTCATTTCAAAAATAGAAAAATATTTAACATTTAATGTATTATATTTTTATTTCTCATTGAAAATATTTTTGAAATCTTTTATTTTTTGAAAAAATCTCTTTAATGTGATAATCACTGAAATATCATAATATATTGTACTTGATTACAATATTTTCTAATTAAAATCAAATTTAATAAAGTAAACTATATGTTATTCAACGAATAATTAAATGCAAATAAAAAAAAGTAGTTACATATTTCATTTAGAAATTTGGACAAATATTAATTAATGTTAGTTGTTCGCTTTACTCCTCTCTTGACGAGACGACGTGCAAACAGCCCAGAGATAAGAACTAATTGCTTTGGGTTCACCCTAGTTCGGTGATAGATTGTGCTATGTACGTATCTATGGTTTATATATATATATATATATATATATATATATATATATATGCACTTTATATGGTTACAAAACGTACTTGCAATAAGAGGAACGAGTTCGTTATTTATAGGTTATTTATATACTATGTTATAGGATACATTCATCCATTAAGGAAAATTTCGAACACATGTGACTATTTTCATAGTATTTATTTATATTTTCATCTACAAAATTATATAATTTTGTAGGAAATAAAAATTATGTATATATATATATATATATATATATATATATAGAGAGAGAGAGAGAGAGAGAGAGAGAGAAAGAGAAATTGTTGTTTTTTACAAGGAGTTCAAGTGCTGAAAATCCACAAAATGTAATGTATGCATCGGTGAAACTAACGTACGGTTATAAAAGGGTTTAATGTAACATTCTGTAAAATTTCAAGACGCAGTAAACGCTTTTATAACTGAGTGTGTATACGTTTTTGACGTTCTTTCGAAACTTTCCCAAAAAATGCAACATTTCCTTCATTTTAGTATGTTGTAAAAAACGGCATATAACCTCAAACATATATTTTTTATTTATTTTTTATTTTCTACTTTTCGGTTATAGTCTTTTAATTTTTGTTTGGTTTTATGTTTTATTTAACTCTCTACATATTTCAACATACTTTTAATTGGTATTAACAGTTAAACATTTTTGGTAAAAAACTGTATAGAAACGAATTTATTAAAACTAAAAGAAAAATTATAAACTAATTTTTTTCTATGGAAAAGAAAACAGATAATATTGTTTTTTTGTTTGTTTAAAATAATGCTCTAATATTATAAATCTCATAATTTGTTAAAAAGTATTCGATGTAAATTTACAAGAAAAATATTTTATATCGACAAATTTTTATAAAAAAAAAATATGTCGTAAAACTAACAACACGAGTGAAATTTTATATTATTATGTAGATAGTAAATTTTGTGTCGTGCAATTGTCTCAACTTTTCGAGTAAAACTCCTTTCTTTATTATCTACTTACTGACGTCCAAGAATATATTCCATCTTGTCAACATTCTTGTTTGAAATATATCTAGTGAATCTCATCTGCCTGTCTTTATTAGTTAGTATTGTCACAGTTCGAGTTGAAAGTTTTCAAAACTTTCCATCTTCATTTATATACACTTTTCGTTCTTGCGCGGTCGAGTTTTTGGATGTTGGTCACATTGAATACCATTATTAAATTCTGTAAGTACGTAAGAGTGAGAGTTTATATTAAATTATACATTTATATTCAGGTATTTTTTATGCTTTCGAACAGTTCCATTACAATATACATTTTATGAACTATAAAAATGTTTTAGAATCTTATGAAAAAGTTGCGTATTCAAATTTTGTAAAACTATAAACTCTATGTTCCTAAATTGTATTTAGTTTGATAGACTTGAAAATAGTTTTTGATTAAATAATAGAGTTACGTACACAGTTTCACTCTCAATGAAAATAAATTAATATTTTTCTACTTAAGGGGGTATTCTATTTTAGAAATTCATTTTTCAGGCGATTTTTTTTGTAAAAAGATATTTAACATATTATTTTAATATTTTACATTACATATTTATTAATGTTGTAAGTTGTTATATTTTTTCGAAGTAAAAAAAATGTATTTTTTGTAAATAACGTTGAGTAATGTACACTGTGTTTAAAAATATGTAATTATCCGTTTTATTTTTCGGAAATTAAAAAAAAAACTTTTAAGACTGTACAAGTATGTGAAAACTGTTTTTAGTCTGCATAAGTGTAGTTATTATCAATTTCAAGTTCAATAATTAAACAGGAAAAAATATACCCATTTTCATTTAAAATAACTTCAAATCCTATTATTTATTTAGACTTTATTCCACCTCTGATGACATAAAAACATATAAAAAAAGTTTATAGAAATCAAGTCGATTGGATGATTCGTTTTTGAGGTATTATGGTCATTCTTTGATATATAATATGTAATTTTGAAAAAGGGTGATTTGAGGATTTATTCTCCATTAATTTCTATTTGTATACCAATGTATTTACATGAGAAGTAAATCAACAAATTTATTAAATTTGAATATAAAAGATTAAATGTTTATGCTTGAAACAATCAAATCCAATAAAATATAAAAAAAATATTTTCTGATTCGTTCAAATAAAATACAATTTCAATTAATTTTTTTTATTAATTTCATGTGGATAGATTTAGGAATTTTTAGATTTTTAATTAATCCTTGAATACTTTTTTAAAATTAGTTATTGTATTTTTTCAATTTTGTATTAAATAAAAATAAAACATTAAAAATATAATCAATTGCTTTTTTTAAAATAATAATTAGATCGGTTGATCTATTTATGGTATTTTTTACAAATTAAATAGATTGTATAGTTAGGTCATTTATATGATTAGCCTTTATTTGTTGTTTTTATTATTAGTCTTTATTCATTATTAAATGAAATCTTCTTAAAAATATTTCCATTCCATCTAGTTAATGCTTCTGCCATTTATTTTACAATGACAAAATTCGTCATGTGATATATATATATATATAGGTGTCCCAAAAATGTATACACCTTTTAGTATGTGTACATTTTACTGGGATACTTTGTATATATTTAATATTTAATTTCAGGTTATTGCTGATCTAAGCCTTATTGAATTTAATTTTGCTTGCTTGTACTCATAATACTGACTAGGTGGATTGGTGAGGATTTTTCATTTAGGGTTTACTCCTTAGACAGATCGTTTTTATTTTGGCTAAAAGTCCTGTCTGTTATATAAATATATAAAATTTTAGTTACCCTCCAGTTCAATAATTTTTATTTGAGTTATAAATATTTATTGTCAATTAATTTCAACAGCCGACATAAAATATTAAATAAGACTATCAACAAACATTACAATTTTAACAACCGTCGTCGTCTCTCATAAAATATCACCTTATAAATCGATCTAATTGAATATGTCGACTTATATAAATTGCCTATTAATTAACCGATCTGATAAAATCACAATTTTTTCTAAACTCGCCATTAACATAAACCTACGCATGGAATAGAACTACAACGAACGTTTATAAACAGTTTTTTTATATACGTAAGTTATTATATAAATAAAATCATATCTGAAAGATGTAACAAAAAACTGGTCAGATTAAAAAAAACTCAACTCGACGGTTAGTTACGTAACAGTTAATATTCTCATATCAATTTTAAGATAAAAACACGAAATTCTAGATAAAAGAATGACAATTATTAATTAAAGCGTGTGTGGTGTCGCGCAGTGATTAATTTGCGGAGGGTTTGAAAGATCTGTAAACAAATTAATCGATATAATAGGCGAGGCTGGGTAGTATTTTGAAATGTATCATTAAGAGATTAAGCCGATTAATTTTAAACGAATTCAGCACACATACTCATACAGACATTTATATATGTGTATAGCATATATATATATATATATATATATATATATATATATATATATATATATAACTTATTAATTTGATTTATTAGTTTATTCTAGTAAGTGAATGGCACAATGTCTATAAACAGGTATTTATTAAAAGTGTAAATGTTTTTATTCCAGTTTAAATCTGCAGTTATTAAATCTAATTCTTATAAATAATGGGTCTAATTTAAATATACAACTTGCAAAAATTGTTCAGTGCCACGAAAATATAAATATGTATAATTATATATATATATATATATATATATATATATATATATATATATATATATAATTTTATAATAAATGTAATTTATGTTCTTTCAGAGAGATCATTTATTTCTATATCTGAATTATTTTTGCAATTTATATAAACTAAATTAACAAGATTTGAATACTTGTTTTTTTGAAAATGTTGAATATTTATTTATTTTATTATATTGTAATTGGTATTTTTCGAATTTGTTTGAAAACCAAAACATTTTTTTTAATATAGGGTGGTTTAAATGAGACTGAAGGAAAATAAACTATGGTAAATGACAGTAATTAAATAAAGATCAAATAAATTATATAAAGACCACTTTATATAATTTACTTATAAAAATCAATGATATAAATTTTTGATATAATTTTAAGCATTGACGATTTAATATTAAATCTTCAAGTGTTTCAAGTTTGACAAAGTTTCTCATAATTTTCTTACATGTTTATTTCATTCTTTCTTTCATTTTTGTCTAGATCTTTTTATTTTTTTTTATATATTTTTTTACTTGTTGTGGTATGTCTGGATATTTCTAATTTAAATTCCTTAATATATATTATATTATTATTATTTTTAAATCTTTCAAGATTCTAATAAATTATTTCAGTATATACGTAGGAGCATTTATATTTCAATATATTTTTTTGTAATTTCTCTTCATTTGAAAATTGTTTGTGAGCACCATTTATCGTTTTTAAAATATTATTTATCAAATTCTAATGGCGTTTACTGGTTTTTCTGAATATCTATGTAACAAATATGGTAAATAGCTGGCACATTTATATTTATTTTTTTGGAGTAAATTAAATGTCAAATTTTGATGTATTTGATATTGGTTATAATTGTCATGGATAATAAATTTGAAAACATTTTTATTTTTTGATTTATCATGAAATATGAAACAGACTTTAAATATTTTATTCAATAATGAAACATATAGGGTCATCCAAATGTGACGCCTATATTTGTGTTTTATTAACAAGAAATATGTGTATAGGGTGGTGTATAGAGAAACATGTGTACAGTTTTTTATTTTATTTAATAAAACACAAATCTAAGTTTCACATTTAGATGACCCTATATAATTTAATTTTTAATTAATAAATAAAATAGAAGATTTTAATTAATAATCATATAACGTTTTTTAAAAATCAAATACAAAATTATTTTGATATCAAAATCGAAAAATTTTAAAGCAAAAATAAATAGTATTCAATTTATATATTTAATGAATTAAAAATCATAATTTCTTTTAATGTTTTAAGAATATTGAATATACAATTTGTATTATAATAAAATTTAAAAAACATTTTTTAATAAAAAATAGGTATATTTCCAGACTATTTAATAAAAATATTTGACTTTATATAAATATATATATATATTTATATGAAATATTAATAATACTTTTTGATGTGGCATGAAATTCAATTTTATTTTTAAAATCGAAAATATTTATTAAATGTACTTTTTAAATTCAAAAACGATGTCGTTTTTATTTATTTACAGTATTTTTTTTAATTTAATATTTTTTCTTAAAATCGGTAATGATATTATATATTTTATATTTATTTAGAATTATAAATTTATTAGATTTTACATCCTGAAAATATACTGAGATTAATTATAAATTGACCTTAGTATATTTTTGATCAATTATTACACACACACACATATATATATATATATATATATATATATATATATATATATATATATATATCTCATTGGGTGAATGATAGTCTATTTAAAAATAAATAAATCTCGAGGAAAAGAAACTACACCTTTCATCAGTTTAAACTGTAATGCGTCAAGAAGCGTTTCGTAATGTATGTAATTCATTTTTCACGCATAAAACAAAATCTATATAGTACCATTGACACAAATTCGTATCTCGCCATTGACAAAGTTTTCTTTTCGCAATATAAAACTTTATCTTAAATTAATATCGATTTTGAACAATAGACAATTCGGTCGACTGCCGAAGGCGTACCTTATAGAGCCGTTCTCTTTCGTTACATTGCTATATAGAAGGGGAAAACTTTTTTATCACATCCGTAACTGGAGGAAATCAGCAAGTTCCCGGAATCGCGACGTATATATATCTTTTAAGCATGACAGTGATGGATCTGTCAGAAATAATATTGCCGATACAAAAAAAAAAAATGAACAACAGTATATTACTGTGTAGTCAATCTTCTATGACGACACGAGTTCTTACAACTTTGCTTAAATTCATATTGTTATGCATTCATCAAACTTTTTTTCTCTTAAAAAACAGCTCTTTTTTTCTTCGTCCGACGAGGAAAATCTCTGTGATGCTTTTATAAACGCTTTTTTATACGATTTATTACTTTTTTATCGGTAACTGTAGAATATTACATTCTTCATTATAGGATTTCATATGTACGTATGAAAATTTGTTCGCTACATTTCATTATATATATATATATATATATATATATATATATATATTAAAAATATGTTTTATGACAATATTAAATGTCTGAACATTTTTGTACAATTGTGTAATTTATTTTAGAAACAAATTAATAAGTTCTTCTTTCAAGAAATATGCTTTTATAATAATATTTTCTCTTCTGATCCGTATTTAACTGTGATTTCTTATTGTCTTGAGACTGTTTTTCTTATTCTGTACTACAATTGGTTTCGATTCTTGGATTATTGTCAAGCAGCTTATTTTTTTCGATTAGATTTGAAAGTTTCCCATTTATTTTTTCACATAATTTTAAGTTTTTTTTTGTTAGATTGAAAAACAATTTTCTGTCAATAAAATTGTAAAAATGTTACTAACTGTAAAATTAATTTTTGATTATTGTATTTAATTCGTTATATAATTTAATAGATAGTTTATTTATTATAATCATTTCATTCATATATTTTCAATTCATTTATGTACAGATGCCAATTTTAATTTTGATTCATTGAAATAATTATTTTTAAATTCTATTTTTTAAATTGTTTATTATATAATACACTTACAATATTAGTATTTTTCAAATTATTTATTCTTCATACTAATGTTGTAATTATATATACATATATAGGTGACCCAAATGCGAATGAAGGATTCAGATGAGTCTTAACTCTTCAATGTCATTTAAGTCACCTGTATTATATTTATATTTTTTAATTTAGATTTGTATTTATCTAAATTTTAGTTGTTTAAAAGTTTATTTAAAATATTTGTTATATAACTATTTTTAATAGAAAGATCTTTTCAATAGAAGAATTGTTTTTTCGCATTTTTAAATTGGAATAATTTTTTTTAATAATTTTTTTAGTAATTTATATTTAGGTGATCAAATAATGATGAGCATTAATTTTATATCCCCGTTTATAGATAATAAAATGTCTACTGAAATTATTATTAACAAGAAATAAACAATTAATGATTATTGAACATTTTTTAAAATTTTAAAACCTTAAAAATTATTCAATTCAAAAAAAGATAACTAAATATAGTCAATTTTATTGTGGCTAATTCTCTTGCAATTTTTATTGTTTTTTTTGTTATATTATTTTGTAGTAGAATTAGTCAAATATATTGTGAAATTTAAATATTTTTTTCTACTTTGTTAAATATTTTTTTGATAATTTTTTAGGAAACCATTTATTTTTTTCTTGTTTTGGTATTAATTAATATCATTTTATATCTCTCTTTACTGCATCTGTCTTCAATTTATTGTTTAATAATAATCAGTAATTTACTTCCCTCTATCAGTAATTTACTATTTATTTATTGTAGTTGTATTTTTCTTATATAAAGTTTCATTTCATATTTGTTTAGTGTTTAGTTTTAATTCACTAATTTTATTTGTTTATATTTTTTTTTTCAATTTAACATAAAAGAATTATCACTTACAACACCATAATATGTTATAAAGTTTTTAACAATTACTTATTACTCACTTTGTTGATTATAATAGTAATTTATTTATGAATTTAATTTCCTTAAATTATGAATAATTGAAATAATTTTATGAATTTAATTGCCTTTTTTTAATTTTTTATTAGTTAACAATATTTTATACAAATGAACTCCTACTCTCACAACACAAGGGTTTAATAATTATTTATTGTTCACTTTTTTGTAAAAATCTAATGGGATTGTGTAAATAAAGAAAGTAAATAATAAATAATTATTGAATATTTTTTCAATAACTTGTCGTGTTAATGTGATAATTTATATGTGTGAAAGTGAATTTGCCAGTTCAAAAACAAATAGTAACAATGTTTGAATAAATATTATTTTATTTTAAACTTTATTTATTTCATCTACTCGTTTTGTGTCATGTATTTATGTTATTGCAATTAAAAAAATAGTATAATTAAAAATATTTTAATTTAATTTAAAAAAAATTAATAAAATTAAAATTATGATTTTTGTTATGTCAAGTATATTACATATATTGATTTGTATTTATTTTCTTTTCGTAGAGCTTTGAAAAATTCTGTTGTTATTTTATAGAATTAGATTTGATTCTCGGATCATATTGACTTCTTTTCATATAAAATTATTTTTTCCAAGAAATATCCTTTACATTTTATTCATGTTGTATTCTTATAAAGAATTTAATATTGAAAGGTTTCATTTATTATTAAACTATTAAATTCTATTTATATATTAATTTTTTTAATAAGAATTTAATACATAGGACGGGCATTTTAATTAAATAAAAAAGGTTGATGTATAATAAGTGTTAAAAATTTAATAACAATAGATTGACAAACATTTTTTAATTGAGAGAAAAAAGTATAAAAATTAATAATTTAACTGATTTGTCAGAAAAAATTATTTGTTGTCCTGTATTATTTATGTCTACTTGAATAAAGCTAAATTAACTTTCCATGAATTTGTTAATATTTTACTAGTGCTAATTTTAATAAAACAGATACTAAAGATCACATAAAACTATTTTTATAGCTAAAGTCAAACGATTTCTTTTAGTAATGAATTAAATTCATTAACATTAGATTGTTGTTGATAAAAGAAAATAAAGATAAAAACGAACAAGTAACAAAATTTCTGCAACATTTATAACATTCTCATCCATCGATCCGAACATATTAATGTCCTGAAAAATTCACGACGTGCCGAACTATTATTTCGGACCAATCAACCATAATAGCACAGTAAATGTTGATTGTTATCTGGAACTCATTCAAAACTTTATTTCTTTCGTCGCAGGCACGACAACAACTTGATAGAAAAGATTTTTTTTCTCTTTCCCGAACAGAACAACACGATCCCGTTATTGTTCCATAATCTGTATTAAAATCGTTTAATCTCAAGATAGAAGCTGCATCGATCGTAAATGAGGACATCCTTTACGGTCACTTAATGTTAATTCTTATGACGGACATAAAAAAGGTGGCCATTGTCTAGTGGTCAATAAATTCGATTTAGTCACCGGTGGATAGGGAATCGTTTGTGTTCGACTTAATCTGTCTTTTTTATGAAAAGAAACGACACATTCGAATTATTGTAATCAATTTCAGTGCCGGAAAAGGATGTGTATGCGTTTCTAGATCAAAGATATAAGAAAGTATTTTTTATATTTTAATGTTAGGATCAATTTTTTAAACATAATTTTATTTAATGACATTTTTCATATTAATTTTACAAGTTAAATGATTAAAAATAAGAATTTTATTTTACCTTATTGTCTTAAGATACTTTTTGTCATATAATGGATATTTTAATGTATTTTTAAATTATTTTGAAACATTTTAAATTTTTCTTGATATTAAATCTTACTACAATAGAATGCAAATGTTAATATAATTTTAACTCTTCAAAATAGCTGTGCAAAATATTTTAATACGTGCATTTTTATTTTACGAATTTAAACTTTATTTTAACGTTACTGAAATTCCAAAAAAAAAAAAATTTAACACATTTGGAAAAGGGTTAATTACATCAAGAATAGACTAAAGGTGGTTTAAGAATCATTAGAATCATTAGAAGATGAAGTCAGATCAGACAGATCATTAATTATAAATATCAACGAATTATCAATTGTAATTTAACTTCTCGATAACTTGCTGAAGAGTTCAAAGTCAGTGAAGAAACAATACTGAATATTTTGCATAGAATAAAAAAGAGGTGAAAATTAAGTAAATGGGTATCACACGCTTTAACTCCCGATAATAAATTATAGCTTCTTAACATTTTTTCTTCTCTTATTTCATAGTTAAAACCGAAATTTTTTTTAGATTAAACTTTGACTTATGACGAAAAATAGATTTTTTACTCCAATTAGAAACGTAATTATCAGTGCCTATCATCTAATGATCTTTTGTTACAATTACTTAAAACAAAATTGACTCGAAGAGAATTTTTTTGTGTTTAGTGTATTTCAGGAGGAATTATTTATTATGAGTATCAATAAGTTAGTTAAATCCTCACAGAGAACATTTACAGTGAAAAGAGAGCGCAAAAAGTGCATAATGCATTACTACAAAAACAAGCAGTGGTGATAAATCGTTAAAAAGCTTTCTTCTTACAAAATAACGCTCAGCCACATTTTATAGTAATGACAACAGAAAAGGTAATGAATTTCTGATGAAAAATCCTTCTTCATCTCCTGTATTCACCAGACATATCACTACCGTATTTCCACTATTTTTATCTCTAGGTAATAATTTTTTCATGGTGAAAAATGTAATACTGACACAACTTTAAAATCAGAAGTTTTTCAGTGTTTTGAAAATAAAAATTCTGATTTTTTTTTAAAAAAGAATTTATAAATTATCTTCTCGTTGGAAAGTGTAGTTTATTATGATGGTGGATATTTTGATAAATGGATTTTTTTAAGTAAAAAATATAAACGTTTTTATTGTGATATTAAAAGCAACAAGACTTTCTAAAGTCATTTAATATACTCGTATGTTGATTCAAATGAGACTGAAGGATATAAATTGAAATTAAAGGTTATATTTCTCCAGTCTCATTGGAGTCTCTTTTTATATATATATATATATATATATATATATATATATATATATATATATATATATATGTTTATATACAAATACAAATAGATTGCATGTAAATTAGAGATCGTTTGAATTATAACTAATGAATACAGAACCTGTCAATAATTTGTAATATCAGATCCAAATGTATGATTCTATACATCGTCCAGACATGTAATATGTATCAAGAGAACGTTATGTAATATTGTGGTATTCAGCAACGCTGTGTGGTCGTCTGGCTTATGCTGTTTGATAACCTGAGCGTACCTTTACGACGGTCGGATGATATAAAACGAAATGAAAACTTTATATACATACGTACTGAAACTGACGTTTCTTCAGTGTTAGATTCACTTACTTATACACACGTCTCCTCTTCTGATTTAGACCTTTACCAGTTTCAAATCTGTACGAAATACACATATACACGTGTGTGTTTGTAAATATATAAAGTTGTATAGTATAGTAATGTTTTCAGTTTCTAAAAAAGTACGCATACTATTTTATATGTATTTTCACATATATTTCCTTAACTCACGCTCGTTACATTCTCCCTTTTTTTTACTTTTTTGCTGAGGTGGTCATACGTTCAATAAAATTTTTATTAGCGATAACCACGCATATGTGAGTATACACTATTTGTATATTTAAAATTCACATATAAAGGTGTGTGTGTGTGATATAATTAAGATGTAATCGTTAAGTCATCAGAGAGTAATTGTAAATTAACATTTATAATATATACTCGTACTCACACTATAATTTCAGAGTATTTATTCTAGATGTCAATTTTTTGCAAAAAAAAACTATTGAATATATCATTCTAAATTTTACATATTTTTTTATTAATGTCCTAGGATGTTACTCTAATTTTTTTGAAATAAAAAATTATGTATTTTACAAGTAACTTGGAGTAATATACAACAAGGCGAAAAAGTTCGTTCTAATTGGCGGTCATAAATCCAGTCGTTTTATTTATCTGAAATTAAAAAATGAAAATTTTCTTAATCTTTATGAGTGTGATTATTGTCGATATATTATTATTTTTAATGAAAAGTGTTTAATTATTTTTGATTTTCATTGAAATATTTTTTTTTAACACAACTAATACGAAAGAATATCATTAATAAGCTCATAAAATTCATTTCGTACAATTTTCATTATTTCCTACAACATAAATATTTTTATATTATTCTCGTTGAAAAATAACCCAGTGGAAACAGTTTTCATTAATTAAAAAAATATTAAACCACGTATAACAATTCCATGTTGGTATGAGTAATATGAAAAGTAATTCGTGTTGCGTCAACCATCAGATTGAGTGAATAATACAAGCTTAAACATTATGACTTGTACTATGTACAGTTTTTTTTAATTCAGTAGATGGATCGCTTTTAATTTTATGCTGTGACTCGTCAAAAAATAATCACCGTCTATTCAATACAAACTAAAAAGAAATTCTGTACAATTCAACTGTGATGTCATAGGAAAAAAGTTATATAGTGCACAAAAGCATAACCATTTTTCCATTAGGTGCATACATATATGAAAGCCTTTACACGGAGAATGTTTTATCTTCATAAACATTGATAGTGTAGTATACTAGTCGATATAAATAGAGACTTCATAATGCAGCTTTTTCTATATAGGCTGGGTGTATTTATGGATGTACGTGCACGCTGTTGACAACACTATTGTAAATAATAATCTGTGGAGTTAGTTGTGAATGATGTTTGATTTATTGTTTTTCCGATATTAATAGATTCTTCATTATTGTTGAAAGCACTCTTGAGTTTATATACATATACATATACATATATATATATATATATATATATATATATATATAGAGAGAGAGAGAGAGAGAGAGAGAGAGGTAGAGCGAAAGAGAGAGAGAGAGTTTTCCAATAAGAATATCACAACTTTGACAGCTGGTGGAAGCTATGTTTGATTTTTTTAAGCTCATTTTGACATTTCAACTCAATATAGTTTGGAAAATTATCATGGAATTTTAACACTTAAACAACAGAAATTGTGAAAATTTAATATAAAAATCAATGTTCGGTTCGTAAAAATTATAATTTTAATTTAGCTAGTGAGGTCATGATTTAATCAAAAATTCGATTTTTCCATTTTATAACTAGCTTTGTGGCAATAAATTATTAATTTTATACTAGGAGAGACTTGTTAGGAACAAATTTATTCTTATCTGATAAAAAGTTCTTACTTTGTCGATAATAAATTTTTTTTTTCAAATTTTCTAATTTCTTAAAAATATGAAAATTCACCAAAAATCAAAATTTATTTTAAAAAATGTATTTTCTAATAACTGATATTATTTTTACTGGAAAATTATTATTTAATATCGAAATAATCGATTTATGATAAAAAATGTTGATTTATATCGATTTTTAAAATTTCCAATTTTTGACCTAAAAAAACGACGACCTATAGTATGGAAAAATTCATAAAAAATCGACATCTTCGGAAATCGATTTTTTTCATCTAAAATCAAAGGTTTGGTATGAAATAAAGTAAGTTAGTGATTAAAATCGCATTTTCATACATGAATCGAATTTTATTTTGAGAAAACTCTAATTTAGCCAGTGAGGTCATGATTTAATCAAAAATTCGCATTTTCCATTTTAGAACTAGCTTTTCCGCAATAAATTATCAATTTTATACTAGAAGATACTTATTAGGAACAAATTTATTTATTTTTGCTGAAAAAATTTTATTTTAACGATTATATATATTTTTTTTCGAATTTTCTAATTTCTTGAAAAAATAGAAAATTTAGCAAAAATTAATTTCTAGCTATAAAAAATGTATTTTCTGATAATTGATATTATTTTTACCAAAAAAATATTATTTAATATCAAAGTAATCGATTTCTAATAGAAAATATTGGTTTGTAACGATTTTTAAAATTTTCAATTTTTGACCTAAAAAAAACCACGACCTATAGTATGGAAAAATTCATGAAAAATCGACATCTTTGGAAATCGATTTTTCTTGTATAAAATTAGAGTGTTGTTATAAAATAAGACGAGTCAATGATTAAAATCATGTTTTCATACATAAAAAGAATTTTATTTAGAAAAAACCCCAATTTATAGAATCGAGTTATAATTTAATCAAAAAATCATTATTTTCATTTTCGAGCTAGTTTTGTCGTAAAAAATATTAATTTTATGCTAGAAGACACTTAATGAGAACAAAATTATTCATTTTACAGCAAAATATTTTATTTTGACAAATATAAATCACTGTTTCAAATTTTCTAATTTCGCAGAAAATATAAATTCGTCATCAAAAATCAATTTTCAACAATAAAAATTGTATTTTATAATAACTGGTGTTATTTTTACAAGAGAATTATTATTTTATATCAATATAAACGATTTCTAATCAAAACTATTTATTTATATCGATTTTTAAAATTATTATCTTTTGATCCTAAGAAAATTACGATGAATGGTTACATGATCTTGTTTCTTGTAGTCAATTCATGTGGCACCCTTTGTGGTATTTTTAGTGTGAATTAAAATGTGTTTTCAAATATTGCAAATAATATCATAACCAGTTACAAAAGAGTTTTCAGAATGTTATTCGATTTTAAAATTAGTCTCCATTCTCAAATTTCTCGAACTATCGTCTAGATATTTTTTTGAGTACTACGTTTGGTACAAAAACTTTTATTATATTTTTATATGCTGCTGCAGTATTCTTTTCTCGGTGATATTTGTAAACAGTGCTATAAATGAACTTTATTGACAGGAATCTTTCGTTCATTATTCCTTGGTAAATAACTGATGAAAAACATTTGTTTCAGTGTATGTTAAAGGGCGCCAATGATAAAATACAACTGTAAAAAATGAGTCATATACCTCTCATTAGATTACATTTCTACGTAGTTTAAATAATTGTATGATAAGCTGACCAAATTTTTTGGTAGACTATTATAATATATGGATCTTTTTAATAATTCCAATACAAGTAAAACAAATACCAGGAAACTATATAATAGAAACAATACCATAATATATATTTTAGTAAATTGCCAGTAATAAATTTCAAAGTTATTTTCTTAAATTTAAAAACAATTTAGTTATTTGTATAGGTTCAAACGAAAAACGAAAATAATATTATTGCTTTGTACCAATTTATAAGTTTCTAAATGTTCTTTTTACGAATAACAGTTTAGAGTTGTAAAACTGTTTTACAAATGTCAATATAAATCTTGTAAGTGGTAAAAAGAATTCTTTTGTACAACTATTGGAATTCGTGTTTTGTCTGTAGAAAAATATAAAACGAAAAGTGGATATTTAGTTACAATAAAAAAAAATATTCATTGCGAACGAATCGTTTGAATGAGCAATGAAATTTAAATGACGGTTCTGTGATCTTTTATTCATATATTATTTAAAATTGTTCGAATATTTAATTGAGCGATTATTGGTTATAGCTTTAAACAGATTTAAAAAAGCAATATATATATATATATATATATATATATATATATATATATAATCTATAATCTGTGTAAATAGAAGAAATCCAATTAATAAATTATTAATTGCTAACATTTTCATTAATTACATCTTTTAATTTTTTTTTTCACATTTAATATATGTTCATAATTTTGATATAAGTACTGAGATTCAATTTATTTTTATAAATAAATAATTATCTAAAGTACTATATTTTTTTCTAGCTATGTATTTAGTAGTTTATTATTTATATTTAATTTTTTCATTTAATGCAGAGGTAGAAAATTTGATTTTTCATCAAATTATTCAAGTCATCTTTGACAAAATCTAAATTAATAGGAAAAGAGGACAATAAGTATTTGTTTAATATTTACTGTTAACATTAAAGGACTTTAATTGTATTCTTTCCTAATCAGACTCCTCTTTTCAAGTCTTTTTAAAAAAATAGTTTTCCTTTGTTAAATTTTTTTATTATATAATGAATTCCTCAATTTTTTTTATTATTAATTACTCAAATTGTTGTGTGTAATTTGTGTGAATAAAATATTTGTGTCAGTTATTTTGTCATTAGATTTTTGTAATTGTACAATTTAATAAAATATTCTTTTTTTTACTACATGACTATTTTTAAAATTTGATTAATAATTTATTTAAAATTCAATTACATTAAAATTATTTTTCATTACAGTTTAATTATTTGTATTTAGTTAATAAATTGTTGTGAAATAAAAATGTATTTATTTAACACTATATTGTTTGTTTTAAAATATATTAAATTGTGTAAACATAAATATTTATATATATTTTTTTATTTTGCAGGTAAATATCAAAAATAATTTTCATCACACTGGTAAATAAATCAATAATGTAAGTATTGACTGAATATTGAAAAATGTTTCGTTTATTAAAATTTTATATACATAAATGCATACATATACATTCATAAACATATATATATATATATATATATATATATATATATATGTATACACACATACACACGTATGTATGTACGTACAACTTTTGGAATATGACTTTAGTTTTAGTACTATTTTTTTTTATTTCTGACCCGACGTTATTTATTAGAGACGCCGTCAAATTCAATATTATATATACATAAATATAAAACGTCTTCGTTTATGGCAAAACTGAAAAGCTGATATATATTCACACACTATCATCACTGAAGTCATTGTCCTTTCGATACGGACCGGCGTGAAAAAAAGATCCGACACTAAAAACTGAATCATCATTTTTCGAGTAATATAACCGAGAGGAATATTTATGCAAAATATGCGTACCATATTGGGCCAAAAACGTGACTTACGATGAAAGATACAATTTTTTTTCGATCTCGTAACACTTCACGGCCACGTGAAAGCACTACAATATAAACGAATACTAATTTTTTATATTAACTATATTTCTTTGATATACATCATCTACGTTCTTCGTACCTTCTCTTTAAATATTAGTTTTTAGAATGTTTGTTTATATTTCTTTATCTAATAAAAACGGTTATATACCTGACCTGTATCTATAAAAAACACAACACACATACATACATATATATATATATATATATATATATATATATATATATATATATATATATATATACTCACACACCTAAAATAATGGCTAGGAATTAAATAAATGTCAGTTAACCAATACCTTGTATAGTAATTAGTTTTGTACTTTATTCTTTTAATCTCATTTTCAATTGTAAAGTCAAGAGTACAAGAAAAATAAAAGATTCTCGAAACGAAAAGATTCCCATTTGTTAACTTGACGTTTTCTTTTTATTGAAAACATCATTTCTGTATTTAACAAGAACTTGTATTTTTCAATGAGCTTTGAATTTCATTAATTCAAATGTATTTGAATCGTACTGTTCAGTAAAATAGACTACTGTAATATAAAAATAAAAAAATAACATAAAAATAAGTTTAATAGAAAGAACTTTTCTAAGAGTTTGTTTCTCACTATTTTTTTAACATATACAAGATATTAAATGAAAATAGATTATAAAGATAATTAAACTTGATGTCTCTTTATAATGAAATTAAAAAAATATATTTTAATAAAATTATAAATCGTTATAAAGAATTTGTATAAAATTGATTTAAATGATTTAAAAGTATTTTAATTAAATAAAATAACATTGTCGTAAGAATTTATTATACGTTTCGCGAAGATTGCAATCCAAATCTGGATTTTTTAGTCGTTGAAAGTGAATTTCATGAATTGCATTTAGTTTTTTTCTTCGATGCTTTACATTTGATTACTGCATTCAACGTTTGCATAGCTCGAGTGATAGATATTCACGCTTCGTTAGTGAATAATATTACACAAGTGACTCTCTACATAGACACATAATCTTCAAGGTTTAAGTGACATTCATTTAAATTTTACAGTAGTTTAACATGACGTGCGGTATTTTTATTTTGGAAATGTTCGTGTTAGTACAAGTCATATATATGTTAACAAAATTCTAGTAATACTTTAGACATATAGATTGTAAAAAATGGCTGTTTTATATCGAGTAATTCATTACTGTATTCGTTAATTCAGTAATTCACTCATATTAATTAATGAATTTATTTATTTTTTTGTGAAATATTGAAGAATACTGTTTTTTTTTGTATTTTCTAATACCAATTTCGGATTTTGTATTTCAATATTTTCAAATATTCTAATAGATATTTTTTTACAATACGAACACTGAAACTACCTACATATATCATTATTTGTTCATCAAATTTTTTTCTTGTTACAACTAAATTATCAAAAAAAACAACAAACAAATAGGTATAAAAGAAAATTTTGATTTTTCACATTTAGTGTATTCATCTAAGATTGTTGTTTTTTTTAAAAAAATATATTCAGGTTATTTTTTAGAATTTTATATAATAAGAATTTATGTTATTTTTATATAATATGATTTTTTAAATTAAAAGAAAATTTGAGATTTATGAAAATTTTAATTTTATTAAATAATATCTGTTTTTAAATAGAATTCAATATTTTTTTCAACAATGTTAGCCTTTAAACATTTGTTCAGATAAAATGGAATTTTTACATGATTTATATCTATATTTAATTTCTATACTTTTTTATGGGTACTGGAAATTTTACATTTTTTATATATTTTTTTTGTATTTTATATTACTTGTGTTCTTACTATTTGTAATTTAATATCATTTTTCAACTTATCTGGCTGGTTCTTATTTCAAAATGTCGAAAGTCGATTTTCAGTATATTTAAAGTTTTATTTAACTAAGATTCGTTCTTATGCAACTAAAACTTGAAATATAGGAAGTCTCAAATGAAACTCTGAAGGATTTAGATATACATTTATTGGAATAAGGAGTAAAATACACAGTAATCTTTTTCGAAGAATAATAGGATTTTTAAAATAATTTTGTTGTTTCCTTCAAAAATGATTAGCACAAGTATTGTTTGGAGAGAATTTGTAAAAATTATAAATATAAATTGCTTTTATACAATTTCTCTACTTTTTCCTAATTTATATATATATATATATATATATTTGTGTGTGTGTGTAAATTATTATTAAATAAGTAAATTTTTATTGTAACTTATTTATTCAAGTTTTGTTTATAAAAGGTGTCCTAATTTTTTTCCTGTTGATAATATTTTTTAGTGACAGAAAATTGTAAAAAATGTTTTTTTAACTATTATTGTTGAATTTTCCTAATGATTTGATAATATTAATCAAAATATGTTTGAAATTTTATATTTAGAAACCTAAATATATGCTCATGACTTGTTATTAAATTACATAAGCTTATCAAAAAAATAGACTTCAAAATTACAACACATCCCTAACTACAGATAATTTCATATATCAGATTAGTAAATTTTTCACTATTACTTATTGATTTCTCGAAAAAAATATATGTAGGGATTACGTGATGTTTATCTCTCCACTTCCCCCTTTGTTTCTGTATAAACTTGATAAATTTACACTAATTTCAGCATTAACTATATACTACCTATCTTTTTCATTTTGTACAAAAAATTCAATTAGACTCTTCTTAAAAATCATTTATTCGAGTATTATATAAATGAGTAGGTAGTTTGGAATTTAATTACCTGAAGATAAAAAAAGTAATTTTTCATTAAAGACACTACGCATACTAAACACAATAAGACTACTTGTTTTATATTGAATATTGAAGAAAGAAGCTGCGTACATCGGACCGAGAGAACAGAACTGATACATGTAATTTTACTTACTCAAGAATGAACGTTTATCACTATATATATATATATATATATATATATATATATATATATATATATATATATATATATATATATATATATTGAATATTTCGACGTTAAAATATTTTCTATTAAAATTTCATCCCACTTTTTTTGATCTCGTGAAAGAGATGTATGACTGACAAGTTGTGCTTTGGAAAAGATGATAAAAAAGACTAAGAGATGCCTTAAGTGTACTAAGGCCACTCGAAACTGATAGTCGAGTATCGCATTTAACGTGTCAAAGCGACGACTCCGCTTTGAAAATTTCAACACGCGTTCAACATTATGTGTTATTTCATGTGAATGATGGAGACCGGGTGAAACAATTTATTATGGTCACGATGTGCGACGAAGTAGTGATACCCACTACTCCTATATTACTCCTGTACACTATATATATATATATATATATATATATATATATATATTATGTATGTGAATCTACCAGTATGCTATCCAATTCGTGTGAAGAACCTGACCAAACAAGCAACCAGCCAGCCAGTCATCCAGTCATCGTAGGGTTGGATGACAGCAGCCCTATTGGTTTATACCGTTCGTTCGGTGTGGCGCACACAAGACATGTGATATATAAATCTGGAACATAGTAACAATAACCGGCGACGTTACAACTAAGTTGATTTATGACCCAAGTTATAGTATTCATAGCCGAAGCGCCTTTATTGATTCGTGCATATGTGGGAGACAAAAGGCTCATTATACAGGCGTATATGTGCTCGTCACGACCTCGACTCTGTGTCACTCATTCTGATCGTTGTCCTCGACATCATACACACACTAAGATATACACACTTTATATATATATATATATATATATATATATATAATGTAAATATAATAATATAAATAAATTTCTGTATACGCTGTGATACATGATTTTCTAATTAAATATTTGCAATGTAACTAAGTTATAAGTGGAATGTTATTCAATTACAAGAATACCAGTTAATTTAATATCATGTTCTCATTTAAAAGCAATGTAATGTGCTTAATATTTCATTGTTAAAATATAATTAACAATTCACTGTTAAGATATATAAATTTTTCAATTAAAATTTATTGCAAGTGGATATATTGTTTTAATTATGCTTGCTAATAAATTGAATTCATTTTCCTTATTTTCGTAATACGTATTAATTTTGAAAATAATTTTCAGTGAACATTTAATAATTAATAGGTTATTAATAGTTGATAATGGATTTGAGTTGTTTAGTCATTTACTTATAACCGATAAAAAGTAATTAATTATTTAATGTTTTTTCTTGTTTTATTATTAATAACCTTTGTAAGTATTGTTAATTATCAAAATAAATTTTTAATTATCCAAATATTGAAGTATAATCATATTTTCGTATATACTGATAGTGGAAATAATTAATGAAATTTTAATAAAATTGAAAATTAATTTTGTTGCCAATCAATTTTTAAAATCTTTAGAAAATTGCGATTTCCTTTTTCATATATTTTGATAGCTGTCATATTTTTATTTTTTAAGTTCTTTTGAAAATATAAAAACTTTAAAATGTAATTACTATTGACATATAAAGAAATTAGTCTATAAAATAAAATATACATATAAAATATAGTAAAAAGATTTAACAAAATTTTCAAGTTATATATCTTTATTTCATTTGCGAATTCTTACCAGGGTGGTTTTCTCCCCACTCGCTTATCTATGTTTAACAATATATGGAGCACAAAAAGGCTCTGATGATGATGGAATCGCCATCATAATGCGAATTAGTCGACTATTGTTATAAACAAAAAGTGATTATTGAAAACTTTATAATCGTTGTGGTGTTGGAGATAAAAATTCGTGTTAAATATATGAGCCATCATTAATTTATTTCATAAAATTTTAACTCGGGTAATTTTCAAAAAAATTTAAGAAAGTTAACACATGAAATTTTTACATCACATTTAAATAACATTTTTTTTAAAAAAAATGATATGTAATTATTATATATTTTTAAAAAAAAATATTTGGTAATATTTTTGATTTTTTCTTTTATTTATTTCGATGATCTTATTATTTAATGATTTTTCACTTTTCAATTCTTTCTATGGAAAAATAAACAAAAAATATAAATTTCAGTTATTGAAGACTTATTAACAGATGAGTCTAGAAAGTGAGGAAGAGAAACATTGTATTAATTATAGTAAAATGTGTAGAAAAGAAAATGGTCAAAGGGAAAAGCATTAAATAGCAAGTTTTTATTAAATAAAAAAATGTAAACTACAATTACACTTTAGAAATACGTTTGTATATAAATAAAAGGTCATGAAAAAAGTACAAAATTTGACTTAATTTTTTACGTATGTACGTACATAGAATGTATAAATTTTTCATATCAAAAAGAATATTTGAAAATTTAAAAACGTTTTCAACGAAATCAAATTACATTTAATACTGTTAACTTTTGACAGTTTTCAAGTGAAACTGAAAAATGTACGTTAAAATATTAGTTTATATATATATATATATATATATATATATATATATATATATATAATATGTGTTTATGTGTATGTATGTACATTTCTTGTGTAACATTTATTTCGAACGTAAATACAGGCGCCGAACGTAACGAAATAAGAATAGATGTGAATGAATGTGTGCTTTTCACTCTGCGAACGTTCAAAGCACCAGCGGCGAAGAAATGCGTTAGCAAAAATGAGTCTGGCAAGGATTTCCGAATAACTAATGAGTATCTGGCGAAAGTGTCGTTTTATCTACACGCCTTTCCACCGATTTCAGATTTTTATGTGAGAAAAAACGAAATAGAGATCTTTCGTTTTTTCCGTATCTCGTTCTTTCTGTTTCCCATCGACCTGAATTCGTAATGCACGTTGATGTTAATGGTAATTAAAACGGGAATGTTAAGACACGAAATGTCAATTAGTGCACATGGGACGAAAAATCTATTAAAATTTGTATATATATATAAACTTGTTTACGCATATTAATGTTTGTTATGCTAATAATAATAAAGTTAAATATGTCATAAACTCGAGTCTGAACTATCAAAATAACGTATAATTACAAACTTTAAACACATACATACATTTATATATATATATATATATATATATATATATATATATATATATATATGTAAAAAAAATTTAAGAACACTAAGTTAAAACTGAAATATTTTTCAATTAGAAGTATAATTATAGGGTTGTAAAATGTTTACTAATTTATTAAATAATAAGTAAAAGGTCATGAAAAAGTCGTTTGTTGAAATATTGTTAAAAATTGTTCATTTTTAAAATAATTAAAATTTTTTCTATTATGTGTTTTAAATTATATTATTTTTTTAAATATGAATATATAAAGTATTTTATTATTTTTAATTATTAATATTTTTTTAAATATTCTCAATATCATACAATTTACTTTTCTTTTAATTTTAAAATAAATTATCAATAGATTTTTTCTCACTTCTTTTATTAAATTGTATTAAGAGTAAACAATTTTTTTAAACAATATACTCAGATTTTATTCGAATTCAAAATATGCAGGTAATTGCTTTTATTGTACATTTTTTTTAATTAGAAGGATATAACTTTACGAGATTCTAGAAAAGTTCTCAGAATTTCCGAAAAATTGACAAGAATTTCAAAAAAATATTTTTTTTCAAATTAATGCAGAATATTAGAGTATATATGATTGATAAAAATTTAAGAACCATTTTTCTAAATAGGTTTTAAGTTTTGTTTTTCTGAATTAATAAATTTATTTTTTAATGAAAAAAAATATATATGGGCGATTATTTTTAACGTAACTTTATAATTTACTTCTAATTTTGTGTTTTTTCTTATTCTATTAAACTAAGTTGGGAGAAGTGAAGTTATTTTTAAGAAGAAATATTTTTATATGCAATATATATATATATATATATATATAATTTGACATTTTTTTTAATTGTGCACCCTGATATATAATAGTATCTTCTTTATTTTTTACAAATATGTCACTATTTTTAAATTACTTGAAGATTGATCTTAGTTTAGAAGCTATCATTAGGAAAATCTATGTTAAAGTTAAAAGATTTTTATTTTTTTATCATTCTATTACTGTCTTGTAACTTTTGGTATGACCTTAAGGTTACTATTTATTTTTATTATACTTGTAAGTCTGGTTTTAAGAGTCTATGTCTTCATTCAACTGTAATGATAGGTAATAAATTTATTTTACTGAACTAAATTTACTTGATTGATTAAATTCAAAACCAATCCTAAAGAAATGTGAAAATAGTTATTCAGCAATAAATAATATGATATATATATATATTATTAAAATTGTTAAATAACACTTGCAAATGCTTTTTAAATTTTTTTAATTTCAGTGATACAGTATATTTCTGTTCCATTTTACCTTAACTAATTTTCTCAAACTCTATTTCATTTATTTGTAATAAATTTCTTGAACTTTTTTATATTTCTAGGTTCACACACATACCATATATATATATATATATATATATATATATATATATATATATATATATATATATATAAGAAAAGAAAGATAAAAACAGATTGGTTCACATCGATATTTTTTCAGTTAAATCAGTGATTTAACGTTTATATTTTTAATCAAATTGTAAAAAATCTAAGAATTAAATAATTTATTGATATGATTTAATAACGTAATTATTTTTTATTATTTCATAAAAAAAGTTAGAGTTAATGAAGTTAAATAAAATTTCCTCTTTTTCCTTTTATCATTCAACTAGATTCAGTTTTTAAATTCAAGTTGAAATTTTGAACTTGTTAATTCTATTTGTAAGTAAATAAATCATTTCTTTCCAAAATTCCTGAAAGTGTTCATTAATCACTCACTGTTTACTTATTTCATTCTAAATTTTTTGATGGTTACTTTGTCATCATTAAAGAGAAGCATTTTAAATTGCTTGATTTTTTATTTCCAGATTTTTGAATTTATCAATTATCAAGGATTAATTTATGTAAAAATAAGTTAGTTCTAGTGTCAACCAACTATGTCATTAATTTAAAATATTTTGCATTTATTTTAATTTTATACTTGTGATTTATATTCGTTAAAACAAAATATAGATATATAATGTAAAATAATATTTCATTTATTTTAGTATTGTGGCATATAGACTTCATCAGATATAAATCACTTATTTAAACTTTACAAAATTTTAATAACATTCAATAATCACAGTTTTTGCTGATATACATTTCGATGGTCTTACCATCATCTTCATAGTGTTATATCATAAAATCTAGATTTTGATTACAGCGTTGTGACAATAAACACTGAGAAATTTATTTGTATCAAAAGTTCATTTATTTTTATTATTTGTAATATTTATATAAATATAGAATTCTGATCAAAATATTGATATAAATAATTATAATATAAATATTTTATACACCGTATTTATAGTTGATGATTGATAATAATTAATAACTATTTGGAATTAGCGATTGTTAAACAAATAATGGTGGTTTGCCTTATCCGATAACGTTTTACTGCTGTAACAAGTAACTGCATATCGACTCGGTATATACGCCAGTTTGGACTCATGCTGCGTTGAATGTGTGAAAAATATGAAATTATAATTCTTTAATCAGTTAACCGCCAGTGAAAAATTATAAGGTAATACTTATCAGGCTTAAATATTTCAAATTCGTATGAAAGCAGCTAAAATATGCAAGTAGACTTGTTTAATTTATGACTTTAAGCTTCTTTACATCTGACCTCACGCATTTGGTACATAACTGTACACATTTGCATGCGTTTAAAATTGTATATAAATGCATTTAGTGTCAACAACAATTCAAGAATTGATCGTATTGATGTGTCGTTTACATTTAATTAATTAAAAGAATATATTTTTTCATTTATTTGTAAATATTTAAAATTCATTGAATTATATTCAAGTAAAGGTATTATATAAAAAAATCTAATAGAATTTGAATTAATTAGTTTTAATAATATAATTTTTATTTTTGAAATTACTATTGCAATTAATTCAAAATTATTTTGTGTTTAAAAAATGTTTATTTTTTAAAAAAATCATATGAAGCTTTATGAAATAAGAAAATGCTAGAAAATAAAAGTGGACGATAAAAATACTTAAGAATTAAACTGCGGAAAATGTGTATGAAAATAAGTATTTAAACTGTAATCAAGTCTTTTTTTAAATAATATATGTTGTCTGAGAAAAACTTTTTTATTCTACACATTTTATGAATACTTGTAAAAATAAAAGAATATAGTAAAACTTTATTTAAATATGTATTTTTGAAAAGTTAAATAGCTACTAATGTATGTTTGAAACTTTTGAAAACAACTAAATCTATGTATTAATTTACAATATTATATATATATATATATATATATATATATATATATATATATATAAATATGTGTGTGTAATAAGTTAAAAGCGTCTGAAGCGAAATATTTCGAATAAAATTCCCATTTATGCAAGAATTAACTTCAAAGTTAACATTAATATGTATCAAGGTATTATTTTAAATTGGTTCCATCGGCAACATTGCCTTATTTATGAAGAGTAGATGCTTTTTCAATAAATTATGCAAATATTTTCTAGAGAGAGCTTTTACTAGACTTGTGTTTGAGGACTATTGAATTGTCATCATGTCTAGAATATAAATTTCAATCTTAATATATTTGAATTACAAGTTTGGTAGCGTGTTTTTTGTTGCTTCTTCAGATATGAGTAGATAAATTTTGTTAAACGTATTTTTTTACTCTCTCTCTATATATTATTTATGAAAAAAATACATTTTATATTATTTTATTAAAATATTTGGTTATGTTCTATTTGATTTTTGAAAAATATCAATTAATATTAAATACTAAACTGAAATTTATTTACAAGTTAATGTTGTGGATTTATTGACATTCAAACACGTTTGTTTATTATAAAAAAATATTAATATCTTTTTCTGTTAAATTTGTGTACGAATATGTTTTTTTATATATTTGAGAATTATTTTTTTCTAAAATAAAATATTTCTTTTTAACATAATAGTACTTTATTTAATTACTCAATAATTGTTTTTTTGTAACTGTGACAAATTCACTTCAACACAAATGAATTTTCACTCCTAACACCACAATATGTTATAGTGTTCAATAATCACGTATTGTTCACTTTGTTGTTTATTCAAATAATTGGCTAATGCGCATTTCGATGGCGATGCTATCATCGTCAGAGCCTTTTTATTATTATTTTTTTTTATAAATATCCAACAATTTTTTTTACCAATTTTTTTCTCATATATATTAGGTTGGCAAGTATCTCCCTTCCGCTTTTTTTTTTTTGTACATAGCTGCGAAATTCAAAAGACCAGAAGGCGGAAGGGAGATATTTGCCAACCTAATATATATATTAACAATGATAATATTTTTATACTCAAATTACAGTTAAAAATGACTTAATCAAATTATTTTTTTAAAAAATCTTTTTGATGTATATTATTCTTTCTAAATACAATTAACTATCAAAAATCTGCAAATTTTGGGATCTGTGGGTGCTAAATTAGTGAGTTTGTGAGAGCACAAAAATTTTTTTCAATAGTTAACCCAAAATTTTCAAAAATAAATCATGTATAATAAATTCAGATAATGGCTCAATGATTTCGAGTTTGTTCAACCTTTTGTTTTGTCGAAAATAATATTAAAAAATGCAATTATAAAATATATACATAACACCAGTATGTATATAGGGGAAGATGTATAAAATCAATACAGACTACTCTCTAACAGAAATAAAAAAATCAAAAATGTAACATATGCAGATATTCAAATATGATATGTTAAACAGATCTTACAAGTTGTTAACATTTCAAATACTTTTGACCGAAAATAAATACGCAATGGAATATGTCATTTTTTTAAAAAAAGGGATACGAATTCAATACACAAACCATATTGTAAAAAACAATAAATAACATCTCTTCACTTAAAAGTGACAGAATTCTAGATACATATAAATATATGTGGATATGCATCACACACACACTCATATATATATATATATATATATATATATATATATATATATATATATATATATATATATATATATATATATATATAGGGTGTCCTATCAGGAGTGCACAACCTAATTTTTAAATTTTTCTTTTAAGTGAACAATGATATTTTTTTGAGTGATGATGATTGTGTCTTTAATGGGACCTTTATATAATAAAATGAAAAGGAAAAAGTAGACCATTAGTTCAAAATGAATTGAGTAAAGATAAGAAAATATACAAAAAATTACACTCGCGAAAATTATGTTCGAATTAGTGATAGTACCGAATTAGTAATGATCGATTGTATTTTTAATAGATAATAATTAGGAATGATAAATGTCTTCTATTAAATATTTAACTTCTAATGAATTTGAAATTTTTGTTGATATTTATGTAAAAAAAATCAATTTATATAAGGTAGCCCAAATGAGACTAATTGATTGTAAAGAATAGTAAACTAGTAAATGTATTTCTAAATCATTCAGTTTCATTTGAGCCATATTATATTTTCAGTTTTATGTAACAAAAAAAATCTATATTGTTATTATTTTTTAACACACCTAAATTGCTCATTTTAATTTTATAAGATTTTATAAAATAAGTTCAATTATCATTTATTATTTGCATTATTTGCTGATGGACATATCAATGATCATATCATTATCATCAAAGAGTTGCGTTATAAAATATAGATCATTTATAAGAACCATTTTTTATAAAAAAATGTTTTTTATATATGAAAAAGAATAGATATGTTTTTTTTTGGGAAATAATCGAGATTTTCATCGAATTTTTATTCAACTTTACTCATGAAAAGTTGGGTTAGGAGAGAAAATAAAATATTTTCTTCAGTAGGAAATGATTTTTTAATGTAGAATTTTATCGATAATGGCATTGTCACTTAAATTCCCATCAGTAAACTGTGTAAACAATAAGTGATCATTGAAAACTTTTGTAAAATCTTGTAGTGTTGAGATGAATGATTCATTTATGTTAAACATACAAAATATTTTTGGTACGTAAACTGATCTGATATGATTGTGGTTTACATGGGAATTAATAGCGAATAAAGTGAATAAGAACGATTATTGAATATTTTCATAAAATTATGTATTGTTGAGTCGAGTGCTTTATTTGCATTCAAATGATTTTACAACAATATTAAATCGAAGTAATTGTAAATTTGGTTACGTTTTTCAAAAATTTTTTAAGTTTTTGTCCAAAGAATTATTTTTAAACAATTCTTTTTAGTTTTTGATGTTGATCAAAAATGTTTTATAAATTTGTATTTTATAAAAAATGATGATTTTTATATTTACATAAAATTCTTATTTAATTTATATTTGATGTTACTTTAGATTCACACAAATAAATTATCATCCCAAGACTACAATAACTATTGAACATTTTCTTATATCTTGTGGTATTGGAGTGAAAATTCATTTGTGTGAAAATGAAATCGTCGCAGTTTAAAAACATAACCAGTTACTTAAAATGCTTAGTGAAATTGAAGAAAAAATTAAAAAATGTACTTTTTGTTTTTATTTCAATAGTTGTCATCAAATTTACTGTGCTAAATATGTATATTATTTTTAAAAAAGTTCAAAACATGCACAAATAAGATACAAATCAGGAAAATTCACTAATTATAAATATATTTTCTGATTGTTGTAATGTTTATAAAAGTTATTAAGTTTAGAAAGAAAATACAGTAGAGTAATGGATTTTTTAAATATTTAAATGAATATTAGACGCTTTAACTATATAAGGAGAGAGAGAAAGAAAGATAAAGGTTGTTTTAAAATATAATTAACAAAATGATATCCATAAAAAAATGTAAAAATGATTTTTCGTGTTTCAAACGCGAATTATCAACGCGCACACACTTCAAGTACTGAAAAAAATCTTTTCTTAACAGCGAACTTCGTGCATTTCGTTCGGGCCTTCGACGACACAAATATCTAAATGTAAACACAAGAACTGCTCCGAGTGGGTACTAAAGTTAAATCGTCTAGAACGGTAGCTTGAAATTGGCCTGTGTTCCAGTTTAGCATTCATAACATTTCAGTCGAACGGTAAAGTGGGTGGGTGACGCGCGCACGTTCCGACAAGTTCAGACATTTTAGTTATACACATGCACACTAATATCAAACAATAAAGGAACTCTCTGCTCCAAGTCACCAGTTCGAATCTGCGATGTATTTGAATTAATCGAGTGATTTTAATCAGATCTTGTCTGTCGTGTCATTAACCAGTTAATGACGTCTTAGATAATTACGAATTCTGTAATTAATAACAGTTCAAGATTTTGGATACGTTTCTATCTGAAATTCAATCTTACATATATATATATATATATATATATATATATATATATATATATATATATATATATATATATATATATATATATATATATATATATATATATATATATGATAATATGCATTCATGTGCATAGATTTTAAATTAAATTCGTCTTTCTGTAAAATATAAACTGTTTATTAAAATGATTAAAGCTTGTAATTGATTTTAGCACATATAGTTAATTCATTTTTGAACAGAGTAGCACTTTTTAACATTACAAGATTGTTTATGAAATTATTTAACAATAACTAAAATTTTTGATTAGGTTTCTTTTAAAAAAATTCGATTGTTTAATTGAAAAAGTGCCAAGATAGGAAAATAAAAAAATGTATATATGATTTATTTTTGAAAATTATAAAATAACTATCAATTTTATATGTCAATCATTTGAATAATTAAAAATATCTAAAAAAAATTTTTTTTAGTGCCAGAAATAAAAATATTTATTTTTTTACAATGTTATTTGTTATTTTTTAAAAAGGTTTATATAATCAATTTAAAAAAGTATTCTTAATTGTTGATTTATAATTTCAAGAATATTTTTTTAAAATTTAATGGATAAAAATAAACATGTTATTTTGAATAAATGTTCTGTTTAAATGAAAATCAAAAATTATGAAAGTGTTTAATAATACCTTGTTTAATTTATGTAATGCATGTTGTCATTTAAACTTAGATTTTCTAATATATAATACAACTATCATGATGATGATATAGCTATTGAAATGCATATCAGTGAATAAAGTGTTCAGTAGATGATTATTCAATAATTTTATAAAATATTTTGGTATTTGAAAATTTTTAGTATGTTCTGTTGTGACAGAAAAAAATAATAGTAAAATTAATGAAAAATAAAAATCAATAATACTTTTATTTTTTACTCTTTAATTATTATAGGTTTTTATTTTTTTTTAAATAGAAAAATTATTAATAGAAAATATATTTATTTCGTAATTTCAATAATCTGCATGTCATTAATAAATATATTATTTGTATTTACAAGTATTTCGTTATAAAAATATTTGTTGTAAAAATAATTTCAAAAATCTGTTTTTTTCAATGTCTGTGTAAAACTATTTGCAGTATCTATTTCTTTAAGAATTTTATATTTATACAATTTCATAAAAAATAGCTAATTAACCGAAAAAGATAAATAATATTTTTTTCAAAATTAATAATATTTCGATTAATAAATAATTAAAGAAATATCCTTTGAATTGTATAAAAAAGTTATTATATTTTAACTATTTTTTTATAAAATCGTGTAGAAAATACTTTTTACAGACGATAAGATTTACTCCTCTTTCTTTATCTTTCAAATTTTTTTTTATGCAAAAATATTTCTAAATTATCTACAATTTTTTTTTAATAATGTTAACTCTTGTCATTTAAAAATAGGTACTTATTATTTTTGTTTTTTAAAAAAATATTTTCTAAATATGACTTCTAGATTTGTGTTTTATTAAAAAGAAACTATACCTATGTTTACCTATACACATGTTTTTTTAATAAAGCACAAATCTAGGCGTCATATGTATTGAAAAATAGTTCATTGCAGTTTTTCTAATTTTTTTTAGATGATATTATTTAATAACTATATATATATATATATATATATATATATATATATATATATATATATAAATTATTTTCAAGCAAATAGTGATTTCATGAGTTAAAAAACTCTACAGAATAAATAAAGTATATTAGTTTTATGACAAATCGACGTGTATATATATATATACATACATGGATTATTTAAAATTTGAATTGCAATTTCATGATAAAATTAACTAATAAAAATACAGAAAGGATTATAAAACGAACGGGATAAATTGTCGCCGCACAGTTTACATATCCCAGCAGGAATTGGAGATTACAATACTCATTCCATGTTTATATAAAAATGTCTCTTTCACTCTTTTTCTAAAAATCGTTACTCGAACATCACTACTCTATATTTATATATTTGTCTTTTTTAGTATATAAAAAGAACGAAGTGCACAAAAATGAACAAATATTTTAAGCTTGACGATTTATTATTTTAAGTTTGAAAGGATTACGAACTCGACCTAGCACAATTCGTCCCAGTGTGAGGTATATATCGTTTTATATCGAAACTCGGATTCGAATAATCAAATTTATATAACGCGATTAATCAAACGATCGTTAAATATAATAAATCGGAATTGTTTGTAATGATTAAATAAAATGAGTGAGTATAAATCATGATGAAACTATATGCGGTGTTTGAACTGGAAGAATGTTTTTCAAAATCGGTTCGAATAAATACATTCAATAAAAATATATTTAATGAATAGTAGCAAACAGACGGATTTAGTCGTATGGATAGGATAGTGGAGTGAGGAACTGGGTAATATGTCATAATAAATTCCTATCTAGCTTTGCGGCATATGAGAATTTTTATTAAAAAAGTCACTTCACGTATGAGGATTTAGAATAGAAAAAATCATATAATATGTCAAACTATATTACGAGGAAAATTTATATGCTTTAAAATGTTTCAGAACGATTTAGTACAGGAAAATTTAAATCGTAAGGGAATTATTTTATTAACTGGTCTTATTTTTTTCAAAAAATCTATAGAAATGTGTATACTTTTTAGTTCATATATATATATATATATATATATATATATATATATATATACATACATACATACATACATACATACATACATACATACACATGCACACACC